>JBBKCR010000122.1:11116818-11135052 GCA_037577295.1 Ladigesia roloffi | reverse complement strand
TTGCTCAGGGACCCAGTGGTGGCGCTGGGGGTAGGATTCGAACCCAGGACCCCATGGTCCGGAGGCAAGTATCCTAAACACTGAGCTACCTCCACCCCACTATTTATTTTTTAGTTATGGGTACTCAAATCAGCTGTGTTAAATATGGAGTGCATTTAGGACATTCTAAATTAAAATTTATATTAGCTGCTATATTGCAATAATTTAGGCCAGGTTTTATAAATGCAGAACAAGTTGGAGAATGTGTAAAAAAATAATTTAAATGTGCAAATGAACAACCAAAGGTGGAGCGGTTGGATGGGGCAGTGTAGCTGTTTAGTTGTTGTAAGTCAGTGCAGTTGATCGCAGTCAAATGGATTTTACAAAAACTGCATTATGTCCAATTACTTTAGACCAGAGGTGGGCAAATCCGGTCCTGGAGGGCTGGTGTCCCGCACAGTTTGATGGTAGTCCTCCTCAAACACATTCACTAAACCTGACAATTAACAGGCAAGTTAAATCAGGTGATTCTGAGGAGGGAAATCACCAAAACGTGCAGGACTACGGCCCTCCAGGACCAGATTTGCTCACCCCATACACACAGAAATTCAGAGTGGCATAGCTCCGCGAAACAAGCACCAATACACATCGAATTTCACAGTTAGATAGGTCCCCAGGAGACCTTTCCAACGACCCCTCGTTCGACAGTCCCTGGAATTATTAGCCATAAAAGGCACGTCTGTCTTTAACGGAGCCGGAGAGGGTTAATAGGTGCTCCGTGTGTAACGCAAAATTTCTCCCCGTAGCAACAAAAAACGTAACAGCGCAACATTTTAAAGGGACTCTCAGCTCCCCAAGGCCAATAGAATGTGACCGGCAAAGCTCTCCTCCACATAGAACTGGCGCTGCGGTCGATGTGCACGGACATTGCGAGCGAGGCAAGCAGGAGTTTCCGTCGAGCTTCATATTTAGACAGGGCTCAACCAGAATTTTCAATCAGCCCTGGTTCTGTAATTTGTTAGACAATTTGTGTAAACGCTCTGCTCTGTTTTTTCTGATCTTAGTACTTCCAGGTTTCGTGAAAAAGGTCCATTGTCACATTAAGCAGATATGTGCTGTCTGAAGATAATGTGGACACACTCATTTTTCTGAAAACAAAAAAAAACATAAAAATTGACTGAAACTGAGTTCCATACAAAAAACCCCCAAATAGTTATTTTCTTTCCATTAGTTTATAACTTCTACAAAATTAAATTGATGTATTTTTATCAGGAGCTGTTTGGTTTTGTTTGAATTGCTGCTAAAAAAAAGAAACCCCAGAAGGTGGGTAAAGAATAGCAAACGAAAACAACAAAATCCTCCTTTTTTAATGTTTTATAAATAAAGTTTTTTTTAGTATCTGGCTTTTTTTTTTTGCTGTATATTTTTGTGAACCGTTACATGCCTAATAAAAACAAACAGCCATTTTGTCCCAAAGTAGTACCTGGTAATATGTAGTGGTATTACACTGTTTAATATTTAAGGAAACCATTTCTCACCTTTAGGTGTGTCCCCAGTGCTGGATGATGAGACAGTGCGGCTACGGTCAGCATTTGGGCTCAGTGGGGGCTCCCCTTCATCTGGTCCACAGTCTCTGGGTTCAGGGTCCAAAGGCAGATCGGGAAAGCGTGGGACAGTACCACGATGCCTCGCCCCATTCGTGAGCACTACTGTCTCACCATTAAACAGCTCATAAGAAGCATCAGATGCATCACGGTCAGTGGTGCTGATCTCAGACTCCACCAGGGGGCACAGCAGAGGGGATGGAGTAGGGACTTGGGGCAGAGAGGCCAATACATGATCATGGTCTTTGGCGTCCAGGATTACATGACCATTTGTTTTGGGAGCATCATTGTGGCCGTCTGTGGAGTTCGTAATCTCTTCCCCTTCATCCTCGCCATCATCGTCTTCTTCATCATCCTCATCATCATCTTCATCTTCTTCTTCCTCATCACCATCTTCTCTTCTTCCTCCTTCTTCTTCTTCTTTGGGTAGCTCAGGCTGCTCCTCCTTTGTGCACTCATCTGCCTTTGGCTCCAGCTTCACGTCTGAAGGCATGACTTTGGGCCCCTCCTCTGGCTGTCTTGGTTCAGTCTCCTGTTCCTCTACTGTTTTCTCATCCTCCTCTTCCTCTTCTTCATCTGATTCCTCTCCTTCTTCCTCCTCCTCATTAGCAAGTTTGCTGCCCTCCTCAGGTGGTGTTTTTGTTTCTCTCTCAGCTGAGGGATCTTCATTATCAGGGACGTGTGTTTCGGGAGGCCCCTCGGAGTCTTCATCTTCCTCCTGCTGCTGTTGCTCTGGAGGAGCTGCACCTGAAAGACAGAGCAAAAGAGAGAGGGAGAAAAGAGGTTTTTTTACTCAAAAATGAATGACTCAGTCATTGTCTGGGTGGCTGCGCGTGTGTTTGTACACGCGTATTTGCACACTGCCACATTGCGGGGGTGGAAAGGAGGTTGGAGGCTTGCCTGTCTCTGCACTAATAGACATTAGCTTCTCTCTCTTCATTCATGTCCAACCCATTCTCAGTCAGCTTGAACTGATCTAATACTGAAATAGAATAGAATAGAATCGAAGAGAAACATACAGTAGAGCAGAATTAAAACAGAACAGTACAGACTGAAACAGCAAAGAACAGAATGTCTGAACTGAGCTTCTTCTAGAATCCTCTGAGCTGCTCTGCCTGCAGCTGCTGACCCACTTGTGGTAAAATCTCTGAGCTGGAGGAGGGAAAGGGCCATGTGATGGTCCTGACAACCATGATGCTGACACAGATAAAAAGGGAAAATTAGGGGAATAATAAATTAGGGAGTGTATAATGCCCTCTAAGAGATAGACGGCTTTAATGATTGTGGGTTTTTAGGGTAACTAGATTTTACATAACATCTTGTGTCTAAAAGTAGAAAGTGTTTAATTTTATCTCCCTAATACAGAGCAACATCAAAGCCATTTAAGAGAACAAATGCATATGTCACAAAAGCAATTACATGGGATCTGGAGAGAGTGGGATTACAATCAGGTTGTCCACTCACATGTGTGATTGGTCAGTCTGACAGGTCGTTCCCTCTCTCCGTCTGCTTCCTCTTCATCTTCTACCTCCTCATCTTCATCGTCATCGTCTTCGCTATCTCCGAGAGCTAGAGTGGGCCCAGGTGGTGAATTTAACCCTTCATTTGCCTTCTGCTTCTCTGCCTCTCTCTCCAGTGCCTCAATCTCCAACATACGTCTCTCTAGAAGCTCAGCCTGACGCTTCTGCTTCTTCTTCAGTTTCTTCTTCTTGTTCTTGGAGATCTTCCCCACCTGCCAGCATTGCCCCCACACACAAACACACATACTATCATCAGTGAACTATTCATCAGCGGTTAGGGTGAATTTCACAGATAGTGTCTTTGGGCTGCTAGGGCTACTTACCGGTTTGAGTTGAGGAGCCGTGCTGACTGTAGAAGACAGAGGAAAGCCAAAAAATATAAGCCAAAAAACATAATAGTAAACTGAAGATTACACAGTGCATCTTAGAATTTACTGTATGGTAGGCCTTGATACGATTTTGAGCCTTTTGAGAATCTAAAAGACTCACTTTCTAAATCCAAATTGAGGGAGGATTTAATAGGCCTAGGAAAAGTCTGTCCTTTCTCTCTGTCCTAGTTCCATATTAATGCTGTTTGCTATTTCTGATGCCAGGCTCTCCTCATCTCCGCACTCAATCATGTAGTCAGGCCCTGCTTGGAGGCCACACAGGCAACTTAGCTATAACCAGCCTGTCGTTACAGAGTGGCCCTAAAGGGGGCCGATCTTTCAACAGTCTTCTTTCAACAAGTTTCCCAAAGGTCTGTAGGAAATCCAGCAGGTATGTCTTTATCTGATTCAGTTTCTGATTCTCTGCCTGTATTCTTGCCTTATTACAAAGAAACAGGGCAAATGCAGGGTGTCTGTACAGACTGTCAGTGCCAGATAATATTTGCAGACCGTACAGCAAGAAGTACACCAAAACTTAATTTGCAGTAGCATAAACTCAAGCATTTGTTTCTAATCTCACTGCATTGTGGCTTAGTATCAGGATTTGTATTTCTACCACCTGAGGTAGGCATGCTCACCTTCTTTTTTCAAAAGGTAAGCATATTCCAATTCATTTCATGTTCTTTTACTATTACTGTTATATTCTTTACACTTGCTGTGAGTGAAAGTTAATCCACAAAAGATCTAGGTGAAAAAGGAAAAAAAAGACATTTTCTCCTGAGAATCAGAAGTGTTGTACAATATCTTTTTAATGCAACAGATGAGATTTCTTTAAATGGTTGCCATAGATGTAGTAAACCTAAAACTACTATTGCAGTCAGCTACATATTCATTAATCAGCGGTTATCTGACAGTTTGCCTGGCTGCTTTATGGCATATCTCCCTGTTTTAAGTTCAAACTGAGCAAATGAAGACGCCAATGCCTTTGCTATTTCTGCTGCTTTCTCCAGCTTAGTTAAGAGGCATACTTGATTAATGGGGGTGTTCAGAAGCTGCTACTAAATCTGTGGCCCACACAATGGGGAACATCATTGCCTTCCACTGTGAATTGATTTCAGTTAGACCTAATCAGAGCTAATGGGTCTAGTGTTATAAAATTAAATAAAACCAAAGTACATAACTGTCATAATGATGACTCCCAGTCACCTCAGGTTAAAACCTTAGCAGCGTTTTTACGCGCAACCTGTAATATGTTTAGTTTTGCGATTACATAGAACATATAAACTTTTAATCCAATAAGATGGAAACTTTTATGGACAAATAAAAAATCTTTGAACAGGCAGAGAGAGATAGAAAGAAAACAGAAGAAAATGTCATAGATAATAGATGATAATAGATTATAAATGGGTGGACGTAGTGAAATATGGTGGGACTGAAAAGGAAATACCTGCAGATCCGGAGGGAGGGGGCGCCCCTGCTTTCTGCCACTCCGTGGCCTCAACGGCCATACGCCTGACGAAGGCGTCATCCACACACATTAGGATATTCTCTGGCTTGATGTCTGTGTGGATTATCTTACACTTACTGTGGAGGTAATCTAGACCCTGCAAGACCTGCCAAAAACACATGTACAGAACATTATCTCCATAACCATATACCGGTCTCTTACTGTTCCTGCATCATCATTATTATTATTATTATTATTATTATTATTATACTGTACTAGTAATAATAGTAGTAGTAGTAGAGCATAGCTTTTCCAATCACAAATATTACTTGTTCCACCTGTTACTAAACAACAATATTATTTGCTTTAAATAATTAAAAGTTTATTTTACAGACTGAGATGTTTCATGCAAGATGCCACATGTCTCCGCTGTTTATAACTGAACATATTTCAATCGTGTTTAAATGTGTGTGAATCTGTGTGATTATATACCTGTTTAATGATGCTTTTCACACATGGTAAAGGCAGGCCCTGATAGTTGGACCTTATGATCCACTTCAACAGATGGTGGCCGAGGACCTCAAACACCATGCACACATCTGAGAGTTTGAGTTACAGGGATTAATACAATTTAAACTGCTCCACTGGAGAGCTAGAGACACTAACACATCTACAATTACACAGAGTGAGAAGGATACGAATGCCATTGATTCCAGAGATCTTGAAGTCATCAATAAGCTGAACTACCATGTCTTTATTAGGGTCACTAGGGTCACTCTCACGTACCTGAGAAGCAAAGGAGACAGAGGGAGAAATGGAGGATTACCATTTACATTTCACAATAGATCAAATGAGAATAGTAACAACAGGGGCAGGTCTTAGTTGTTAGATCATCCAGTGTAAAATGTATTAGTTTATTAAAATGTATTATTTTAATGCCAAAAGCGTTGTTTTTACTTACACATCGAAGTAATTTGATCTCGTCCAGTGCTGTTTCTGTGTAGTGCTGAGCACTCTTCACCACCTTCATTGCCACAAAACGCTTCCCTCTGTGAACAGAATACACACAGGCGGATGCACACACACACACACACACACACGCACATAGAA
This sequence comes from Ladigesia roloffi, assembly GCA_037577295.1. Taxonomy (NCBI): domain Eukaryota; kingdom Metazoa; phylum Chordata; class Actinopteri; order Characiformes; family Alestidae; genus Ladigesia; species Ladigesia roloffi. The sequence continues at coordinate 11,129,024 of JBBKCR010000122.1, read as the reverse complement.
GGGCACTGTGCAGTCTGGCTGTAACTGCTGATAAAGTGTGATTGTTGGACAGAGCAAGTGAGTGTGTGTCCATATGGCGTTTTTGGCTTCAGACTGACCCACATGGCAAAGAGAAAGAAACCGCCTGTGGTTAAGACAGTACAACACATTCTATACACCATCAGTAAGGGCTGAACGATTTTATGTAACTTCAATATTTCTAACCAATATTGAGACTGAAATTTTAAAATAAATTTAGGTTTCAACAGGCCTGTTGAAACCTAAAAGCATTGTGCTAGAATGTCAGATAAATGGCATTTGGTTGCTTTTGGTTGGTTAGTTCACAAGGTCCATGTTATTTTATGCTATTTCCTACTTTAAACTTAAGTGAGTGTGGTTGACAATATATGCTGTAAGTTATCAATATCTCAAGTAATGAATACCATTATAAAATTACTGCATCTCATACATCTTTAGAATTAGCAATCCAAATGTGAAAATACAAACATACCATTGGTTTTCTGAAAACGATATCCTTAAGCATGTCATTTAGAATCTAACTCAAATGTAGCACTGAGTGCAAACATGAATGTAAAGTCACAATAATGTTATGGTCAATAATGAACTGTATTTGATCTGCTTTAAACTGGTAAGTATTTACTTTCTCAGTTGTAAGACAGTTTTGGGTGCATGTGCTTTATTTGTGTGGTGGTCCCACAGGTGACAAGGGGGTCAGATGCTGGTGACTTGACTACCTGCAGCACCAGAACAGAACTGCAGCAAACTGTTGAGCATGTGTTTCCAGGCTGACATTTGAGCTATTAGTCTAATTGAGAAAGAAGCAGATCTTCAAACAGATACGGGAACTGAAATGTGACACTACGACACTGATACTGCCATATACCAAACTGCTGGACAAGACTGCAGGTGCATTACAAAGATGGAGGGTTAGTGGGTGTTTGTGCGTGCATTCGTGATGGTGTCATTTTTCGTGCAGTTGCCATGACAACTCACTGGATATCCCAGCATAGCCAGACGGTAGAGAAGTGGCCCCAGCCCAGCTTTCGGATCACATGGTATCTCCCATTAAACAGGTCCCCTATCTTTACCGGATGGTATCCTCCTAAAAATAAAAAACAGAGAGGGAGAAAGTGAGAGACACGGCAGAGAGAAGCGGTATATGCCTGTTCAGCATGAGTACATTGATTTTAATGTGCGGCATTCTTTCTGAAAAATCCGCAGGAAATGATGTATTGTAGCACAACAAAAACAGTTATGCTCTATACTAGATCTGTCTCCCATAGTGACTGACAAAGAGAATAAGAGAATAACAAAGGGAGTACACTTCCCACACAGTGAATCTAAAAAAGAAAGGGAAGAATCAAACACTGCTGTCATAAGAAAACACACTTCGGAAACAAAACATTTATAAGAGTAGGAAAATATAATTTAATTTAAAATGAAAACACTTGAAAATATTTTCATTCATTCATTCATTTACAAATTAATTGTGTATTTCAGTTGCAGGTGTACTTGAAATGTCTTTATATGATGCATTAAACATGCAATATCAACAGGAAATAATGATAAAGGCTAAACATACTTTTCACTGATTGAATTTCTAGACTGCCACATTCTTGTATTTTGCTATGAACTCACTCAGAGTTAATGTACTAAATCATTACTATTAAATTCTACATCAATTAATTTCAATCAAGAAATGCATTAGACACACATAATCCTAATGTGACAACAGTAAGAATACTAGATTATTACCTGGTAATAATTATTACATTTTAAGCAATAAGCAACACAGATTGAATTTCACTCATGTAACTTTTTTGTAAGACCTTCTTAACAAATATGTACATTAATAACATATTTCTTATCTCAGTTACAAATTATATGTCTATTTATTCATGCATCAGTAATTGATTATTAATTGCTTACCTAAAATTAATTGATAGTTAAAACACAGACCACATGGTTAGCATTAGCAAAGTCACAGAGAACATTGCTTTGATAAGCAATGACTGTTCATTAAATTTGAGCTAATGGATTAAATAAAAAATAAAAAATATTAAAAATACAAAAATGTTGAAAAAAAAATTGTTGCTCTAAAAGAATTGTAAGAGACCTTTTCCCCGTGACTGTAAGTGAACAAATACTTAGTGCTTAGTGGATAATATCTACAGTGCTTGAAAATGGTCAAAATAGTTAAATTCTCTTTGTACCTTTGCAGTAGTCTGCTGGGTCTTCCTGCTCTTCATCGTCAGAGCCCAAAATCTCCTCCTCTGGCTCTGGGGGTACCACTGGCTCGGGTGGGGGGGGTGGAGGGGGAGGCGGAGGTGGGGCAGATGGGATTTTCTGCTGCGTCTCAGGCCTGCACAAACACAGTATATCAGAGAGGGAGAGAGAGATAGGCAGACAGACAGAGAGAGAGAGGGAGACAGAGAGAAAGCAAGGAGCAGTGAGAGGAAGGAACATGTAATTTATCATTGAAACATTCAACTGGTGCTGTTATGACTGGGTAAAGATGCTGATGTGATATGAATAGAATGCACACCCACTGCAGGCAGGGTCATGCTCTAACAGTTGTCAATAGCTGATGAAGATGTATGTAGAAGTGTATGATGATTTAACAATTGCCTTTTGATTTGCATATAAAGACCATGTGACACTAAGTGTATAAAAGTACGAAAGAGGAACAATTGTTATCCCATCTTCATTTCTTACAGAGTCATGATGTGTGGAGGGAACATCTTAAAGCTAATAAATGGTAACTTTATAGAAAAAAACAAAACATTCTTAACTTTATATTTTATTTTAAGATTTTATACAATGTAATTTTGGACTATTTTTATCGATCCGTTCATCATGAAATACTAAAATATAATTACATGTATGACATGACAAACTGTGACAAAATGTAAAAGAACAAGCTGTAGAAACAATTTAAACTACCAAATGAAGCAATGGCAAAAATCAACGACTCAATATGCCATATTTTTGTTGTTCACATTCTTGCTCTTCATCATAATGGGGTTCTACCAAGCACAGTATCTGACATGACAGATATCACAGTATTGTGACACCTGATGTGAGATAAGCAGAACAGAACTATTGTAGCAGAACACAACCAGGACAATCACACACAAACATGCTGCAAGTGATCAGTGAGACATTTGTGGTTAAAGAGAAAGAGAGAATGCCTTCCAGTGGGTTGCCATAGAAACTAGGAAGGAGAATCCGGTTGGTGTAGGGTTAATTTTATGAGAACCAAACACAAAGAGCCACAGTCATACTGGCAACTGGCATTCCAGCAGTTTCAAGGATTACACACATCCATACACACACGACTGCATGTTTTCTAAAGGAGTCCTATTGGAGAGGGTGCCTTGAGTGCAATGTGCTGCAGTCCGCGTCTCCTCTGCAGTTTTACAGCAGGGCGGTGGAATGCACACCTCCAAGTAGCCCAAACAACTAAATGTTTTATAAGCTACACACTAAAGATGTGTATGTTGCATAACTTTGCAGGACAATTGTATCTATGCTAACCAAGTAAACAGCTGAAAATATACAAACTGATTCTCACAAACACAATGTTCATCAGGAGAGCCATAACAAAACAATTACTATAATTCTCCGGCCATTCCTCACATTTCAGAATTCCAAAAAGCCAACTATCTCTTCCACAGCCAGAAACACACACACACACACACACACACACACACACACACACACACACACACACACAAACAAACAAAAGTCCCTGACATCTGACTACAAACACTATGAGATCACTCACAGCATCAAAAATACATAGAGGCCTAGGAGAAATGTATTTACCTGTGCTACATAGTACTGGAAATATTTGGGTACTTGAATTAAACATGTATTAAAAGAGCAGAAAAAATGTGCAAAATAATTAGTGTGATATGTTTTATTGATAACTCAGACACAGTTCCCCAAACCTTTACTTCAACTATCAAAAGAACATTTATTTTTCTAAAATCTATTTAGTAGTCACAAGATATTTTTGTGTAATTTTTTTTTCAATCCCATTCTTTCTCTGCATGTAATCCATTCACCAATGACGCAGTGGGCTGCCACCAACAGTTGGGCACCTGGGGAGCAGTGTGTGGGGAAGGTACCTTACTCAATTGTAACTCAGTGGTGCTACCAAAAGTGCTGGGATTCGAAACCATGTATTTGGCCAACTCTTTTACCACCACCTGCCCCACCTGTTATCAGTGTACATTACTCCGGTTATTTCCATGAAAAACCCACAAGGAGTTAACATGTAAAGGACTGGCCTGAAAAATACCAGTATTCTAGTAATTTGCTGGTAATCAATGTTGGTAATCAGTTCTGTATTTGCTACTCTGAAGGTTTTGTCAGTTTTGTTAACACTTTTTATCCCAATAGAATTCTAGAACACACTTGTGACGAACTGACAAGCCAGAGTTCCCACTATTGTAAACAAAACATGGAGAAAAACAAGGAGAAAAAAATATCACTTACTAATGGATGCATTTAGGATGTTAAACAAATTTAATTCCCAGGAAAGTGGAAAACAGCCACAGTATGAAATAACAAGTCATTCATTTTCTTTAGAGGACTGAAGCAAGATGAGAAACTAAATAAAATTATGAATAAGGTTAAAGCAAAGTTGTTGGATGTCTTATATGTTTAGCCCTGAAGAGTGAAAACAGAGACAGCAGACTAGCTAATCGGTGCAGTTGATTACTGTCAATTTTGTACAAAAGTCAGACAGACAGCCTGCTAATTCTGCAATCTTGAACAAAATGTATATTTGTCTATCAATGTTATTTTATAAACAATGTATATTGAACTTTGATTACAGAGTTAGCACCGCAGTGTGTACCTGACAGCCTATTCAGTAAACCTGTTAAACTGACTCATTTTTGCAACCTAAGGAAACAATAATCGAGTAACCTGTCTTCTTATTTGACATAATATTACAGCACATCTGTATCTCATATGTATCTTTATGACATCCATCTTAAAAGAGGGTGTATATACATATAAACTGTTTAAAATCGAACTGCAAAATTTTGATTGAATATGAAACAAAAAATGTTTGTGATAATTAGAAAAGTATTACTAGTTTGAAAACTAGCTTGAAAAAATCTTAGTACCAAAAAGTGGTCAAATAGATCAACCAGTGAAGAAATGATAGAAATATGGGTGCCCAAGGCTGATATTCGTGAAGAGTAAAGGCTAGCCTGTCTGGTCTGATTACACAGAAGAGCTACTGTAGCACAAATTGCTGAAGTAATGTCAATTCTGGCTATCATAGAAAGATGTAAAAACAAATGTGGTCTCGCTGTGTGTAGAGTGGCCATGCTTACCCCTGTCCACCATCGAAAGCTTCTGTAATGGGCACGTGACCATTACATGGTTAAAGAGTCTAACGTGTTGACACTGATCCTATTGAGTATGTGTGGGATGTGCTAGACAAATCAGTCAGATCCATGGATTCCCCACCAAATTAAAAGGACTTAAAGGACCTACTCATACATGATGCTCTTTTTTTGTATTCATTTTAAGGACCAAACAATGTGCACATTAGTCAGTTAGTCTGGGGCACAGAACAATACATACAACTGATCTAATTTGGTAAGGTAGTTTTGCTAACTAGCTAACTAAGAAATGTGTGTGTGTGTGTGTGTGTGTGTGTGTGTGTGTGTGTGTGTGTGTGTGTGTGTGTGTGTGTGTGTGTGTGTGTAGAGATTGCGTGCTAGACTCAGGTAGACTCAGTTTGCCTCAGGTTGGCATTAGCTGAAGCCAACATGTCCAGTAAGGAATGTTCTCTGTATGTGTATGCATGTGTGTATGTGAGTATATATGTGTGTGTGTGTGTGTATGTGTGTGTGTGTGTTTGCGCAGAGGTTGATACAGAAAGACAAAGAATGACCATGTGACCCACCACATCTTAACAAGGGGTACATAAACATCCACAATGACAGTCCTCCATTCACACTCTTTACAGACATTCAGAAACTTAGTGCTACATTTTAACAGCCCTGCCTTGCCTGGACAGCCTGTGCAGGCATTCACACACTCCCGCCCTGTGCTAAGTCTCTACATGCAGAAGCGTCTGTGATCTGAATGATAATCATTACTGCTGACACGGCATTGCAAAAAGAGTGGGGAGTGGGAAGAATTAGAGGATGAGGGTAAAAAGAGGCAAAGAGACAGAGAGAGCAAATCTGTTTTGTGTATTAACAAAAGATCTGTATTTGACATATACATGGTGTTATATAGCAGCCTGATTTAATCCCTTTAAATAGGCCGTGATTTAGCTCAATCTCACCTGTGGTGTGTGCTTTTTTTTTTCAGTTTTTCAGGCCAGAGAGCGAGTGAGAGAAAAAGAGAGACTCATCTTTTAAAAATAGGAACAGCTCCAGAAAAGCAGAGGATAGCTTAAACTAGCAAACCAGGACAAGAACTGGAGATAGGATGTGTGTGTGCATATGTGTGTATAAATGTACTGCAGTTGCTGGGTCATTTGAAAGGGGTTGACACTTTAATTTTACAGTATTTTTCACTATTTGGAAAATAGCAATCTGATATATCATTATTTTAAGGTTGTCTGACTTTATAATTTAGACAAATTAAACAATTTCCAGGCAATCTAGACATTTACACTCTTTATTTCTCTGTGTGCGTCTGTCAGACAGCACACATTAGCTGTCACTAGATACTGATGAGGCCAGATATTTAGCTGCCTTAATATCCACTGCTTTGTGGAAGCATGTAAAATATAAACCAAGTGAAAATGGACTGGGACATGTCCAATCAAGACAGAAATTAAACTGGCTTGCCATGGAAATCTTGGAGGAGAGGCTGATTTCATTCCCACTGAATCAACTAAGGAGCACGCCAGCTCCGAAATTTGCTAGCCATTTGTTGGTGGTGTTCAATTTTGTGTAATTGTTTAATTCGTGTTTTGTTAGATACATAATATAACATACCAATTAAAAATGTTACCCCTTTTATTAACCAAAGAAAGATGTAAACCCTTAGGTATATGTTTGGATAACTGTATGAATGCGCCTGGTGCAAATTATGCTGCAACAGTAAGCAGTTTTCTTATACACCATCAAAACTGATCCAAATTCAAATTTATTATATATATATTAGGGCTGTAACGATATACGTGAGGGTCTAAGGCAGGGGTCATCAACTACATTTGTCCGAGGGCCAGAGTTTTCCTTGGCTGAGACTGTAAGGGCCAGATTCTCTCCTATAATAAAATACAATAATATTGTATCTTAAGTAATATCTTATAATTTTATATATTCCTTTTCCTTCCAAATTCCTGTTATTTTTTACCTTTGGCAAAGTTAATAGACTCATTTTACCTGTACTGCAGCAAGACAATAGGGGGTGACTGCGATATTTTATGTTTCTTATAAGCTGGAATGCTTAGCATCACTGTCACATGCGTAGTTGGAACAACGATTCGTGCCAAAGCATCCGTTTTGGCTTCCTTATATATATACACACATTTCAGTCTTCACCCAGTACGTCTGAAAGTCATTTCCATGTGCGAGTGCTGCACTTGGAACCCGGAAGTGCGGCGCCGGCATCGGCACCAGGAGATTATTGACAGACTGAAGGCTTGTTCCATTTGATTTAGAACAAAAAATAAACATAGGAACGCATTTCCCTGCTCACTAGGCTATTTACGATCCAGTAATATCAGAGAAATCTTAATATAAGGAGAACTCCCACTCTTGGGACACTTCCGCAGCCAAGTGCAGAATTTAGCCATCGACATCCATTCATTTTCCATCGGGGGGCCGGATGGAGAGCAATGGCGGGCCAAATGTGGCCTGCACTTGGATCCCGGTTGATGATCACTGGTCTAAGGGTTTCAAAGAGCCCGCCCACCAGTTTACAAACGGACGGACCCTTTGTTTGCTGAATTAATTTGCTGTGAGAACATGTAAGTTATGACACTGGGCTTAAAAGTGTCTATAAGCTAGCTGCGTTGTGGCGCTGCAGTCTCGGTGTAATTGTTTTAATTTTGTTTATAGCAGTGGATGAGCCAGAGGGGTATCACTCCAAAATTGTATTTGCTACCGGCGGTTCCTGATGCTGTTGGCTTTCAGACTGGTTCTATTCTTTTTCTTTACAGTTTTTTAAAGGTCGGGGTGCAGTAAGCATTTCACAACATGTTGTACCGTGTGACACTGTATGTGACAAATAAAACCTGAATCTGAATTTGGTCGGAGCGCCGCTCCGGTGGTCTCAGTGACGTCACGGGTCCCGGTCTCCGGTGGTCCGCCTATCAGACGATCGAGAGCCGCGCACTTTGAGTACAGTGTGTGTGTGTGTGTGGCCCCCCTGAAATAGCAGTGGCCACCCCCTGTAAAAAATCCTAGCTCTGCCGCTGGTTTTGAGTGAGTTTTGTGGCTCAAACTTTCTTTTGTTTGAACGGAGCGGTGAACCAAGAGAGACGAGTCGACTCCTCCAACTCGACTTCACGACTCTCAGTATGAATGGAAAGGAAGCGGTATTTAAGCGAAAAGTTGTTTATAATTTTATGGTAAAGATAAGTCTCTCCAAAAAAAATGGTGCCTCAGAACTCTTCGTCTCCTCCACTGCAAATGAATCGCGATACGAACTGAATTGTGAGTCAAAAATTGTGAAATAGTGTATAATTACAGCTATATATATATATATTAGTGCTGTCAAGCGATTAAATGTAATTAATTACATGGTGTGGCGAAAAATTTATCTAAATAAGCGCATTTAATCGCAGATACATACAGACTTACAAGAAGCAGTTTTTTTTACCATTTATTATTGAATACAAGCCTATATCTTGGGCTTCAATGGTCATTACATTTTTATCACTGACTGAACCAAACCTATGAACTAGGTTACAGTATATGACAGTTATAACTTTGGTACACTACATCTCCCAGCTCTCTCTCACACACACTATGGCCGGCGCTGAGACTCCGCCCCTCTGGAGGCCTGGATGAAGAAAGTTAATGTTGCCCGCCCAAAATTCCAGCCCAATTTTCACCCTCTCCTGCTGCCTCTAGCTCGACAAACAGCTCTCCTACAGACACTACGACCAAGTTCTCCACTGCTACACACTTTCTGGATCGGCAAAGTGTTGAAATAAAAATGTGCTTGTGCTTCGTTTTCACTCTCTCCTGGCATGGCCTCGCAGCTGCGCTCCAGAGTTGAACCGGGAGACGAACGAGCGTCTTTTCCAAAAAAAAATTATTCCGCATCAAAGTCAGAATCGGCAAAAACATTCACAAGACATAACAAGACATTATTTATTTGCCATTTTGGCGTTTTTTCTTTCAAATCTCACTGAACTGAACTGCGCTCTCTGGCTGCTCACGCAGGAGTCTTCTGCTGTGTACTCAAAACTTTGAAAGGGAAGATGACGTAAAGCGTTAATTGCGCTAATAATATTAATGCGTTATTTTTCTGTGATATATACATACATATATATATATATATATTTATGAGTATATATCTATACATACATAAAATTATCCAGAGCACCCTTGTCCAGAGCAACTTGCAATTATTATACGTTGGCTTTTTACTCCCATCGTGGTGATGAGATTGTTGTGTGTAAAACTAAATAATTTTACAATGGTTTGAGGAAAACATGTTAAACTACAGAAGCTTAATTTATATATGTGTAGTATTTATTTAATATATCTGTGAAATCCAGATGCAGACCTACAACACATAAAATGTTTCTGTTTTATTTTGTTCTGTCATTACTTGATAGTCAATCAAAAGACCAAATACAGATCCAATCTAATCTTATTATATATTAATATTATCACATCTTAACATTTAAAATAACTACATATGCCAGGTGATCACTTCTAGGTTTCTAGTCACACCAGCCAGGAAGAGGTACTGCAAGTAAAAAGAGGTACTGCAAGTAATAAATAAATTCAAAATTTAAAAACACAGTGTCAGGGTAGCTGCTAACTGTGACTTATGATTACATATTGGGTCTCAGTTCTATGTTCACATCCTTCTCTGTCCTGGAGTTCACCTGCAAAGTTTAGTATTTTCTCTGCTCCAGCCCACCTGATGCATAATGCCAATACTTTTCAAGTTGAAAATATTGTGTAAAAACACAAATCTGCAGTGCATGAATACTCCAGGACTGCGAAAGCTGCTTTGCACTTCAATATCAGAACGTTACTGCACATATTGCACTGAGATCTTGAATTACCTGTGAATGTCCTCCAGGAGTTTATGACAGTAATAAAGCGACACCATGTACAGCCCTTATGTGAAAAGCAATCAGTTGCACCTATGAATCATGACTAGTTCTCTGAATTAGAGAATTGTTTGGACTTTGTTGAAAGTATGATGTCCTTATGCTTCACAAAATATTCTTAGGTAATCATAGGCACAGCTGTCGCGTCTCCTCCACCTTTCTTCTCTTTGTCTCTGATTCATTCTGTCGTTCTCTCTGTCTCTCCCCCACATTTAGTCTCTATCTCTACTGAACGCCTGCTGACTCACCCTCTCATTCCACTAGTGTGAAAGCATTTGTGTGTGTGTGTGTGTGTGTGAGTGTGTGTGTGTGTGTTTGTGTGGAACTGTGCAATCTCATGGATATTTCGGTCTAATGCCTGCTGTCCTATCCCACACGCAGACACACACACACACACCCATACAAATCAATGCACAAGTCCAACAGCCCCACTGTGACATACATTACATTACAATGAATTAACACTGGCTTCCTTTACTTTGTCTAGCTGCTCATTCAAAAAAGACAAACAAACAAACACATGCTCTCTCTCACACTGGCACCCACCCACACGTTTAGAGAGTCAAAGAGCAACACGGCGCCCACAGAGGAGCTCAAGGCAAAAGCTCAATCCATTCACCCGACCAGGCTGAACTGACTGCTCCTATCCTTCCCCTCTGGGTGCGGCACAGATATAGCTGTACACACTTCACTGCCCTCCGCTGCTCTACTTGATCTCCATGTGTGTCTCTCTCTCTCTTTCACACACACACACACACACACACATACGACAGTGTTCAATGCTAAATAAAATTTCCATTACAAAAGGCTTTCCAGCTTGGGCCTGACTATGCGAACAAACTAAACAGACACTCCCTTTTTTGCATACAGTCTCACAAACACACAAACACAATACTGTCCCATCCACACTCACCCATCCCCCACATGTATATATCATTCAGATACATGCATATTTGCATAACAGGAAGCAGCATAATTGTGTATGTGCGTGTGTGCATGACATATATATATATGACATTTGTATATGCCATAGTAACTTATCCCTGCAGGTTCAATGTATTATTATTAAACACACATTCAGTCATTTTCAAAACTCTTCGGTCAAAGAATGTATGGTTAATTTTCCAAGGAAAAATAAGTGAACACTTTGTCAACATACAACAGAATTCATTTAAATTGTTTTGAGTTCAACTTACTAGGGACATTTTTTCCCAATGTGTCAATAAAAACTGTGCACTAAATGTATTTGTTTCTTAGTTTAAAAAATAATGAAAAAACATGCTGAGGTAGCTTATTATTGTCAATGTGCTGCACTATTATCTTGTAAATTAATAGTCAACAATCCATAATCGATACTGCTTGCTCTGTGCGGCCTAAACCAATCAGAATGTCAATTCTATCACATAAATCCCAACAAATAAAATCCTCTGGAATAACTGAAAAACAGTGTTTATAGACACTCTCTCTCACACACACACAAACACACACACACACAAACTGACTGTACCTGTGTCTGAGAGCTCTATGGCGTAGTCGGAGGGCACTGAGAGCTAAGCCCAAACCCTTGTAGGGGTGAGAGACACTGCGCTCCATACTGCAGCACACACATGCACACACAGCCAGACAGGTTGAAGTATCCCTTCTTTCTTGTAGCACTCTTCCCTCTTCCCACTACCTTTTTGCTTAGCTCTTTCTTCTGGCATCTGTCAGGGTACTGTTGGCTCCAGCAGAAGCCAAGAATCCATCTCACACATGACCATCTCACACCTTGCTGACAACTCTCCATGCCTACTGTCTGCCTCACACACCCACACACACACAAACACACACACATACTGTATATCTTTGTGTGTGTGTGTGTGTGTGTGTGTGTGTGTGTGTGTGTGTGTGTGTGTGTGTGTTTGTGTGTGTGTGTGTGTGT
>JBBKCR010000122.1:11081368-11091445 GCA_037577295.1 Ladigesia roloffi | reverse complement strand
CAACTGAACAGGCTTGAGAGAATCTGCAGGAATGGATGTGTGACGTTCTCAGTCAGCAGCCACTAGAATCTGCCATGGTCAAAGGTATATCTGGGTCTTTTATTTTGAAAAATGTCAGCGTTAACTGTGTCTTTTGCCATGTTGTCTTCAATCGGCTGTTTTGGGCTTCAATTGAAGTGATTGTGCTTGTTCATTGGTTCATTTCCTGATATTGTTTGATTGTACTTAAGTTGTGATTCATGCCTCTCACACGTGCCCTCAACCTACCTGTCCTTCATGTTTTGCCATTTTTTAAATGAATGAAAGCCTTCATTTGTCACTACACTTTTACATGCAGCGAAATGTCCTAGTTTTGGCCCTTGTACCAACTTTATGTCGTTTGAATTCAAGTTGCGCCTCGCTACCCCTGCTGCACGCAACAGAGAGGAAGAAAACCCCCAAAAACAGGTGTGCCAAACTTGTAGGGGCATACCCAAGAAGACTTGTGATTGCTGCCAAAGTGCCAAAATATTAAGCCATGGGTGTGAATACTTATGAAACATGGGATAGATCTTTGAGCAAAACTTTACCCAAATCTATTTTTGAATAAGTCTGTAATATAACAAAACATGGAAGAAGTGAAGGGGTTTAAATACTTTCTGGTGTCGCTGTAAATTACATGAATAACCTTTTCGAAGAAACAGATAATTGTATGGTTCAGCAAAGAGTAGTTTTAGCTATTGTTACTTTGCCTTATTTATGATTGAAACTTCTCTTTGACGAAGGAGCACAAGGTCAGGCTTCTACGGATAAAACATTTGGTTGTAGCTAGATTATAAGATCGCTACAGTGCAGAACCAAAAAATCCCAATAAACATATTGTACTAATCCTGAATGCAACAATGATAATAATGTACTATCATATCAAATAAAATTTTGTGAAACTCTGTAGACAACCCCACACTGTCTCATCAGAATAACCATTGTATGCGTATGATGTACATAAAGTTATTCAGACTGAATTAATATTTCCAAACTAAAAGACACATGTACACATATTTTCCTCTTTACATTATTTATGTTATTACCTGTTAATTGGCATCGCATTTTGCTACAAATGAACATTTTTGGTACAAATGAAGTAGGAGAGAAAATTTCAGCTGGAGATCTGGCAGATAGGGTGTAAAAACTTTGTCACAGGAAACATTTGTTCACACTATATGCTATTTTGCAGACTGATGTGCTAACATGTGTTTTGCATGTCAGATTGAAGGTAATGATTAAGCTTTTAGTTACTGTTACAATAGAAGATGCAGGTTTCACTTCTGCATTCGACCAAAAATCTTAATTGAGGAAGAGCAAGAAACCTTTAAAATTACAGCACGCTTATGTGTAAGTGTCCTAACAAACCCTGTTATAATAAAAGTCTCAGTTTCCATGCACTGTTCTGGGTAAAGTATATTTTGCAGGAAATAATTAACATATCCTTAAATGAAAACAATACATGTAAACTAAAGATTTCTAAAACAAAAAACATCAAAACAACGACCAACAGACCTGTATATTAATCAGTATATTAATCAGAGATTATAATAGGCAAATTAGTCATTTAACTTCTTGCTATTTGTCCTTGAATGGAGTATACTGTTGGTGCATTTGCTTGCTAACACTATTGGTCATTCAAATGAAAACACACTGGGTTTCCCTTCTGCTGCTGTTTTCGCTGGCACACAGACCACCATGGGTGCCACCCAACTGTTGGGCCCAATCTTAGCAAGATGCCTCAAGAGAGTGGGTGGAAAAGACAGGAAAACCAGGCTAGCAGCTTATAGTTACACATACATGAGGGTTTACAATAAACAAGACAGAGCTAAATAGACATGGCTTGAGGAGAGTCTAATAGATTTCACTCAGTTATGATCAACACCGATGGGATACTGTGCACTCTTCTCCATTTTTGCTTTCCTCTCACTCTCATCCCTTTCCCTCTTATTTAAAGTACCTCAATTTTTCATACTCTGCTCTCTCCATCTGTTCAGTATCTATATCTCTTTCCCCTTCCCCCTCCCAGCCCTTCTGACACTGGCCTCCATTCAGTGCTGTTTTGACTGCAGTCCCAGGCCGTAATTTGTCTAGAAATGACAGTATTATTGACACTGTGATTGCATCGATATATTTAACTGCCTATAGCTCTTCTAGATGCTTAATGAACTCAGCTCAGTATTTAGCAAATAGCAAATTGGTTTTGCAAGAATTCAAAATGTCGTTTTGTGTTTACAGTGTTTTTTAGGATTGCGAAAATCTCAGCTGCAAGCAACCAAACGCCATATAGAACAAAAAGGAAGATTTTACAAAATCATAATTTAAGCAGTTGTAGGTATCTTGTGCAGACAGGCAGGAAAGTAAAATAAAATTCCCCAAATAAAAAAACAACATGCAACGAAAATGCTGTATGTTCTCGAAGTTGAGCTGATTCAGCATGCTCACAGAATTCAGATTTATTGATCCCATTATTATTAAAAACCGCCCGCCTAATTCAGACGTATAAGCATGAATTCTGGAACCATCTGAAAGCTCCATAAGAAGTCAAACAGCCCTGTACTAATCCAGACACACCTTACATTCAAAATACCCATTTCTTTATAACCTATATGACAATATTAAAAGTTACCAAGAATCACGATGTGGTCCATATAATCTCTATTCTTGGCCTGCAAAGCTGCATTGCATCATATTGACCTAAATTCCCACACCATATCAGATAAGTCCATGCTCCGCTGGTTATTAGTCAGTGAGCGATGAACACAATTAATCTCACACGGAATCACACCACCACCACACAGAGTCAACGAATCTATTATTTGAGATCTAACGTCCTCATGTTTTCACCATGTTACGAAGCTCAATTATAATCGTAAAAATCCCAGATCTGTTCACTGAGTTTCGTTCTCCACATTTCCTCTTGCTCCTCTGCTGTGTCACCATTTGTTACTGCCAGCTACAGAAATGGAATACAAAAATCAATACAGCTTACACTCTGATATGTGCCTGTCAGCCAAATAGACAGATATCACACAAGGGATAATCATAGCACTACATGCATATGGGATCCACACAGGAGCACATGTCCATTAGAACAGCAGTACGCCGTAAAACTAAAGAAAACTCCATATGGGATTACATTTAACATGTTAATGTTTTCAGTGTTTAGTTTATTTGAACATTCAACATTATAAAACTATAATATTTTATATGATCCTGCACTACTGTAAAACCCGTGAAGTATATAATTTCATCTTAGTATAGCACCACAAGTTAATAATAGCTAGGAAGTGGCATCAGCCTATTTGTCCATTTTTAAACTAGTACATTTCTAGTTGCAGAATTAATAAAACTATTAATCAGAATGATTTTTTTCAATTAATTGCCACCAAAATGTTCACAATTGGGACAGGACAGGCTTAGCTGCATTGTTATCTAACGTCAACAGAAAGACAAGAAGACTAGAATGCAGGATCACAGGGAAGATTCTCGCCATCATATAAGTCAGCGGTCCCCAACCACTGGGCTGTGTATCTGTACCGGTCCATGAGCCATTTGGAACCTGACCGTACAGAAAGACAGAATACTTTTTTTTTATTATCAGAGCATAAAATATCTTTTATTTTGAAAAAAATGCTCGTCTCTGCCTTGTGATATGGTACTATAAACTTTAGATCACAAGCTGGCAAAAATGAGTAAAAAAACAAATGTCCTAGGGGAGCTTCTTTGATTTTTTTATCATGCACTTTGTTTTTAGTGTAAGTTCGTGAAAATATTGTTTTAGATGAAAATGGTCAGTGGCGTAAAAAAATGTGGAGACCTCTGATATAAGAAAGAGAGAGAGAGAGAGAAAGAGAGATTGTGTATGAGCCTGTATGCACAAACAGATGTGACATCAAAGTAAAATGAACATCAAGAACACTCCCTCCAGCCAGTGCAGAGTTTCACACCAGCACTCACACACAGTCAATACGGTCTAGGCAGGAAATCTGACAGCATGAACCGAATAGCAGAGAATCAGATACACACATTCAAGTGCTGTCACATGCTGCTCTCCAAAAAGGGCCTCTCTGTATATTCTATTAATAAAAAGTAGCAGTTAACTGGATGTACCAAACCATCTTCTATTCATCATCAGATTAGGCCTAGGTGTGCTCGTGTGTCTCTCCTTCTATTAAAGACAATCTTTCTCTCTATCATTCTCTCTCTACTGCACTACACCCTCTACAGCTGTCTACTGTGTGTGTGTGTGTGTGTGTGTGTGTGTGTGTGTGTGTGTGTGTGTGTGTGTGTGTGTGTGTGTGTTTCATTCATGCTTTGTTGTGGCTGTACGCTTTGAGTCCTCACATTGTCAGCCAGGGAGGGGCCTAAACACAAGACATTTAAAGACAGTACAAGACCATGAGGAAGAGTGGCATGCATGTTGTATGCAGAGAGGAGAGAATGGTCCATGTGAAGTCAATAACATTAATTGCAATTTGCCTGTGAAAACATTACTCATAAGTTACTCTTTTATGGCCAAGGATGATTTCGTTTCTGGAAGGGAACACTCACATACTAAAGATCTCTCAACATTGCACTCACAAGATCTCACAATCTCAACACACTCAAACTGGGGTCGCGTTACAGAACCTGGCATATCAGTGTGTGAGTAACCTGGCTTTTTTATTTCAGCATGTGAGAGCTTGGTTTGGATGAGAGGCATGTTATGAAATCTTTTTTCACAGAGCACTAGCTCCTCACCAGAAGAAACAAGGCCTTCAATGGGAGCAGAACTTACTGGAAGCCCAGGAGCCCTCTTTTATTCCTAACATTAGACATGCTTTAGGTGGACTCAAGAGAAGATACCACATACATGTATACTTCATACAATCAGTGATGTGTTGCTGGTGTGATACAACTTCTGTATGGCTGTAAAAGCAATAGTTACATGCTACAGTGTGATTCTGTAAGATGTGAAAACTGTGCTCTTGATATGTAGGGATTCTGGGTAAAGCTTCCATCTCACTTGCCTTTAGTTCAGGGAAGACTCTAGGAACCATAACAGTTTATGAATTATGTGTATCTGTTGTTATTTATCAAAGGACCAACATATTCTGACCAACAGCAGTGAGTGTTGTAACACATCCTCAATTTACCAGCATTATTGCCTAGATGTAATAAACAGATCAAATAATAAATCATAGCCTGTAATATAGAACAGACATTATTGTGTAACAGCAAATGCTACTGTGTCATTGAAAACAGAACATAATTTGTCTTGATTAACTGTGTTCTGCGCAGAGCAAGATTTAACACATGCCAATAAAATAAATCATTGCACACACCACAGTTTTTGAAAGGATTTCTGTATACTGGTTAAGTGTCTAACAATTTCAATATAACATCATAAAATCTAAAGAATTAATATTCCAAACAATGTGCTGAAATTGTATCATAATATGTCCCCATGTCTATTCAGACAGTCTCTCATTTGTCGTCTTTGTTAGTGATCAAAATATCTCACTGTAACCTACTGAGCCACACAATGCTTTTTACTTAGAACAAAGACAATGGCAGAACAAGGGTAATATAAAAAAAGGCATGAAATCCTGACCTCAGAATCAAAAATCACATAAACCAGAAATTCTATATCGTTCCAGCTTGTGAAATATCTGTGAAAATGAAATACTGCAATGTATATAATGAAAATATCCTCATCATTTCATGCTGAAAGATTTTGCCACATGTCCCACACCTATGTATTATGTTTAGGAGTGTCCATGTAGAGCTCTATCTGTACTGAGCCTTCGTGACTGGCTCATAGAGCTAGATGCGTGGGGAAGTCCCGCACTGGAGAGACGCTGATTTTTCCAGCACATTCCTCCTCCTGATCGAGTCTACAGCCCGGGAATCACCAAACTGCTGCCTCTGACGTCGCTCCAATCGCATCGCCCCATGAAGCCCCCACTCACTCTCACACACACACACACCGGCTAAACGCTCACTGTCCGTCCAGCCTCTGCACTCCCCTCCACACTGCTCCACACGGCTCCACAACCAAGAACCCGTTCACTTCCCCATCATCACATTCCAATCCAAACCATCGCACTTTATCCCCTACCATCACAATCCTATCCCTACCATCACACATCAAATCTAACCATCACCCACCAAACTCCATCATCACACTCCAAACCCAACCATCACACTCCAAACCCAACCATCACACACCAAAGCCGAAAATTACACTCCAAACTCTAACATCACACTCCAAATCCCACCATCACACTCCAAACATTCACCATCACATTCCAAACCCTATAAGCTAACTGTTCTCTCACGAATCCGCTCCACATCTGTCCTCCCCCTTCCCACACACACACAAATATACGCTCGATTCACGTAATAAAGACTCCCTCTGTACACTTACATAATCCAGTGCTGCCTCGGTCACTGAGCTGCTCGTAAACTCGCCCGGTGAGGAAAAGCCATGCGACGCTTCTTCCACTCGAGCCGTTGCCATTAGCAACTCGAGACTCGCTCGCCAGCGTGAACGGTGACCCGAGGCCGTTTTAACGTTTTTTGTTTGAGCCTCGTTTCACCTACAGGAAGGCTCAAAAGCCTCTGTGTGTGCGCGTGAACACACGTGTGTGTGTTTTAGGTCAATACAGCCTGCTTCTTCAGCCTATCACGCCGGTGTTACACCGGGCTGTCAACAGAATCGCTCGTGTGTTGGGAGAAAACGCATCACACGCGGCTAACGTTACACTAGCCTAACATATAAAAAACAGGCACACAAACAGACATCCACAACAACACACACATAAACACAAATGAAGGCTGCCCCGACCCACGCCCCTGCTTACCTTCGATGGTGAGCCGTCTTATCCTTCTTTCCCTTCGGCCTCCTCTTCCGCGCCTGGATAGCCATCACTGGAGGCAGACGAGGAAGACAGGACCGGGGGAGGAAAGAAAGGGGGGAAACAGAGGTAAGAGAGGGAAACAGAGGGAAGAGCTCGTTGAGCTAGCTGATCGGGAAAAGCATCTTTCATCAACAGCCACAAAAAGGTCACGCAGCACGACAGCCTGGCTGAACGCTGTGTTTTAGGGACCTGGACGGCTGACTGAATTCAGATAGGAAGAGTGTTTAGTGTACCCTTTCTGGAGCTCATGGTGTTTCTCTCCTCCTTGCCTCAGAGCCAGCGCAGCCCGGGTCTCTCTCCAGCGCGACCGGTGGACGGGGGCGCGCTCCCGCGGTCTGGAGGAGGAGCCGCGCGGGCACGCGCATCCTCTCCCTCACTGAGCCACATGAGCGAGTTCACACACATAAACACTACCACGACAATCAGAGGGATTACAGGGTGGGAGCACATATCTGAGATGTATAGAAATTCACATAGTGCATCCATCTGTTCACCTTTTCGCCTTTCAAGCCTGTCCTAATCCACTCAAAAACTGGAAGACAATAAACCGTACTATAATTCCACTGTGAAACCGATATTTTTCGTGATAGGCTTGTATAGAAATAATTTCATTAGTAACTGCATAACTAGTATTTTGTCCACCAGGGAAGAAAATTAAAAACAACCCCCTATTATTATCATTCCCATGCCACATAGCATTTGTCGTCCTGCTGTAGGAAAGGGATTTAAATAATCAACATCAGAGTCACAGCCCCATCTGCAGGAGAGAAACTCTGATTTAATTTCAACAGTCACGCTAGGACATTTCACATGCTGAGGAACATGTCTCGGAGGGTTTCGTTTTAATTCCTTATGTCCTATAATTTAGATTAAAATTCTTACTATTATCTGCCCCAACGCACAGTGACCAGAGTTGGGGCAGGACAGACGTTAAGAATGATCAATGATCTTTTATCCTGAAATCCTGAAACTTGAAAAATGATTTTTGATTAAAATTTTCTGTGTGTCTGCCTGAAAACATATCTGAAATGTGGAGCAAATGAGAAATGTTAGCTTAATTTAAAAAATATAAAGGACCAATCCAATGCACGTTCGCCTTTTTAGACAGATCCGAGCCAGGTCTGTGGTATTTTTCTTTATTATATAAAACATTCTTGGACGTGAATGGGTTAAGAGCTTTAATGTTAAGCTGTGCGTAAACAAAGAGATGCCAGATTTGTCTTTTTTCTTATGATGATCATGTAACCGTGAAACTGAGCTAAACCCAGATTTCATGCTGACCCAATGAACAGCCTGCAGGCGGGACTATAGACTTCACTTCCGGAGGAGAGCAGGCCTGTGGACACGTGGTTTGTCATGGAGCGTCTCTGATGATCAGAGCTGCTGCTCGGCTAACAGGACTGTGCTGGATTCGGTGAGAAACCTTTTTGCTTTAAGTAAACATATTAGAATCCGTGCTGCATTTGCACGAGCATTGTGATATGACCAACACCCGCAAAATAGGAACGTTTTTTGTCTCTCAGCTTGCAGAATGACCGACTCCAACACAGCCAGCTGATTTATGGGAGATTTACAAATAGTATTTAAAGTGATGTGAGTTTTTTATACATACCCTGGCCTCAGCAGTTGCACTGTACCTTTGTGCACCTGCAGAACTGAAGAGTTCTGATTGGCTTCTGCCACCACCTCACGTCCCTCCTTCATGATTGACAGAATGAGTCTGGGAAAAGGCAGACTGGATATTGGAGAGGTGTATATTTTCCATTAGTCTCTGCATTTCACCAATTTACCAGGGAAGCAGTGGCAGCCAGGAACAAAGCACTTGAGAGGCAGTTTGTCTGGACCGGAGCTTGCTCTTACAACCAGCTGCCCCACATTAACCACATGATGTGTTCTGTTTCACAGTGGTGGTACTCGCTATCTTCCTCTAAGAAGTGGTAAACATAGAAAACCCTCCTGGAACCTAAAGAGTTGTCCAGCTATTATACAGTTTTCCACCAGAGAGTAAGTGACCCAAACTCATTGACTAAGAAATTAATGTACCTTTTCTTTATATAATTAAAATAAAAAGTAACCACCCTGCAACCAAACTTTGTAACTTTCTTTAATATTTGTTAGACGTGGTTTCTTTCAAATCGTATTATTTTTATGTAGTATCTCACTACTTTTATTCTGCTTATGTGTTTATTACTGTGAAAATGTGTATGTCTCTTAATTTAAAGAGTAGCATTACTGTTTAGCTGTATATGATGAACTTCAAACTTGAACCTCTCTGCTCCATCATTGACAGCATATTTTTATAAGTAACAATCCTGCACACTAACTTTGTAGCTCTTCTTAATACTTGCAATGTTTAGCACTGTCTATTATGCAACTTATTATTATACTGCTTTTAGTCAATGTGATATTTTATTGGGCAAATTGATATGGCTCTGAATTTCAAGAATATCACTGGTAATGATGCTCAGTAATCAACTATATATGACAAGAAACTTTAAACTCTGGCCTCCTTCATCACTGACAGCAGATTTGACGTAATGGAGGACAAGGAGCCCGTGACGGAGCTGATTCATATCGGGGAGAAGCGAACATGTCCTGAAGAGGATTCTGAGTACGCTGCTAAGAGAGCTAGAGTTCAGGATGAAGCGAATGGCAGCCATGTCACTAAAAAGACAGAGAAAGATGATGAAGAGCTGGAGGAAGAGGAGGAACAGGAACAGGAAGAGGAGGCTCTTGAGGGTGAAGATGGAGAGGGAGAAAGCTTTGCGGATATGATGAAGCATGGCCTCAGCGAAGTCGATGTGGGCATTCACAAGTTTGTGAGTGACCATAAAGGATTCTCTGGAATTTTGAAAGAGAGGTTAGTGTGGGTGAGCCTCTTTGCTTCCTCAGAAATTCACATTCTCATGTAGGATTATGCATAATTTTTGGAAATACTCAAAGTATAAAAAACACAATTCTGTATAGTTGTATTATTGTCTGAGCTTTTCTGCAATCAGTATATCTTGGTAATTTTTTCCTGAAATAGCTACTTAATTATAACAAATTCTGCAACATGCTGTCAGTAAACAAAGTTGCAATTTAGCAGAATATGCCACAGGTCCAAGATGACAGCTTTGACTATTAACAGAGGGTAAATGTAAATTATTGA
>JBBKCR010000122.1:11047750-11065284 GCA_037577295.1 Ladigesia roloffi | reverse complement strand
CCTTCCTTTGACGACACAAACAATGCACATATCGTAGGAACGGTATAACTTTTTTTTGCGGTTTTGAAACCGTGACTTTTTTAAACCGCGGTAAACCTTGAAACCGGTTATCGTCCCATGTCTAATGACCATGTATGACATGAACATCTGAATTTGTAGAAAGTAAAAACTAGCTCATCCAGCAGGAATTTCATTTTAAAGACATATTAATCTAGTTCAGTTAGAACAGGGCATTATTTTTGTAACATTTACAGGCATTCAGTGATATAACAATATAGAAGCATGCTAATGTTAAGAGGACACCCCATACTTTCTGGGTTAATTGTACGAAGGATGTATTAACTTTGGATTATTTCCAACTTTTACAACATTATTAAATTGAACACACCTGCCTCCCAGCAGAGGCTCGGCACCCCCCTGGGTCGAGAAGTCGAGGCCATACAAGTTAAAACCCAGAAGGATCTTGTGCCTCCACTGGGTCTGTGGAGCAAGCTTGAACACACACTCTCGCATCCAGGGCAGAGGAGCACTGGGCCCAGGCCTACAGCGCACACACAAGTCGAATAGTAACAATCAAAACCAACATTTCCACATACTAATCACCACCCAAGTAGCCTTCATATCAACAATAGTACTTGGTGATCGATATGTAAACCTAAAAATAAGCTGTAAGGAGGGTCAGTGGAATAAAGCTTTATTTTACAACCAGTTACCTTTTAGCAATCAGGTGAGGTTTCATATTATTAAATAAGTAAATCTAGGTTTCGGGTCATGAAACAAGTAAGAAGGCTGGAAGTATGGGTGACCAAGTCAAGACCTTTATTTGTTTCTCAGTGTATGCGACATGAGTCTCACCTCCCAGGACTGGAATAATCGTAAGTCATCAAACTGAATGCGTCCACGTAGGGAGCCAGCTTTTCAAAGTCCTCCTGCCCAAACATACCTGGCTGGTTTGTCCTGAACATTAAAACAACAAAAAATCAGTGAACCTCCCATTATATACAAGATACCAAAGAAGCAGAGCATGGATCTGGCTCATGCACAGGCACTGGCAGAAAAGACTAAGATAGTAACAGAGTGATCAAATCAGGTGTGTGTTACCCAGGGCTGACAGCTGGAGGGATGACCAGAATGCAGGTGAGCTTCCCAGCCTTCAGGAACTTGCACAAGTGTGTGACAAGATGGACCAATTCCCTGTATCACAAAAAGGTGACAAAACACACTGTTGAAAATATCCAGTTACATTTAGTCTCTTATTGATACACATTCACAATTTGGCTTCCTCAGAGACGCTCTCACAAACAAACTGACTTTCTCTTGTTTCCTCCCAGCTGACTCCACAGTTCCAGAGTGTAGCCATCAAATCCCTCAGCCTAAGAAACACAACACAGCAGACTGATACTTTACAACTGATACGCTACATACGATCCAATTGTTATCCAATTCAATTCCTTTTGGCTTTACAAACACAAAATTAATTTAATTTAAATACCAAAGTAGGGCTGCATTTTGATGCTTGACCATACCTTTGCCACTTCAACAATCTCTCTTCCAATTTCCTCAGTCTCATCCTCACTGTCCAGGACGCTCATGTAGTCCTGATAGGACCAGCCATCAAATAACAACCGAGGTACTGCACAAAACATTGAGGGATGAACAGGTGAGTTTTAACTGCAGTAAGAGTGTAGTCTAAGTGAAGGAAAAAATCTACAGAAAAAAGTACTCACATAATTTATTTTTTCTGTTTGCTTTCCTCACAGCTTTGACCCAGCCTGTTAAAAAATAAATGAAGTCATATTTTTAAGTGCTTAAATACAATACTTCATAGTTTTCATATTTACAATGAAAATGATGGAGCCCTGCTGTTGACAGCTTTTCTTGATAAAAAATAATTTAATAATCATTGAAATATGACTAATACATAACCACAACTTAGTAAGGTATATGAATTAGATCATTAGGATCATCAAGTGGTGATTTAATGAGTTAAGATAATAATTAAGATAATTAAATTGGTCTATTCTTTTTTATTAAAAAGGGATGGCAGCAGCCAGCCTCTGTTCAAAACAGTCAAACAGTAATAAAAAACTGTATTGATACACCCACCAGGGTCGTGGTCATGCAGGCCGGTGATATGGAAGCTCTCTGGACCCCTGCGTCTGAGTTGCAGCCACACTGGAGATACTGAGGTCAGCTTAGGCCCAAACAACTTAGCAATGTCATACCCATGGGAGTTCCACTGAAAGAGAAATTAGTAAAAAATAAATAAATAAAAGAGTAAACAGCTATACTAGTGCATTCTACGCTGTTCATGTTCTTATGTATAGTGTTACACAAGTGGTAACATTTTGGGCTGTTTGAAATATAGAGGCGAGATTCAAGCTCTGGGGTTGAACCGAAGTTCATTTGTGTTGGTTTTTAATGTGAAGTCCAAGATTTCTATCATTTGCAGACACAAGAAATATCATATTAACCTCTCAATATTAATATAAAGATAAGTTACACAGAAACGGGCTGTAAAGAAGCATGGAGAGAAAACAATAAGAATTGAGGGATCACCGGTGTGATGTAGCCCAGCACTGCTCCCTGGAAGTTACGTGTTGATATAGTGCGAGGGCAGTATCTCTTTTCTTCTCTGACCACATCTCTCCACTGGGGATCTGACACTATCAAGCCCCGCTCTTGCACTGGCCGCTCTGCTACCACTGTCTAAGACAGGCACATACACACAGATTTTTTTAAGTGCATCCTAATTGTTAGGATCTAAAATATGTATCCCAAAATCCAACCCCATACAATTTTAAACATGACCCCAAGAGGTAGAGACAACTCTTCAACTAACTACACTTCAACACTTTAACAACCTACAGCCATAAACATTCTCTAAAGTATATCAGTATGAAAAATGTATTTGTTTACCTCCACCTCCTGTACTTTACTGGACTTTTTGGCATCTGTTTTTGAGAGAGTACCTCTGATCACGGGGACAGATATACAAATGTACAGAAAAATCAGAACAGCTCTCATCTCAGTGTGTTCTCCTCTTCCGGGGGGAAATAGATCGTGTGGTCAGACCAGCTTCATGTGAAACTGGAAGTAGCAATGCAGACAGTTTATATTGAGGATAAGTAATGTTATACAAAATTTCAATTCGTTTGAATGAACAGCTAACAAAAACGGATGGATTGATCTCGACACGTTTGACATTTCAGCTCCAACATAGAAACCATCTGTCAACATCAGCCACAAACTCGAGGAGGATTTCAAGAAGCAGGCAAATTGAAGAGGCCACAAACGCTATATAACTGTAAGACATTTTTGTTTGGGTTGCATTTTTCTCCCTAAGACCTGACTGGTCTGTCAGTTTCAGCCGTCCTGCTGGAACACAGGTGGAACGTAAACACAAACATAAGCTGCCAGAGACTCTGGATGCTTCTCATTCCTAACGTTTTTACATACGGCTTGAAAGATCTTGTGTTGAGTCACTACTTACCCGTAAATATCGGTGTTTTTAAAAGTCAGTTTTGAAGCTGTAAAACGCCAGTGAAGTGCAGAAGGCTGTAGACCATATATCTGTAATCAATCACCTGGATTAGCCTAGCAACCACGGCTCGCTCACAGTCACGTGACCTGGTGATTTTAAAAATGCTTCCTGTGTTTGAACCAAGAAGGTGCTTAACCTGAATGAATGAGCTATTATGAATTGCAATATTCTCTTGAAACCCTTTTTAAATACATCCACAAGAGTGATCAAAGCACTCATCATAATCATTGTTTTAAATAATCAATTTGTACAAGACCTCTGTGATGGATCACTGCCTTTTAGTGTCTATTAAATAAATATACATGGTGTTCTGGAAGCTACATTTTATTTGATTCATAACTCACTGTTTACTATGAGAATGAATGGGACACCATCAACATCATCATTCCTCAATATCTGATGGGGAAGGTGAAACTGACGGGCCTGAACACCTCCCTCCATGATGGCGTAGTAATGCAGAGATCAAACCGCACCATTAATTTACTGATAACACGTCTGTGGTGAGTTTTATCAGTGAGAATGAAGTGGCATAATGAAAGGAGGTGCCATGGCTAAACTGATGCAGGAAAGTTTTATCTAAAGGCAAGCAGACAGAGGAGATGGTTGACTTCATGATAGTATGATGTGATCACTCTCTACTGAACATGAAATGCTCCTCAGTGGATGCATGGCTGAGTGGAGATGATCCTGAGCTCTAAGTTTTTTGGTGTACACAATGAAGAGAACATCATTTGTACAATCAACCCAGAAGGCCAAGTAGTGCCTCACCACTCCCTGCAGAGAGATTATAGAGAACATTCTCTGTAGCTGCATCCTTTTGTGGTACAGAATTGTTCATTTTTCAGATGATAGGATCCTAAATAGGATATTCATGACAGCTTCTCAGGGTTTCTCTCCCCTCTGTCCAAGAAATGTACATCATATACTACATCCATAAAGCCACCAGGATTATGGATGATCACACGCACCCCTAACACACCCTTCTCCCTCCTGCTGTCTGGTAGGTTTCACAGTGTATGGATATTGCTGGAATGGGAAACTGTTAGAACTGACCCATAAGCTGTAGCTAAACATATCCCTGGACTGACTCTTCTCTTAACACAATGCATATAATATTCTACTGTAAACAAAATACCCTGTTAATTTGTAATGAATTGTAATGAATTGTCCTGCTGATGCTATTATTTGCACAATTATTTATTGCTACTGCTAAACACCTGTTGTTCTTGCATTCCCTCATGCTTACTTTGCACTATAAATTTTGTCCCACCTGCAGAAATATAGTCTTGTGTTGCTATTTTTCTTGTATTGCACGACAGTTCTAGTGGAACATTATTTCATTTCACTGTATATATAGCTGAAACAATAATAAACCTACTTGACTTTGAGTAAATTGTAAGTGTCCTAGTTCACCCAACCTCAGGTGCCAAGTGTGGGACATTACTTCTCACAGGATAACACAGCATGGCAAACTCGCTAGCTTGGATAAACATTTTAAATGTGGCTCCTTTTGTATGGTGTTTGTCCAACAGCTATGTTTTAACAATTTAAAATTCACTCAGTCTTCTTAATTGTCCACTACAGCATTTCTGTCATTTTAACCCGTCACTGAACACATTTATAGTACATGCTATGCATGAGTTTTAGTCAGTAATCATTTTTTCACCATCAGTTATAACTGACAATGCCAATGCAAATATAAATAATTACGCAATCAAACAGCAAAGGAAACTCAAGTTTTTTTTGTTAGTCAAACACTGGTTATTTTAGCACATGTAGCAACACGAAAATTCTGGTTATTGGGCTATAATTGCACAAAGACTCACTGAAGGCTGTAATATCAAATCATATATATCAAATATCAACAATGGACACACACTTAACCAAAACGTTTTATTTCATATTCTGTATGAACTACAGTAAGCATTTAAACACTAATGTCTAATAGAACAAAATCATTCAGAGTAAAAATAAGGGTCATTAGGGACGCTTGTTGTGTATGTTCAGCGATGACTGAAAAATCCCTGCGGGTGATTGTACTTAAAAGGCTTCAGGCGATTAGGACCCCTAAAAGTAAAAAGAAAAACATGTGTCAATATTTTGTACCTGTTTCACAAAAAAGGAAAAAAGGAGAATTTGTTCAACTATAAATTGCTGTTTCTACCTGGAAGTGCGTAAACACATCTTCTCCCTTGGGAATTCTCTTGGACCTTCTGAGCCATCACACACTTGGCTTTCAGTCTCCAGATACACATCCAAACACACACATAGACGCTGTATCTGATTGGTCAGGAGCTGCAGACCAGGATGAGGCCCCTGTAGTTCAGATCTAAACACATTCACCTCACTCTCCATGGCCTGTTAGAACAAGAACCGTTCAGAAAAATCACACACAATACATGGATGTGTACTTAAAACATTGTAGATATTTCTTGGTGTGACATGAATATCAAATAAGCAAGGTGGTGATGTAGTTCATACCCGCAGGTTATCATCTGTGCGCCCACTGCGCTCGCCTTTCCAGAGCAGTGACAGAGAGAAGAGAGGAGTGATCTCTGGATAGCGAGGGTTTAATACTACTGCAGCCTGCAGAC
Organism: Ladigesia roloffi; assembly: GCA_037577295.1. Lineage (NCBI taxonomy): Eukaryota > Metazoa > Chordata > Actinopteri > Characiformes > Alestidae > Ladigesia > Ladigesia roloffi. The sequence goes on along the minus strand of JBBKCR010000122.1, from coordinate 11,059,146 downwards.
GAGCTAACCGATCACAAAAAGAGAGAAGTCACTTAAGGTGCTTTGTTTGAGTAAATTACCTACTGAGTACACAAGAGCATATAACGTAATAACATTAACATTGTCCATTAAGAACAGTTTCCATCTTCCCTACTCACCAGTTCCTCTCTCTACTACTGCCATGAAGAACAGGTCCGTCTCTCTCACCAGGCCAGCCTTTGCCACATGTTGCACATAGCTGAGTTCCTGAACACAAACAAAGAATTTGCTTTTTAATGGACTAATACTACAGGGCGGGCTATTTATATGGATACACCTTAATAAAATGGGAATGGTTGGTGATATTAACTTCCTGTTTGTAGCATATTAGTATATGTTAGGGGGAAAAGATTTACGGTAAAACCAAGCACACCATTGTTTTTGTTGTGAAATTCGCAATAAGTTTGATGTGTCACATTACCCTCTTCCTATTGAAAAAACAACAGCTGGATCCAAAATGGCCGACTTCAAAATGGCCACCATGGTCACCACCCATCTTGAAACGTTTTCCCCCCTCACATATACTAATGTGCCACAAACAGGAAGTTAATATCACCAACCATTCCCATTTTATTAAGGTGTATCCATATAAATGGCCCACCCTGTAAATTACACGTTTAATTCAAAATGGATTTTCAGGCCAATGAATATATTTAGGAAAAATTATTTTTTATCTATACAACGCTGCAAAAAAACTTTGGAAATATCTGACTTTATTGGGGTGCATTGACGTGTGCCATGTCATATTCATAATCAACAGCTAAAGAACATTTATTTTAGATTCTATACTGTAACACTATGGAAGGGAAAAACTCAAAGCAACTGTAAACCCATATCTACCATGAACTCCTGATAGCTCATCATGGTCCAGCGTGCAAGGCGAGAGACCACTTTAGCTGGGAAAAGATGCTGGCACTCACTGGAGACTGGGACTATGCTGTGCTCTACAAAAAAACACAACCAGGAACAAATTACATAAATGTCCTGTGCACAAGGTTAGAACTGAATTTGAATGCAAACCAAAGCATGACAAAGGTATTAAGGAGCATGCATTTGTTTTGTGTTTGTGTATACTTACCTAGGGAGCTGAACTGCTTGTGCAAAGCTAGGCGAGACTGCACTCGTCCTCTCAGCAGCTTCATGGTGGCTTCCATATGACTGGCACTAAGAGAGCAGCGGACCCCTTCAGCCTGTAACATTATTATCCTTTCATTTATTTTTTACATTTATGACATTAGTAATAACATCCAGATACAGGGCTACATCTCACCAAGATACTAAACCCATATTAACACATAAAAAACTACTTTACTAAATATTTAATTGCAAGAGTCATACCTGTGGGGTGTCACTGGAGAACTGTAGCCCCCCAAGGTTCTGCACCCAGTTGTATGGATGTCCCAGTTCAGATACATAATCCGCAAATGTAGTAATGCTACAAAAAAAAAAACAAGCTGGAGATTTAATAGATATACATTTACAACGGATTTTTGGAACTTAATAAAATTAATAAATAACGAATTGCTTTGGTCCATATGAAAGATTAGCCATACCCCACTTTGTCAAACTGGTAGCGGTTGGCAGGATTGGGGGTTTCCTGGCCGTGGTCAGAGGCATACAGACAATTCAACAGAGACTCTGAGTTCAGCAGCTCCCTACAGAACAAAGGCAGTATTGCAAAACACTGTAAACACTCCAAGAACTACCTGAGAAACAATTAGGTTCTCGTATTTTTCCATTTTTTATTTGACTCTGAAGAACAAATATGATCAGACTCACCCAGTGCTGATAGCTCCTGAGAGGTCTGCAGAGGTAGACACTTTAGCCTTCACAGTCAGAATATTGAGGTTCATCAAATAGTAAAAGAACAAATGTAACGTGCTGCCATCTACACCAGAGAAAGAAGAATAAAGATTGTGGTCAAGCACATAAAGAGTAGCATACAAGGTGCTAGCAAAAACACAAGTGTTACTTGTATGCTCGGCATTGGTCTTCAACAAACAGACAGGCACACCTTTACACTTGAGGTCGATGCACAGAGACAGAGGATGCCTTTTCAGCATTTCTTTGCGCTTGTCATCCAACTGAACTCCAACTGTAGCTCGCCGTCGTTTCTGAAGGAAACCACAGAACTTTTTATTTTAATTATCACTTCAGTGTCTTATTCATGTGAAATAAGGTTTGACAGTAGGCATTACAGGCAGCAAGCCACAAGGTGGAAAGAATAAGATGACTTACAGTGTTCTGTTGTTCCTCCTCTGCATCCGAATCACTCTCATCATCTGAATTAAATAAACTCACTTAAGTACAAAGAAATGCACACACACATACTCTTAATGAACACTTTTTCTGTAACACATCCATTCAAAGATTTACCTTGTGAATCCTCAGGTGGTCTAGAAAGGGCCTTCGCTTCATCCACATCTCCACTGATAAACACAGTTAGATTCTTATCTGAAATACAAATGCATACTATCATTTTACAGCCCAATCAGTTTTTACTTGTCAAATTAAGTGCATCAACCATCGTTTTCTCATCACTCTGTGACAGTATTAAAAGACAGGGATAAACATGTGTATTACCACAAGCTTGTCCATAAGCATTGGCCTGCACAAAGAGCACATACAGAGGAGGAGGAAGGTGACGTGCAACCTCAGCCTGTTTCTGCACATGCTCAAATGGCATGGACAAGTATTCCTGCACAGGAAGTGAAGCCTGAGAGAGAGATGGAGAGAGAGGAATTAATGAGTACATCCAAGATAGACAGCATTAATAAAAACAAGGAGCATTGCATTTAGAACAGCATTATAAAGAAAGTTCTTATAAAAACAAAAAGAGAAATTGAAGTGTAAAGTTCCTCTAAAGTAGGCCTGTAACAATTATTACTTAGTCACCAAATCACAATTACTCACCAGTCTGCCATTACACTAAGACCACTAAAAGAAGAAGTGATTTAAAAATGGCAGATATTGTTGGGCGTTTTTAGTTTACGGTAGATAGTCTACAAAATGTGATCCAAGGAAGGACAACTGTTGAACCACTGTCAGGGACAAGGCTCACTGATGCATGTGGCAATGGCTAACCCATCTGGCCCAGTCCCGTGAAAGAATTACTACGTTAATATTAGTTGTGACATAAATATGACAGCATACAATGTAAAGCAGTTTGATGCATATAGAGTTGGAGTGCCCATGCCAGCCAGCACAAAGTGCCTAGAATGAGCATTTGAGCATCAGAACAGGCCAACAGAGCAAAAGAAAAAGAGGGCCTGGTGTGTACCATGTTTACTTAATCATGAGCATGCTCGAGTTACCCAGGGAAGAGATAAGGTACTAGTATGAACTGTAGGAAAAATAACAAGCCAGTTGGAGCAGTGCTCAAGGTGATCTAGGCCATCTTAAATGTATGATAAAAATGACTGGTACAATATTATCATACCACTAACATAACACTAACTTTTAACTTGAATTAAATTGCTGTGCCTGATTGGCCTGCTTGCTTTTTGCCAATAACTCGGCGAAGTGAGGCAGGCACGTTCGGAGCATGTTTCTGAGTGGAGTTTATTTCTGTACTTTGTTTTCATGGCTGTCATATCTGAAACAGTTACGCACTGTTCGCACAGATACATGGAATGGAAAGCCAATATTGTTTTAACTGCCATCTCACTTAGCTGGGATATTCCTCACTGTATCACAGCCAGAACTCAAGAGACAGTCGGACGATTTTCGAATGTTGTACACCAGCATTGCACAAGAAAAACATGAACTCAATGTGTTTACTTGTTTCCAAACATTCCCCAATGTCAATCTGATGAAGCATCTGTGGGATGTGCTGGACAAACTTTTATCATGCATGTATGCCCCTCCCCCTTACTTACAGAACGTATTGCTTTTACCACAGTAAACCTTCAGATGTCTCTTGGAGTCAGTATTAGTAAGTGATTTCAGTGTTATAGCTAATTAGTTTATAACACAATAAATCACTAATAATCAAAAACTAAAATGGAATAATCATGCCAGGAGAGTCCGCTCCAGAAAGTGTCTGTGCATTACCTGCATAATGGCCTGCAGGCCTGGTTGAAGGCTGCTGAGATACTCTTTCTTCATTTCGATTCCTTTCAGAATTTTCTCTTTAGTGCACAGTGAGCTCTTATACTGCTCAGCCAACCTAAATTGCAAATAACAGTTATCAGCAATACAATAACACTTTAAAACAGGGCAAAACAGGACAAATGCACTGATGTGTGAATGTGTGCGTGTGCAAATATACTTATCTAGTGAAATACATCTACACACTGGGCACAATACATGGCCAAAATCATGTGGGCACCCTTTCCAACTATTGAGTTGAGATTTTTCAGCCACATCTATAGCCACACTGTCATTGGCCATGCAATACTAGGTGTCCACATAACTTCAGCAGAGTATCAGCATGTGTTGAGGGAACAAAGGAGTTTGCAAGTACAGTAAAACCCCACATTCGCAGTGGTTACATTGTAAGAAAAAATGCTAATTTGTGATAGGTTTACATATCACAAATATTTTTATATTGTTGAATAGAGATTAAAATTAACATCATGGTATTTTTCAAAATTAAACCGGTTTCATGGTATAGGACTGTATTAGATCTTCAGTCTCATGGATCCTTCATACATGTTTGTTGGACAACAAAAATCCTTTCATGTAAGTTCCTGTTGTTTTTTGTGAATCACAAGGTTTCAAACATCATCCCGAGCCTTGTCTGTAGTTTCTGTGTCCCATAGATGTAAAATTATATTTATTCTATTAAAACATGTAAAAATACAGCTAGTAGTTCCTGTGCAGAAAGGGGGGAGTTTTCTCGGAGGGCACAAGAGTGGAGCAGCTCCCACAAGCTGTCTTAGTTCCGTTTTCACTCCTAAAATCAAATTTAACTTAGATTTAAAATGAGTCTAAAACCCAGATTGAGTGTCTGCCAGGTGTTGGGGCAGGAGCTGAACCAGGGAGTGCTACACCGTGATTTTTTTCCTTTTTTTGTGTGCTTTGCTGTGTTTCGAATATGAATGGGGTTCTGGAACCTGCTGTATAAATAAAGTGATTACATGTTATGATAATGTATTCACTCTGTCAGAGTAAATGCTGTATATAAACCTAAAAGTAATATTTTATAACCTAGAATCTACATACGGTTCACCTGACAAGTTGCGACTCTCACATAGAGATTTACTGCTCGGTCAAATCAAAGGTTCTCTTTTCCTAGCAGTGCAGCAGTGAAAACCATAAATATGCCACCAATTATCCTCCCAAAACATTTTAATTTCATTTAAAACTTATCTTAATACACTGCCCATAAAGAAAATGTAAAAGTAAACCCTTTTTCGTGACATACAGTGTACAATGAACGGCTGACTCCCACAGATTTTTTTGGTTGTTTCCTTTGGTATAAGCAATGCCTGAACTGTCGATTGAATTTAGACCTCGATGTAGTGATGCATTATTCATACTCCTGGTCCAAAATGTTTTAATTTGCACATCTTAACTCGAAACCCTGAACACGCCACTCCATTTACCATTCTCTTCAAGCAAATAGCTCCTAATAGCACGTCTTTATTATTGTTCTGGGGTCCTGAGACCTAGCTGTCTCATTGGTGCCTGTCTGACTGACTGACTTTAACAACTGCAAAACTTGCAGGATGAAGTCACAAAAAAACAAAAACAATTACAGCATTTTCCTAAAAAACAAACAATGCACGTCTGTGGCCCCAATTTCTCCACAAATTCAGATGCCCACTCAGGATAATGGGGGTGGACCCAAAACGGTATTCGGAAAGGCACAAATAACGTGTTTTTTATAAATACATATTTTGAACAAATTCTTTTACAATTTAGGTATTTGGGAACAAGAAAAACTTTATCAATTATCTGCGTTTCCTAATAAGACTGCAGTGCGTGACAGAGAGTGTGAGAGAGAGAAAGAGAGAGTGAGTGACATTCAGGAGTTGGGGGGTTTCTGCACGCAGCAACAGAAGTCTCAGCTGAGCGTAAAAAGTGCATCATTCTATTTGTTGAACAGATTTTGAATAGACGTGCCCTAACTTTTTGTATTTGCTTATATATTCATATATACTTAAAACTTTTAATATATTATTCAATTTCAGGCATCCTTTTTTTCAATAAAAAATTATTCTTTAGTCACACACCATTAGTTTGTGGCTTTTGTACAGTATCGGTTTCGGCACCGGTACAGTTTTAAAAGTATTGATTTGACACCAGTATCGAAAAAAAAAAAAACAATACCTAACCTTTCTCTGCCAGAGACGTGTCACAGGGCAGCAGCAAGGAGAAATAAGTAACGTTCCTTGATTGGCAACTTTCAAACCTCCCACCTCCGAGTATACTTGAAATTTTACCATCCCATGAGTTTCTTTGAGTTCCCTTGAAAGTACCAAAAATATATGTAGCTATATTTTACCTGTAAATGTACCTGAATTTATATTACTTTGTTACAAAATGAGTAAAATATATTTTCTTAATAATGTGTGAAAAAATATATATGCAGAGGATATTTGTGGTTTCTGTGAATTTGCAGAGGTTTCTGCAAACAATTCTTAGTTTTGTTCTAAAAACAATATATGCAAATGACTGAATGCTCGGACTCTGAAGCGTGGACTTGCGTGGGTTTACTGTATTATGTTTGTGAGTATGTGTGTGCATGTTCACCTTTTCCTCTGCTCTAGTTCCCAGTCAAGACGTGCAAGTGTGAGTTGATGGGGATCTTCTCTGGTGAGATGAGGGCGAGAGATTTCAGCAGGAGCCTCCTGAAAAAAATCATCCACGCTGACCAACTCAATCTCCTCATGCTGTGACCTAAAAACACACACACAAAAAACACCTACACATCAGACTAACATTTTTACATTTCAGACAGCACATTGTAAAGACTGAAAAGAAAACAGTGACACAAGTGACACAGAATTGTTCAGGGTTAACTGAAGAAGTGCTTGCAGCTAAAGGTAACATTCTTTCAGATCATATTCGCTGTATGTGAATAGCAAATTTACTGAAACATTTTTCTGTCTGTTTTGCTTGGTGTTGCCTGATTTACCACCATCTAGAATTGTGTGAGCTCATGGACACCAAAATTAAAGACAAAAAAAACAAAAAAAACAAACAAAAAAAAACAGACAGGACCCAGTTAGATACGAACAACAGTTTTATGCATTTTTTGGGTTCTTTTTTTTTTTTTATGTAAACAAAGTGTGTCCATTTAATGTCACATTCCAATATGTTTGGAGTAAATCTCTTCACTTACTTAAACTCAAGGCACTTGCCAATTTCTTTCTGAAGGTGCATGACTTCATAAAGAAGATTCTGAAGCTGCAAGTGCAGCACATCCACTCTCTGTTTTGCCTATTGAAAAAGGGCAAGCAGAACTGTATGTAAATATACAGAGAAGATCAGAAAAAAGAAAGGGACAACAGTGTGTCACTCAGCAGTACCTCATGCGTCTGATCTCGTCCTTTTTTCAGTCTCATGTGTGCAAGCCGATTCAGCTTCTTCAGAGTAATGAAATGAACACAGCTCTGCCTGCGTCTCTCCTCAATCTCCACACTCTGGATTCAAGAAAACAGATTTAACTCAAATTTAAATTTACCACCACTGCTTCCTTTATTTTGTATTATTAAAACAATCCATAGTATTCTCACCCCTTCTTTAGCTCCATTAGCTTTAAGCTCTTGGATTTCAGCCATCAGTTTACCCAGAGATTCACAAGTGCTTTTATAGAGGACGTAATCCTGTTCCGGGTCTCTGCCCTCCAATTCCACTTCCTCATTATACACACGCACATCCTGGAGAAGATATACACATTTAGATACATAAATACACATACATATATTAGAAGCCAGAAATGTGGATATTTTAATAGAAAATATATGCTGATCTTTCAAATGTTTTAATATAAAACAACATTAAGAATATTTAAAACAAAGGTAACTGACTAGTTTTTAAGTGCGGTGTAACAAATTATCTGTGCACTTTAAGGAATGTGAAAGTTTATGTATGAGACCTCAACACAGCAGCACAGATTTGCATCCTGTCCAGCATTTCGTCGTTTAAACCCTCCCAACACTTTCTCAAGCATGCTGAGAGTTACGTCTCATTTACTAGATCCTCATTTCCAACTTGTTGCTCCAGCCTTCCCATGCAACTCAAAATTAGTAAGATCTGAGGACTTTGGAGGCCAGGATAGGGTTCTCAAATGTTTTTGCTTTTCTTTGAACTGGATATAATTTTGAGGAAAGGAATGACTGGGGTTGTTAACCTGTTGAGGAATTAAATTTTGTCCAACTATACATAACCCAGAAGGAATTGCATGTTACTGAGTGATACTTGTTGAGGCCCGAAGTGATGCCCGAAGACTTGCCTTATTTGTATTTTCCAACATCAATAGTTTGAGCCTTTGTGCTCAAAATATTGAAAACCAGTCAGCTACATATTGTTTAAGTTCTTCAAATGTTTCATGATGAGAATACTTTAAAATGTAGAATTTTGTTTATTTATTTTCGATCCATGGGTGAACCCAATCCAGTGGCCTTATTTGTACATAGATACAGCAGGTTTAAAGAGTATAGATTAAAGCAGACAGACTTTTCCTGAATTTCCTCTGGCCAACACTCCAAACCAACAAACTAACTTGTATGGTAAACTCCCACAATATTTTCACAGAAGTCCACCTACCAAAAACAAGGCTGCAAAACATAAGAACTAAGCAAAGGTCTTCAGTCCCTTAAGTTAACGGTCTTAAGCCTGTGGCTAGTCAGTCTATTGAATACTAAGATTACTGAAAAAGATGAGCCAGCAGACCTGTTCCCCTTCTCCCCGACCACGTTTAGTCTCAGGAGTCCCACCATCACTCCGGATCACTTTGGCCTTTCGTTTTTTCAGTGTGTCAGAAGACATTGCTTGAATCAGAAATAGCACAGAACAGATTACACAGAGTATACACACTAAAATGATGCAGGACTAATATCTTTTTGTGGCAACTACAAACAGTGATGAACATCTGATAAATATTAAATGGACATACTAGATTGTGCTTTTATTTATTCACATTGAGGAGCTGTATAAGAAGTCATGCAAAATAAGATTTTGAGATACGTAAATAAGAAGCTTTTTTTTATCTCGAGTAAAATTATTTTTGTTAATAATATGCTCAGTTAGACAAGAAAAAATAAAAAACACAAAGAAAACATTAGGCCAGTAAGTTCTAACTTGCTTTCTGTCTACCTGACCTCTAATTCTACAGAAGGTAAACAATAGGTGATTCTTTACTCATTTAAAAAGCAGCTAGGTACGCTAATTTTAACTAAATAGGGTATGGGATCTAAAGATATTTTATTTAAAACTGTAAACACAGTCTTTGTCGGCTAGGCTCCTCGCACGGTGAGGTTTACTTGCATTAACAGAGTAAGACATTTGCAGACTTGTTTAAAGACAGTATACGATTTAATTTAGCTGTTTGTTCAAGGTTGGTAGCGTACGCTAATGCTAACACAGCACATCTCACAATCTCACGCAGGATTTCTAAGTTTATTTGGTAATACAGGGTAAAATAAACACTAAATAAAGAATTATTTCTCACCCTCCACACACTTGTATCAGCTTTGAACAGTATACACTGCTTAAAAATACCACAATAACGTGGACACTCCGACTGCCGGTGAATTCACATACATTCACATCTACGCCGAGCTAGGAAAAAAGTCTCCTTACAAATGTGTGGAAAAGCTCATCTAAGATATACACATATTTTTTAAAATATAATCTCTTTTAAAATAGCCACCATTTTGTGTCCAATTATCCCAAAACTACAAGAGAAAAAAATATAATTATAATTTGTCTCGAAGAACCGTTACTTTGAAATCCTAGCCACATCCCGGTTCATGCCCACCTGAGGAAGTCGGTAGTTCTGCTGTGTTGACCTGTCTTATGAGTTGGCTTTTTAATGTTTAGCAGACCATGTTGTTTGGTGTTAGATAAATACGTAATTGATCGTCTTATTTGTGCGGGATCGGTGCCTATTATTAATTTTTGATAAAGCCGTTTTTGTGTAAAATCATTTAGACATGTTTAGGGTTGTAGAATGTAACTAAAATACTATGGCCCAGTGGCATCCGGTAACAAATCTAAGGACAAATATTGTACATCATCCACCTGTGGTGGTGTTTTTCATCTGCCTGTTGGTCATTTCTGGGGCTTTCATTGGCATTGGGATATACTCTCAAAGCCATGACATCAAGAACCCAGATATTAGCATGGTAATTAGACTAATGTACTATGAGACTGTGTAGTTAAGCTGAAAATGTAGTTAAAATGAAAACTAAATGCAGTTCATACAAGATTTTGTCTCCTGATTTATGTTCCTACCTGTCATTTGTATGTGTGTGTGTTTCAGGACTGGAACCAAATGCTGAGATCTATTGCAAATCTAAAGTTCTGCACACATTTAAACACCACAGAGAGTTTGAGTGGGAAACAGGAAGAAGATTCACCACCACTCTTGTATCATGGGGATATATCCATCATAAATGCATCCCAGGAAACTACTGATGTTGTTCAGATGTTCCTGCTGGTCCCTCTGGTGCATATTGGAGATGAACGGAATCACAACAGCTTTAGTGCCACAATACTGGGCAGCCAATTGGGCCTCAGAGGTGTGTATTAGGGATTTGATTATTCGGCAAAAACACTATTCGAAAATCGAGGAAACCTATACAATTTTTATTTTCGAAAATCAACCATGTGCACGCAAACCCATGATGACAGAGAGGGTGAAAAAGTTATTTTTCACACACTTTTTAATCACACCACATAAACTGCTCCAAATCACAGTACAGTAAATGAACAAGAGCAACTCACCTATTAAACAATATTCTAGACTATCTCTATCTATAATTTTAAAAATCCATCAATAACCACATTTAGAACTGCCTAGCCATTACGTCTAAATCCGATGAAATGGCTGACTGATGACTGTGCATGCTGGTGGTTGATCTGTGGTATGCCAGCTTCATGACACAGTTTGCACTGAACTTCATTTCCGTTTAGCGTAAACGAGTCCAATATGGAACTTTTACTAGCCTTAAGTCTCTGCATTATTCATGCTGCACAGTACACAACTTCTGCTGTAGTAGCCTTTAGTGTTAACGACACCCTTAGACTGAATTAATGCATTACATTATGTATTGGTGAGGCAACGTCCTCATTTCTGTTCAGAGTCCCTTAAAGGGATAGTTCACCCCAAAATGAAAATCGGATGTCTATTTGCTTACCCCCAGGGCATCCAAGTCGAAGGTGACTTTGTTTCCTCAGCAGAACACAAATGCAGATTATTAGCT
>JBBKCR010000122.1:11021456-11032183 GCA_037577295.1 Ladigesia roloffi | reverse complement strand
TGGGCAGTATAAGGTACACCTGTGCACTACTCATGATGTCAGATCAGCATCTTGATGTGGCACACCTGTGAGGTGGGTTGGATTATCTCAGCAAAGCAGAAGTGCTCACTATCACACATTTAGACTGATTTGTGAATAATGTTTGAGAGGAATGGTAATATTGTGTATCTGGAATGAATTTTAGATCTAAGTCCATCTCATGACAAATCGGAGCAGGAACAAAGGTGTTGCGTTTATATTTTTGTTGAGTGTATGTTCAAACTCTTAAGATGTCCACAGCTGTTAGAATTGTGTCAGTTGCATTTTGATTGCCTAGCCATATCTATACACTTTAATGTGCCTCGTTGCTTCGTTCACAGGTCTCATAGGCAATTGCATTCTCTACATGTAGTTGTGGCAAAAATTTTACTTTGAAAGAAATATTTCCATGGTTAACTTCTTTAAAAATTTCTCTGAGACTCTGTAGAGGGAAGCAGTTTATCTTGAGAAATATATTTTTACAGTCTTTCATTTTCTCTCAGGCTGCATTGAGGAAGGCCCAAGACTCAGCTTCAGCATTACGAGGAGAAGCAAACAGAAAACAAGCCATATACGCATCTAAACAGAAGTAATGCATGTGTACACAAATCCAAATTTTACTCATATACACAAACCACAGTGATATGCATAGTAAGCCATAACTGCCTTTTTGATAAAAGCATTACATTAAGTGTTCTTTGCTACATTCTTATAATTTACATGTTGTCGTTTATGTGGCAGGGCATTGAAGGAGCCCAAAGAGCTGAATTTTATTTTTGGCGTAAACATTGAAAGGCGAGACCAGGACGGCATGTTCATCTACAATTGCAGTCGGCTCATTAAGATGTATGAGAAGACAGGACCACAGCTGGAGGGAGGAATGTGAGTATGCCAGAAAGCCTTATGTGACCATTGGTAGCCTCTTAGTATTTGTCTAACTTTCAAACTTAGATTAGTTCATTTGCTACAGAAACTTGTAACTGCAAAACAAAACTGGCATTTTTGGATACTAGCTGACGGCTGTGTCTGAATATTACAGGGCGTGTGGTGGAGTTGTAGGGGTGGTCGATGTTCCCTATCTTGTGTTGGAACCAACACACAACAAACAAGACTTTGCAGATGCTAAAGAGTACAGACACTTACTTAGAGCGATGGGAGACTATCTTGCCCAGTATTGGAAGGACATTGGTATAGGTGCGTGTGTGTCTGTTTAAAAATACTATTTAAAAATATTGGTTAATCTAGCCTGAACTTCTTAAATTGACCAAACATATGTTATGCACTAACAGCCCAGAAAGGCATAGTGAAGTTTTGGGATGAGTTTGGGTATCTGTCCGCAAACTGGAATGCTACACCTTCAAACGATCTCAGGTTCCGCCGACGCAGGGCCATGGAGATTCCTGTGACGATACAGTGTGGTAAGAACAAACATTATAATATAACATACAATATTATACAAATAATGCATAGTGTTGTACTTATCCATAGAACATATATTTTACTCTCTACATCCTTACCTTTTATTGTGTCTCTTCCTTCTCTCTCTCTCTCTCTCTCTCTCTCTCTCTCTCTCTCTCTCAGATAAATGTCTGAAGTGGCGAACGCTGCCATTTCAGATGGATGCTGTTGATAAGCGTTACCCAGACAGCTGGGTCTGTCTCATGAACCCTGATGGATCGCAGGACAGGTAAAGAATAGAGAAAGAAGAGTATTCTTAAAACATTTTAGATACAAACTCTCCTTTCCTTGACTTTTAAAGCATCCTTCATCAAGCATTGGTTTTCTCATATCTCACAGGTGTGATGCTCCTGAGCAAAAGCAGAATTTACCTGTTGGTGTTTTAAAGAAAGATACCAAAACCTCAGAAGACAAACAGAAAGAGCTCTCTGACAAAATTCGTCAGCAGCAGGAGAAATTGGAAGCTTTACAGGTACTTTTTTAAACAATTTGTCAAATACGGTCCAACATTGTGAGGTGTAGTGTCAGCCAGTTTATTCCAACATGTTCCTTCCAGAAAACCTCAACAATAAAGTCCTCAGCAGTTTTGAAACAGCTTCCACTAGAGGTCACCGCTAGGCCTGCTGAGGAACGTACAACTCAGGTGCGTTTTGTTTCACTGTTCATTTGGCTAGTGAGTGTGAGAGAGTGATTGTTTAAATGAATTGTGGAGGTGTAATGTTTTTATTGTACTTTCTAGACTGCTACTCGGTCATCCCAACGCACAGCAGCTCGACCTCGGTCACCACCACTTCCTGCTGTGGTCAAAAGGGCCGTCAGTCAATCTCCAGCAGTTAAAACTCCACCCCCTAAACCTTCCTCTTCACGTCCAACTAGAACTGCTCCCTCTCCTCCAGCCAAAGCCAAACCACCACCAACACCTCCTTCTAAACAAGGGAAAACCCCCTCTAAAGCTGTGACAGCACCCTCACCTTCAAAACCACCAGCCCGCAGGAGTGCAATCCAGACCCGCACTACAGTGAGTATAGACAAGCATTGAATTAAAAGATCGAGTGATTTTATTTCAGTCGATGTCATATTGAATTTCAGGAGTTATGCGGCATACTTTCGCTACCTGGAGGCTTCTAAAATGTCAGAAGCAACCCACTAAGGTGCTGGAGGTCCTGGAGGACCTCATTACAGTTCAATCTGGTGATTTCACTCCTCAGACAGACCTGACTTCACAGTTAATAAGCAGGTTTTTTTAGGTATGTTCGGTCAGGGAAATCATCAAACTGAGCTTTAGGCTTTCCCTTATTTGTACAGTCATGAGTGGTATAGATGAGGGGCTGGATTTTTGTGCTGGTATAAGCATGTAGCATGTGTTGAATTGTGTGTGTGTGTGTGTCTGTGTGTGTGTAATTCCAGCCATCCTCCACAAAAATATCCAGCAGACAAACTCCAGCCAGTAAGAGAGGAAGCGCTAAGAAGGGAAAAGCACAAGGTGACAATGATGAAGATTCAAGTGAAGAGGAAAAGGAGGAGGAAGAGGAGGAGGAGGAGGATGAGGAAGAGGAAGAGAGTGAAGTGGAGGAAGAGCCACAGCCCAAGAAAACCAAGCTAGCAGCACATATTCAGAGTCGTGGAAAGGGAATTGTAGAAAAAAAGGCCCTGCCAAACAAACAAGCCAACAATACAGAGGTACTTTCACTCTGCTGCCAAATCCCCAAAGCAATTCTGTCTGTAATATATTTTTGAACCAAAACAATGTGGTAAACTCTTATTGGATTCTATCTGATTATTTTTGAAGTAGGGCAGGGCATGTTAACATGTTATTATCGCACCAATACCTTCTTTACGTAATGCTGAAAATTATGATTGCGCATTATTAATGTTATTACATAAATTTGTTGTGATTTACAAATATGTGAACTGCAGATGTGACCGTGTTAAAGGGATCAATTTTGTTAAAAAGCTCCATATTTATTTAAAATGTTTGTGAACCAAATGGTATAGCACTTTTGTACAAATAGCAATGCATTTTAACAATGCATTTAAAAATTATATTGTTGCCAAGCATTCTTTTTCAGTAATCCTGAGTTTTTTCCTTCAGAGAGTCAGTAATAGCACTGATGAAGATTTGAAACAAGATGCAGTGAAAAATGCACATAAAGGTACCAACGTTCATGTTTTTGACTCCAAAAGTCCACAAACCTGCAAAACTTGCGTAACATACTTGTTCTGCATCAAATGTGCCCGTGTGTGTGTTTGTGTGTGCATCTCAGATAAAGGCATGCAAGTGGAGGCAAAAGTGAACGGAGAGTGGTTCACTGGCCGAGTGACAGCAGTAGAGACAGGGAAAGAGAGTGTCCGCTGGAAAGTGAAGTTTGATTATGTCCCCATGAACACTCCACGAGACCGCTGGTAGGGTTATACACACAATTTTTTGTAATTTGTGACTATTTTAAAATGTGATTTTCAGTCATATATCTGTTGCATTTTTTGGGCTTCACATTTTTATTTCGCTATGTTTATTTGTTCATTTATGTACATTCTTTTAGGGTGTTTAAAGGCAGTGATGAAGTTCGCCTCATGCGCCCTGCTTCACCAGAATCACGCAGTCCAGACACCAATCAGGTCCCAGCACGATCTGTGACTCCGCCCACCACAGCCGAACCTGATACAACCCAGAGTGGGCCAAGCAGGGAAACTACAGAAGGCCTTGTAACCATGATGAGGTGGGTGTGGATGTACATATGTACATTTTTGTGAAGCAGTTGTGAAGATATGACTTTTTTTTTGTTGTTGTTTTGTTTTTGTTTTGTTTTGTTTTTTTTAGCTTCAGTTTTACTGATTTCAGTTCTCTTTTTAAAAATGGGCCAGTGTCAGGTTGACTGTATTTACACATGACCATCATGTTTGCTCACTGTAGGACACTGCTGCGATATTTTTTCCCGCCTGATTTCCGAATTCCAAAAGACACTCTGAACACGATGAGTGCTGAAGATCTTGTTGCTTTTCCAATTGTGAGTAAATCACATTCATATATATATATCTGTCTTTCTCTTGGTGTGGTATATTGTTCCAGGGCTCCTTACAATTGCTGAATTGGAATGGTAAAGATTTGCCCACAGCTAGGTGAAGGGGATGATATTTTTGTTTAGTAACACCTGTTATGTGGAGTTTACGTGCACTGTGATCATTAGTAAACATCCGCACTAACTTTGTTGAGTGGTTTTGTGTTGCAGAAAGAGTATTTTCAGCAGTATGAGGCGGGGCTACAGAGTCTGTGTAACTCATATCAAAGTCGTGCTGAATCTCGAGCTCGTGCTGTGGAGGAGAAGAGCAGCGGAGCAGAGGCCAGACTTAAGGAGTCTGAAGAGAAACTGCGCAAACTCAGAACTAACATTGTTGCACTTCTGCAGAAAGTCCAGGAGGTCTGAGCAACTCCATTCTGTCACTCTCTCACACACAAACACACACATTATTCTATTGCACCACTAAAACTACAAGTATAGAAGACATACTCTCACAGAGACATAGCAAGGTCACTGTTATAGATTGAAGGAATCAGTGATTTATAAATCAGTAAGAGGGTAAAGAAAATATTTAAAATCTGGAAACTGTCCTGCAGTTTATGAAACAGCTGTATTGCTGCAATCTTATATCTGGCTGAAAGGAGAACTAAACTAACAATTGATGCACTCAACAATGAGTGTATGAACTGGCAAACACATGTGCAAGGTTCAGTGTTAATGAGAGCTCAGTGAATTAGTACTTCTTCAAGGTCTACTTTTCTGAAACATTTTCTTGTCTGCTGCCCTTGATTTTGCTTAGTCTGTAGCAGTGTAGAGACACATGCTATTTAGTTCTGCCTCTTTATCTTCAGTTGTTCTGAGCAGAATATTTTCTACTAATTTGGTTTTCCTAAAAATGTGTCAGAAGTTGCTTTAGTTTTGTCACCTTTTATTACAAATACGTATATTTACCTTATAATTCTCTTGACATATGACCTGTTTCACATTAACACAAAGCCCAAGAGGTTGTTATTGTTGAACAGAGAGGATTAATGTAATGCAGAGTGAAGTATCGATTGGTTTGTATCGATGTCAAACCAAATCAATCAGAGAAACTTGACCACATTTACAACTTTGTAAATTTTACATTTGTTGCAGTATACGTATTAGGGGTCACTTTTCTGTCTATTAAAGTAATTTGATCATGATAGATTAATGTTAATTTATGGATGTTTTTTCTGTAGGATATTGAAATCAGCAGTGATGATGAACTGGATGCCTACATAGAAGATCTGGTCACCAAGGGCGAGTGAAACACTGCAGCGATTTCTCCATATCTGCCCATCCTGCCATGTTCTGTGCATATTCAGACCGTTTGTCTCCTTGTTAAACCACATGTTCCAGATATTTACAATTGTTTCTTTGAAAAGCACAGCATCATCTTTCTTTCTTTGCTGCTGCTGTGAAAGCATAGATGCAAGCGGTATTTTTACCACTGAATCATAAACCCCTCATTTTTAAAAACAAGACTCCCCAGCTGAAACACATTTTGATTTTATGGACCAAAGGAGCTGAAAAGCATAACGTTTTACAGGTTTCACAGAAAGTAGCTAATTTCCTTAATGTAAGTTGAATTCACATTACTGTAACTTTGATTTGGGAGATATTGGTGGGCTTCTCAGTTTAAAGCCCCATTCTCAGTTCTGAACAGCTCCACAGCCTATCAGTATGGGCTTGTACAAAGAAAGCCCTTTGTAAATCAGTATAACTGTAAGTGGCTTTGGAGAATGTTTTCTCTGATTCCTGGTCGCTGCTACAATTTTTAGTTGTTTTTTTTTTCTTTATGTCTTCTGTAGCCCATGTATTTCAAACAGTGTGGGGTTCAGAACAGCAGATTTTCTTCTTTGATCAAGTCTAATACAGTTGACACCTTTATTCACAACATTTAGTCACCATCTTTATATCTAATTATATTTTTAAACAGTTTTACGAAAATGTTCCAATAAAATTTAGGATGTATGCAGTGTTTGTGGTGTTTAATATACACTTTCTGTGTTTTGAGGTTTGAAGAATAGTTAACAGATCTAACTATTCAGAAAAATAACTTTTCTCTGACAGTATTTTAACATTAGTCTTTGTCTCAGTGTGGGGAAAAAAGGCCACCACATGTCATTAATGGTGGACACAGTACAATATACGAGATTCAAATACCAAGTAATATGAAGTGTTTTGTCTCTCTTGTTTCATGCTTGAATAAATGGCTTAGGTGATTGGTTACATAAAGGGTAATAAAACAACTGCAGTTTAGATATTGATAATTTCCTGGCAAGCATTATTTATAAATGATGTATACAGTATCACATTTTATGGATAAAAAATCGTAACTTTTTAACGTTTTATACATTTTGTAAATCCAAAGAACTTTTTAATCAAATTATACCTACATAATTTATAATAGGTGGTTATAAATGAACACCTGTTGAGGTCATTGCTGGCTATATATTATAAAGCCCATTGTTACCTGAGCATATGCTGGGATGAACATAGTAGTGCATTATCTCACGGTTGTCATAAGTGTAAGCACGTGTTGAGTTCAGAAGACTTTTTTTAAGTTAATGAAGTTGTTTAAGCCAGTCCTGTACACTTTCCAGAAAGGGACATGCGCTGGTTGCCTTTAGTTTTGCTTTGAGGAATATTTATTTTGTATGGTAAAAAAAAAAAACTAAAGTGCTTGTATTTAATCAAATGGATACATTGCACATTTATGAACAGCTGCTCTGTGTCACAGGATTAAAGAGAGTAACAACTTCACAGTTCATAAAAGTCCATATGTACACAGTCTCTTCAAACATGAACAGTGAGCTTTATGGCCCAGGCTTCTTTAGGCCCATTAGACTGACAGACATGCTTTTCAGGATTCTCTTTGTTCTCAACGTTCTTATCCATGTGTAACAGAGTAAAACATTGATAGATTTGGCATCGCCAAGCCAAACCTGAGTCTTGTGTAAACTCTCATGTCTCCTTGGAGCTTTGTGCGATGCTTGAAACTGCTCCCTTTCCCGGTTTCACCCGGCAGAAAAACACTCTGAAAGAGAAGAAAGCCTGTTACTGACAAAACAAAGCACATTCCAGTATTCAAACAGTAGGCAAACACACACACTCACACACATACACTTTATGTGCGACATGTATGAATCTGACCATAAATAATACAGAGCAGTGTTTCCCAAATCATATCCTGTTGTCCACATGCAGAGCTGAGTTCTGTTTTCTCTGCTTTTGCACACATGCCAGTCTGCTTTTCAAAAGAGCTTAATTATTACCTATAATTCATAAGTTACAGTTTCAGAGTCACTCTAGCGCACACATGCTTTAGTATGACAACATTTGCAAGGACATTCCATTGATTTATATAAAGGACAATATTTCTGCTCTTTTAGCTTCTCCCAAAAAGTTGCATTTGTGGGGAAAACATCAGCAATGTGTTCCCACTTCTGTAGATTTCCCAGTATTTATGTCGTTATGAGAACATTTGGTTGTCACAAAGAGATAAACACACATATGTACAGTTTTGTGTTTCCTAGTCTTTCAAAAAACAGTCTATAAGTGTGTGGATCCCAATCTGACTTTGATTTCCATTCCACATCCTGTCTTTAGGTCTTTAGCTAGTAACCAGCTTTGAACTTATTCTAGTGGAAGTAGTGGACAGGGTTGAATCAGATACCACAATTTCAGTCTCACATCACTGGGCTCAGGGCCCTGTTGATAATCAGCTCTATCGTGACTAAGACATGCTATAGCAGAGGAAGGAGACCACAGAAAAGTCACGCGCGTCTGTGTGCATGTGTAAACACGTGATATCGTGTTTCAGCTTGTGGACATATGTATGACAATATAAAACAGAATGATGATAAATTTTTAAAAAAATCTATAGCGACCACAAGTCTGCAAACATGTGTGAGGATACAGGAAAAGTAAGGCAGAAAATACAAGCTGAAAACAAAACAGGGCGTCCATGCGAGTCTGCAGACACAAGTGAATGCGGTAATGAGTCACTTGACAGCACAGATATGAAAATAAAGAAAAAGAAAGATGGAAAGAAAATTAAAACAGAAAACATGTTGAGACACATAAGCGTCTTTATACACAGCTAGTTACACATGGAAGAAATCCTCCAGACTTCCAGTTTACTCCAGTTTTTTGTTTTGCTGGGAAGTCCAGCATAATCTTTCTTACTTTGCTACAGCTCTGATAACACAGAGGCGGGCAGTAGTTTACCAGTTTATCATAATATTTTTAAATATAAGACTTCTCCCCCAGCTGAATAACCTACAATGCACACATTTAGATTTAATGGACCAAGGAGCTGAAAAGAATTTGTATAATATTTTACTGGTTTCTCGGAAAGTAGCTTCTTTCTCTACCTTAATTTAAACTTATTGGTGCCATGTTTTTTTAATCATCAGTGCCGATTGAACTCTATGCGGTCGTCAGTAGGCTGTCTGGCCGGTCCCACAGACCCTCCCGCAGACCAGGTCCCGCACAGAAAACAAATAAAACAGGTAAAAAAAGAAATGTAGTGTTAGGTAAAAGTGGTGTGCATTTCTCATTTGTGTGCTTATGTAGTGTAGGGGTTCATTGCAGTAAAATAATATCAGTGTGTGTTATTAAAACTTATGTCAGCAGTTGAGAAACACTGTTTCAGGGGGAATTTTCCCCAAAAGCAACGGGACCCTGTGTCACTACTGCGGACTGGACACTGCGCGGTTCCTATTTCTCGGACCTGTCCGTGGCTGTCCCGCAGAGCCTCCTGCAGACCCGGTCGCGCACGGCGCGCCGCAGGACCGGACTGCCCCACAGGTACAGCGCGGGCGTGGTGAGCGCGTTAAAGCGCGCCATGATGGCGAAGGGGTTGGTGGCCTCGTTCCTGAAGCGCAGACCACCGCTGCTCAGGTAGCGGACCATCAGGTTGACAAAGGAGGGGCACCAGAGCGAGAGGAAGCAGATGACTACGAAGACGATGATGCGCAACGACTCTTTCTTGCTCTCGCGCTCGTAGCTGGGCGCCTCTCGCGCCAGCTGATGCCGGGCGATGGCGTAGAGCTTGACGGTCATTAGCACCTGGACCACCACGATGATCTGCAGGGTCATGATGCCAAATGCGCTTATTTTGACCGCCTGCGCCACGGGCAGCACGTTCTGGACGGCGAGGATCAGGTACGTGTAGAGCCAGCAGAAGAGGCAGCAGGCGAATATAAAGGCGCGCGAGATGTAGCGCTTGTAGAAGAACGGGTGGCACACGGCCAGGTAGCGGTCGAACTGGGCGAACAGGAACGTCATGACGTTCACGCCCATGAAGGAGGGCAGGATGTAGAAGGTACCGTTGCGGGACGGGTAGCCCTCCTGCACGTCGAAGAGGCCCAGGTAGTAGACGGACAGGCCCGTCAGCGTGTCGCTCAGGCTCGTGTTCAGCATGAAGAGGAAGCGGTTCTGTTCGCGCAGGGCCCGCGTGCTCACGATCCCGAGCGCTACCGAGCCCGCCAGCGGGGCCGAGCACGTGGCGAACACGATGTGGTACAGGAAGATGAAGTAGTCCCCCGGACTCGAGAAGTCGACCGACAGGGAGACGGTGGAGTTCAGGCCAGGCATTTTCTCAGGGCGCCGCGCTGAGGGGGCTCCTGCCAGGCCTAAGCTTATATAGACCCCGGCTCTGATAATCACGTAACGGTGGGCTATAACCAGAGACCAGAGAGAGAGGAGAGCGGAGCCCCTCGGGATAACACACAACACAACTTTTTCTAAAAGCCAACTGCTAATCATGTCGCTCGTTCACAACAGGACAATAGGCTAATATTTTTTCCAATTTTTATTCTTGTTCTTTTTATTATTGGTAATAATTACAATAATAATAGCGTAATATCACATATGACATTCTAATAACAATATAATATACATGTTTATTGTTTACAATAATGTTTTTTATTTATATCAACATTATTAATAACACCACCATTTGTATTAACAACATAACAGCAATGAACATCAACAAATCATAATTAGTAGTAGTACTAGAAGTAGTAGAATTTATTATTTCAATAAATACAAAAAAGAGAAGTAGGTAAAGATAAAGTGCAGATGCATAGAAAATTGTGTGGGGATATAGTATTAATATAAATTGTATATATATATATATATATATATATACAGTGTTGTGCAAGTTCACACTTTTCATGAACTAGTTCAAAGTTCAGTTCA
>JBBKCR010000122.1:11004269-11014329 GCA_037577295.1 Ladigesia roloffi | reverse complement strand
ACCTCCATGTGCAAAGAAACAAAAGAAACAAAAGAACATATGGTTATTCATGTGCGGTCACCTCATGACCGTCACAGCCACCATGACGCCCCTGAGGGAGACCAAATAAAAGTGAATTACAATAATCAATCCGGGAAGTGACAAGGCTATGGACAAGAATGGCGATGGCATGTGGGTTGAGAGAAGAACAGAGATGATTTATGTTGCAGTAGATGGAAATATGCAGACCGAGTTATATTATTGAGATGTGAATTAAAATATAAACTGAATCCACGATTCGGTTCATTTTGCGATTTTTGACTCACGATTTGGTTGGTATCGTGATTCATTTGCGGTGGAGGAGAGGAAAATTTCTGAGGCGCCGTTTTGTTTGGAGACACCTTATCTTTACCACAAAATTATAAACCAATATTGGCTTAAATACCGCGTCTTTTTAATTCATACTGATAGTCAAGGAGTCGAGTTGGAGGAGTCAACTCGTCTCTCTCGGTTCACCGCTCTGTTCAAACAAAGGAAACTCCGCCCAGCTGCCCGGAGCCACAAAAAAAAACAAGCCAACAAAAATACAGCAATTAGACATTGCAGACGTCAAACTGACCTGGGGCCCATTGCACAAAACTAGGATAAGGGATTAAGCCAGGATATCTTGGTTATCCTGGCTCAACTTATCCATGATCCGGTTGTACAAAAACAGGAAAGGGGGCAGCAAGGGGCATGACATATCCTGCTGCCCCCTATCCTGCTTTTTGCAACCGTATCATGGATAAATTGAGCCAGGATAACCAAGATATCCCGGCTTAATCCCTTATCCTAGTTTTGCGCAATAGGCCCCTGGTCTTTTTAATCTTTATATTGATGATCCCAGAAAGAAACTGAAAGCCTGTAATGCCGGGTGTGTGACTGGAAATTCTTTTATTGAACAGATTATGTGTGTACAAGACCTTGTGCTCTTTTGCCCAAGTAACTTTGGCCTCCAGCAGCTATGTTTTTGGAATTTGCAACCAAATATAATGCTGGTAACACCAGCTTCACAATCTGTAGAATCAAAAACACCAAAGATTTCCTGGTTTTAATGGTCTAATACTAATCTATTGGTCTGTGGCAAGGTAACATATTTCGGTAATTTTGTGCCCGGTTTATGCCAGCACAAGCTAATATAGTACAGAAGTCTCTGTTGCGAGCACGTTATCCACTCCTCTATGTGGAGCTTTTGGTCAAATGGCCAAAAACAGAGAAAACAGAGACTTCAAGTAGCATGTTCTGACGTCATTAGAATATCACTGAAGAAACCTCGTAGGTGTAAATGAGGTGTTGGTGGCTGCAGGAGTGAATGCTATGTTTTAAGAAATCTTAGGTTAATTTGTTTCTCCAAAATCAATTTTTTTGGGTTAATCTAATCTGTGGTTCAGTTCCACACACTACTGGTTGTGTAAACACTGGTACTTTTTATGGCTTGTATTATTATTATCTCTTAAAATAAAATTTTGTACATTTATTTGTCTAAAACCCAAACATGACCATGTTATTTCCTGTCCAAAGTTACAAGTGTAATGTTTTCCGATTATTTGGACCTACTTATACTTCAGACAAAAGTAAAATAGAAGAAGATATGAAAAATATTTGCCAGGCCTCGGGCAGTATGAACATAACCATTTCATTTCATGACTTTCAGTGGCTTCTGGTCAGGCGCCTATCAGGCGCTTGGTTCCTCTTGTCACAAACAATGTGACCAACAATGTGACGTGGTAAGTGTTCTAGAACATAATATTTCACACCAAACTTCTCATCAAACCCTTTTTCAAAATGATGCAAGACTTTTTCCTCTTTAAGACTCTCAAAACTTCTAGAGTGAGAGAAGTCAGGGAGTGAGTGTGTGTGTGTATGTGTGTGTGTGTTTGCTTCATCAGAACTATCACCATCTTTGAGGCATGTTGTATCATGTGCAGTTGCGGCCTGGGGGCTAATTAGTAATTACCTCACTGGTGAACCGGGGACAGGGCTGAAAACTGGGGACAGAGCAGCTCCAAACTCACTTTATTTTATCTCCGCTTGCTTAAGCACAGTAATGATCCTCACCAGTGAAATGCTTTTCCTCCCTCGATGCTCTGCATGTCCTCCCAGGTGTTAGAGATTTCCACAACAGCAGAATGAAGTGGAGTGCTTGTGACAGGCTCCCTGCCTTTGTGTATATTTTGACCAGTAGAAGAAAATGTTTGAGGACAGTTGTCTTGCAGCTAAAACGCCCGTAGGGGCCATTAAGTCCATACCCAGGGAACAATTAGGAAAGCTGATCAGAGATCATTAGAGTCAAACAGCCACTTTGTGTGAAGATCTACGTCCACCTGAGGCAGCCTGAATAGATCAGGTGAACTCAAAACTAGATAAAACAGATGATGAGGCCCAGGAGTAACAAACAGTCTCAAAACAAACAAACACCTGCCAGCATGAGAGAGCTGATATTGGTTGGACTGTGTTTATAAGAAACCCAAGAAAAAGTATTTGTAGTCTAAGAAGAACAAAATCCCTTACTAACCAATTTTAGTCACAGTTATTGAGACCCATCTTAAATCTTTATTTGAGGCTGAGATTCCATCCATGTACAAAATATTACATTTAACCAATTAAACATACAACACAAAAGAATAAATGAGCTTGAAAGGTAAAGATTTTTTTGTCAGTATATCCAATTCTTTTAACATTTTTTATACATTTCTACACTCCTTCCCTTGTTCTTTACACTTGGGAAAGATAAAAATAATAAAAATAACAATAATAACAACAACATCAAATAATAATAATAATAATAATAATAATAATAATGATAACAACATAAACAACAACAATAATAATAATAATAATAAACAGTTAAAACTAAAACAGTATTGTGTAATTCACTGTCAAAGCTCTCAGTACCATTATGCCTTATTAATTTCTTGATAGGCAAGGCAAAAACTGATAGGCAAGGCAAAAGTCCAGCTCATATTTCAATAGCAATACCCTGAGATTTCAATATAATCTCAAGTAGAAGCTGGCAGATGCTAAGGGGAAAAAACAACAGTAATAAATGCAGATTACTGCAGCAGGTTTAATGTGATGGAGGAACCTGCAAGACTGCAAATAGGAAATTAAGAGCTGGTACATTAAGAAAGTTTTTATATCTACAGCCAGTTTGAGTATTAGAAAGGTAGATGTTTCTAAGGTTTCCAGAGTATTAGGTTATTAGGCTGTCAAAGTCTATAATGTACCCCTTGAATATCTTATTTAAAAAATGTGAGAACTTTCACATTTATATTGTACTTTTTAGGTTCACCAGAGTGTTTAGTGTTCGTAGATGACTTCTTGTTCCAGATTTTATGAACACACATAGAGGCAAAATGTCCTTGGTCAAACATCTTCATGGAGGAAAATAGATAATGCACTAATGATAGGAGCAAAGGTATGTAGCCTTTCACAAATCAGCCAATGGCTATAAAATAATTGCATTTCAACTGTTATGTCAAAAATTAAGAGTTCAAAAAAACTGGAACTGGAAGATCTGACTGGTCAAGAATCTAAAACTGGGTCCTGGTTGAACATGTCAGTAAGACAATGATCCAGAACACTGTGTTCAATGACCAAAGTCTCCTGTCCTAAACAACATTGAAAATCTGTGGGTGAGCTGAAGAAGAAAGTCCAAAAAAGAACTAAACAGCCTGATGGATCTGGAGACATTTTGTGTTAAGGTTTCAGATTACTCTGTATTATCAGTTTTGTTAAAGACACATTCATCACATTTTTGACTGCTTTGGGCACAAGCTTAATGACATTTCTCATGACTCCCTGGATGACGTATTTTTACAGAAATTATTTGTGTAATTTGGGCAACCATTAACTTCTAGAATTTAGTTTTAAGCATTACAGAAAACCGAGACTCTGAACTGACATTTGCTCATTGACTAAACCTGAACTATTCTTTTAAATATGAGGCTCATGTTTAGTAGTTTTGCTTATACAGGCTGTGTTCAATTTACCTCGAGCTGGGAATGATGTCCTGTATAAGTCGGAAAGGTCATGGCAACATTAGGCATTGTTAGCAATTGTTAGTTGATAATGCCCTATGCAAAACAGCTTATATATTTGTCTGTGTTTTGCTATGCCATTCTGGGTCTCTGATCTAACACTATATTGGAGCAATCTATACACCGCTGTGAGTTCAACTAAACATTTATCATGAAAGCTGGGTATTGGGGAACAATGAGTAGACCCTGGATTACTGATGTTCATCATAACCTAGAAAAACCCACATTTACAGAAGGTCAGATTAATCTTAATGTAATCAGGTGATATGCAAGTTCATTACTGATAGGCTTCATTCTTTGACTGAAGGTCTGTATGTGCATTCCTGGTTTTCCCTTCGCACAACTATTTCCCACATAATTACATGACTTACATAAATTGCATTTCTGTAATTGTTGGTAAATACTTTACAGCAGACAGTGAGCGATAAATATTAACATAATAGTAAATCTAAAGGTTAAGGACTTAGGGATGATTACTCAGTAATAAAAATAATGCATTAACTTGGCAAATTGACCATCACTGATTACCTGTAAAAGTCTAACTATGCAGTTTAAGTAAAACAAAACATCAATAAGTATTCGCTAACTTCATAAGTGGACTTGAACAAGAAATGCACCCACAGTTTTGTGTTCATTAATCCTGGAATGTTGTAGTGGTGTGTAGAACTGTGCAATTCTGGAAGGAATTTGGGGAGAGCAATTAAATCAGATTCCTTTATTCATACTCCTACCTGATTCAGCCTAGTGAGAAAAGGCTTGTTACCTTTGTAAATACAGGGCTGAAAAACAAATGTTTTAAGAAAAAAAGAGCATTTCTTAAAAAGACTTTGTGTATCTCACTGAAAGGTTACATTTGTCTGACAAAAGAACACAAGACTACATTGAGTGAAAAAGAAAGTGCAAGAACTTTAAAACACGAGAGGAAATAATAAAACAGTACAGTGCAGGACAGCATAGAGTACATAGAGCTGACAACAACAGAAAGAATCTACTGAGCTAACTGCTTTAAGCACACTCAGAGCCAACATTACAGTTAATAGAGTCCAGTGTCCTCAGCGAAATATTTATTGACAAACACCAATGTCCTCAAAACATCAATCCACACGCTTAAATATGTATATAGTAGGGGTGTCGAATTAATGTGGTAATAAATTGATCACAGAAAACATTAATAGATCGAAATAAAAAAAGAAATTTGTAAAAAAACGAATTCTGATTAATCGCACCACATGACTTTAACCCGGTCCACTGTTCTGCCGATACGTGCTTGTGCCCTTCTGCGCATGTGCAGTTTCAGAGTCTAGGGATCCAGCGCCGCTCATAAATCTGTGCTACTACCTTAAGCGACGCCGGGTTAGCTGTTATCTTGTGTTGGACACTGTTTTATCTGTGCTACCTTGCTTTGGAGTCATTGGTTTATAAGGATTCATTTCTTAAAAGCACTTTTAATTATTGCTTTCTAGTTTCACATGTACTTGTTTGCTCCTACATGCTGTGTTCAATGCACAGATTAAGGACATATGAGTGTGTTTCGCCAGCCAGATATCTTTGCAGTCAACATATTAACTGAGACCAAAAACGTTTTCTTTTGAAGGAGCCTGTGTCCTGCTTCATGATAGCAGTTCTCAGTGTTTGAACATGACTGTGTAAACTGGCTCTATGCACCTCTTCAGATCTCTCCATCTATCTAGGCTCTTCTCATTTATATAACAGATATATATATTCTCTGATTATGCATATTTGTCTATTTCTCATCATCAGTGTTATAAATTGCCTATAAACTGTACGAACTGTATAAACTTAAAGGGTGCTTTTTCGACAGGTTAGCATAATTAATTAGAACACCTGAACTATGATATTGGGGGTGAAGTATGAGTGAAACACATGAGATGCCGAGTGCAGCATCCCCATATTAAAATGCTTCAGACACTCATGCTTGTATGCACAATGTCAAACTTTATAGATGGATTAGATCTATCATTGTTCTTGCTGAAGCATTTTTGATTTATTCCCTATTGTCATATTGTAGCACATTAGGTCATATTGTTGAATGCTGTGACCATTACTACACATGAACGGTGCAGAAACAGTTATTAAATAAAAGAGACGTTGAAATTCTGTAGTGTTGATTATTCATTCACACATTTACCAAAATTCATATTTTGCAGCAAAAATGTGTGTGATTAATCTTGATTTATGAATCACAGAGCTTACAATTATATATTTTCATGTGACACCCCTAATAAAAAACAATCTGTAAAACTACTGAAATCATTACCACAGCAAGCCTAAATAAATACATTCAACAAAGAAAAAAATGTCTGTATGTTGTTCATGTCTCTTTTAGCACTACTGATGAGTTAGTAGATATTTGCTTGTAAGCATTTGTATATAAATACATCCTAAACCATGTACACTGGAATCTGCAGAAATCATGACATCATGCAATTTGTTTGGGTTGAGAGAGCAGCAGCCTATACAGAATCTCATCCAGCAGGGTCAAAAAGATTATCTTGATGCCATGGCAGTGATGAAGTTTTACCCATATTCAGAACAAAAAAGGACATAGCACTGGAACAAAACATTGTCTCTCCAGAATGGTCATGTTTCAGGTGAAGGAAAACAACATTCATAACACTGGGTAACACATTTTTAGGAAAGGTCTGTTTCATTGCAATTGCAAATGTTTCTTATTCAAGTTTTGCATGTTGATTCAGAAAATCACATCAGTGTTTTTACTACCTTCAATGGTTCTATATCCCATGTATATTTAGCATATATGAGCAATCAGTTTTAACCAGCATGCATGGAATTAGCAAAATATTAACACCACAGGGAGCAACAAAATTTATTTTGCATGCACAAATAAAGTAACGATGCAAATTATCCAGTCAGATGCGTGTCTCACGCTTAATGCATGAGATTTGTCAACCCTGTTACAACAAACAACATATTAAAATGCAGTTATAGGTATAAGGAAAGACCATGTCTGACTAGCTAACATGTTTAGTTTAGCTAAAAATCATGTTCCCAATGAAACCCTTGAAGCTACATAAAATAAACATTACCACTGAAATCAGCGTGCCAAGATTGTATAAGAAACACTATAAAATGTAATGAAACACATTTTTGTTGCCTGGTGTAATGAATAATGGACATTCATGTAAAATAAACATATTTTCAAGTAATCATTAAATGTAATGTGATCTGTTCAAATTAGTGTCAAATAAATTAATGAAAATTATGAAAAAATGTAGCTTACAACAGTAGTAGTGCTTTACAAGGAGCTGCGTGTCTCATGCTGAGAAATGCAACTATGTTACATGTTTAATTCTGGCCAAATATCAAGAATGCTCGTGGTATAAAGGTCTGGACATAGTCCCATGCATTTATCCAATTTAATTTAGAACAGCCACAGCATTAGGAGGACAGCTGTATGTATTCCTGAACTTCGTTTAACCCGAGTAGTTTAAAGTAGACAAGACTATTTTCTGACGACATAGGGTTTCCCAGACCCAGATTAAGTCTAGACTAAACAAAATGTTTAATGTTGAAAGACCACTGCATCTGCAATATACTTAAAGACTAGCTTCAATCAACATCCACAAAACAAGCCCTCAGTACCATTATTTCTCAACTGATCTGTCTACCTATTAGGAAACAGGAAATCTTTCTGTAGCTCACTTGTATCAACAAGAAGGTGCAGTACAGGTTCTGTAAAAAAAAACAAAAAAACATTACTACAATCAGTGCAATAGCAGGGAGCTAATGATGACAGATATGGTGCTGCTCAGCACTAGTATGACTCCATGGCTGAGGGGCCCGGGCTGCTTTCCACCCCCGGCGTAGGGCCCGTCATCACTGCTGCGTTCTTGGGTCTGCCGCTGAGCATGGTGCTCTGCATAAGCCATGTAAAGTTCAATACAACGTCGTGCTTTCAGCTGCTCAATTAGGGCTGGATAGCCGATTTCCATTATGCTTACAGTATCATCATCTTCCTTCTCCTCTTGAAGTTGGCGGGGAGGCTCCGTAGCACCAGTGAGCTTTGCAGCTGTAGGTAATGGGCTCTCTGTAACGTTGATGGTCTTGGCCTCCTCCCCAGAGACCTCACTCTGCATTTTGCTATCTGATATCTGAACCTCTGTTGCTCCAGCTAGCTTCTCAGCCTCTGACATGCCAGGATCATCTCCTTGATCACTGACTTTTTCAGTGTCTGACACATCCACTGGCTCCAAGGCTTCAGCAGCTCTCTTACTTCTCCTACCTTGTTCCCCTTGTAACAAGTCGGTTCTTTTCATACAGCTGTCCATGTAGTTGTCGTAAGACTGTGGTGGAGGATTCCGGAAGACATCATAAGCATTTTTGACTTCTGAGCCAGTGGAGCTTGATCCAGGGTCCCCTGGCCTACCACCTGGGGAGCTAGGGTCTGTGTTACCATCAGCAGGACTAGTGCCATAACGTCTGTACATGTAGTGATTATAGTAATATTCTTCCTGTGGGTTGTGAAACCTAAAGTGGGGGCGTGGGAAACTGCCTAGGCCATAACCTAATGCCATGCCTGCGACTGCACCAACACCAGCAGCCATTACCGCTTGCTTGCCAAATCCTTTTGACTGAATAGAAGGCCCCATGCCCATATTACGCACAGACTGGGCAAAAGGAGAACCCCCAGCTCCAGGATACCCATAACCACCATATCCATAGTTTCCACCATAACGAGGGCTGATAATTTTATTGTTGGGGTTCCAGTATGGATACTGGGGTGCTGCAGGGTATCCTCCTGCCCCTGGCACACCACCATATTGACCAGGATATGACCCTGGTTGTGATGCTCCACGCACTGGGTACCCAGGGTAAGAGCCTCCTTGAGGATAAGGGTTACCGTAGCCCCCACTTCGTCCCGGGTACGAACCCGCTCCTGGGTACGAACCTGCTCCTGGGTATGAACCTGCTCCTGGGTATGAACCTGCTCCTGGGCGTGATCCTGCTCCTGGATATGAACCAGCACCCGGATATGATCCTGCTCCAGGATTTGAACCAGCACCCGGATATGATCCTGCTCCTGGATATGATCCAGCACCTGGATATGATCCTGCTCCTGGGTTTGATCCTGCTCCTGGGTACCCCCCTTGATTTGGATACCGTCCTTGCCCTGGATATCCTCCTTGATTGGGGTATCCTCCTTGATTGGGGTATCCTCCGGCTCCCCCTCTTCCTGGGTACCCTCCACCCGTGCCAGGGTATGGTGGTGGATTTTGGTTAGGCACTTGGGGCTCACGAGGGTAATTTGCTGGTTGTGAGCGTGTACCACTTGATGATGATGACCCTTTGGTTCCGGTTCCTTTATTACTTGAGCTGCCTCCTTTGCCCCAACTGAAACCCCCTTTAAAGCTGCCACCTCCTCCTCGTTTAGCCATTACTGAGGCCATTAAAGACAGATAGATGCACACCACTGCAAGACGATTCATCTGTAGACAGAAGGTAATGTCTGATTAAGAAAAAATGGAAGCAAAACATTTGGAGGCTTAGGAGAGTGAGCCCCCCCAAAAAATTGCTATCAATAATACTAAGACAATTTTGTGACAGGTGCATATATAAAATTATTTAAGCAAAATGCCGGTAACTCCACAGGTTTAGAAAATCGTCAAGAATTGTAAAAATGCCCAGAATTGAACTATTGATTTTATATATATTTATGGGTCAATGAAATATTATAGCCCAAGGCATAAAAAAAAGGAATATGGTTCGACCACAATTTATCTCAAAACTAATACATTTTTTTGTCAGTAAGGGTTAGGAAACAAGAGGTTGCTTTTCTTTTGAGTTTTTTAAATTATGATCCCTTACATTAGCTCTATAATATCACAGTTGCCAAACTAAATGTAGTTAACCAACTGATTTTCCTTTAAAACACGTAAAACTGATCAAAATGTTTTAAAAATACCATTAATGCAAGCATGTGAATCAGTTTTTAATGTTTCAGCTACAGAAATATATATATA
>JBBKCR010000122.1:10956880-10998708 GCA_037577295.1 Ladigesia roloffi | reverse complement strand
TTCAGAGGTAAAAAATGATATAAATACTGTTCAGTTTCTCACAAAAACCGATCGTTTCATGTCTTAAGACATCAATGGGTGGTCACGAGCCACAGGGTGTAATCTGGACTTGTCTGTGCATGCTTTTTATACTTGATGATAAAATCTAAATCGTGATATGAAATTTTTGCCATATCCCCCACCCCTAGTTCATGGTCAAGAGGCTACTACAGGTGCATATAGGAGGCCAGGACTGAGCACAGGCACTCTGAACAGTTTGCAGGGCCCCAGACCCAGACCGGCTAGCATTTTCTCACCATGAACCTCAGTAAAACCTGGGCACCGATAACCCCGTTGTTGGCCCTCCTTTCTTGGACCACTTGTGCACACCAGGAAAACAACACAAGACCTGTTATTTTGGAGATGCATGAAGTCATCAGGATTCAGTTCTTGTCAAAGTCGCTCAGATATTTATGCTTGTCAATTTTTTTCAACTTCTGAAAACTGACTTCCCACTTGCTGCCTAATATATTCAAACCTCTGACACGTTACATTGTAAAGAGGTACCAATGTTAGTAATGTTTTGGCTGGTCAGTGTACAAAGACACAAAAATACGTTACAGACTGACCCATAATTGACATGCCCCACCCTGTTACAGGTTCCATTGTAACAAGATATTATCCACTTCTTTGGTCAGTGTTCACAGTGTGACTGTGTTATAAGATTTAAAATAAATAGAAAAAATTTCATTGACTTACTCCTGAGGTGTTCTTCATAAATATAAGCAACCCATTTAACTAGCTTATTTAACAAAGAGGCAATTTTTAATAAGAATGATTTTCACAAAACTGGTTTGGATTTACTTCCCCAAAGTTTTCTTTCATTTCAAAAATAAATGTTTTGATCCGTTCTCTTACATTTCATGCACATATAGTTTAAATGCAAGTATCCTAAATAAGCATGAAAATGGAAATAAATAAATAAATAAATAAAAATCAAGTAGAAAATCAAACACCAACCATGTCATTTTTCTTCTCCAGCAGTGCCATTTTTTCTTCTATTTTTTTCTTCTTTTCCTGCTCCTTTTCCTTCTCTCCTTTGACTCTGGCTTCCACAACTCTTCTTAAACGTTCATCCCTTTTCCTTAAATCAAACAAAAAACACATTACTGTTATTCCACAAAATTGACAGCTTTGTGTCTATAAAGATGCATATAAACAAAATTAAGTTATCTTAAGTTATCTCCAATATATCTTTCCGCACTTTTTCATCTCTTCCTGTTTCTTTTTTCTTTCCTCTTCAACCTTTTTCTTTCTTTCATTTTCCTGTTCAATCTTCTTGTTTAGAGCATCCCATTTCTGCCGTTCCCGCTCCTAAATGAAACAGAGGATATTTTAGTAGGGTTGGAACTTCACTAGTAGTTTTGCTCCAAGACACACAACACAGGGTTGTGTATAGCCAAAATTTTGGATGTAAAGACCAATAATGATTCAATACATCCATTTTATTGAGTGTGGCATAAACTAGAAATGAGAGCTGAAAGTATATTAGTACAGCGTTTCTCAAACTTATTTGTCCTGGGGACCAGTCATGTCAGGCTTTGGGGCTGCTGAACATCCTATTATGCTGAAACAAGGGGCGGGTCGTGAAGTTGAGGGAGCGGGGCGCACAGTGACAGTGATCTGACCGAAGCACAGTGATCTGACCAAATTTTAATTGGTGCAGAACCGAGGCTCCGAAGCCTATAGTTTGAGAAACGCTGTATTTGTACTCTTTATATGTCTAATTACAGTGCTAGCATTATGTATTTTAAGCGTTATATTATACAAGTATGCAAGTTAATAAAATGCCAACATAATGTAATTAGGACAGATCAGTAGTCTTGGTTTTAGTACCACACGCCTATGGGCTTATGAGTGACAAGTCAATCGTTTGACAAGTAACATGGTCTATGACACAGCAGTACTAAGTTACCCAGCCCAAGGGACAAACCTGAGAAATATTAGGTTTTTTAAATGAGATGTTAGAGGGATGAAAAGGAACTGGGTCAAAGGAGAAAATAAAATGTGCTTCCCCCCCTCTTAATACATACAACACTAGCACTAATAGGGTTGGGTGTCGTTTGTTTTTTTCCCCCGATACCTGTGCCAAATCGATTCTTTTAAAACCGTAATGGTGCCAAAACAGTGCCTGAACCGATACTTTAGAAAAGCCACAAAATGATGCTGGATGACTCAAGAATAAATTTTTATTGAGAAAAAGGAATGCTTTTGAACAATATATTAAAAAAATATATATATATTAAAAGTTTAAAGTATATATGAATATATAAGCAAATACAACATAAGCCACCTAACCCAACTACACCGCTTCAAACATGGGTGCAGATAGCATGTTTAAAACGATGGAATGAATCATTGGGGGCTTGGCCGGTGGTGGCGGCGTGGTCTGGAATGAGCTTGGGAAATGGGTTCCTTTTTATTATCCCCACGCCACTAGGTACCAGATTCAAGTAATGGAAAAGCAAAAAAGCGAGTCAAACCAAACCGAGCTGGTACCAGTCAGTGGAAAATCCCAATAAATGACTGAGGTAACATGGCTACGTGAACAGAGTAAACATGAGAGCCCCGGCTGCAGACGTCAGTAATGCACCGTAAAAATCTCCCGATCAAACTCCGCTTCCCGAACCCAGTTAGGGTACATCTATTCAAAATTCATTCACCAAATGACTGTTGCTGCATGCACACCCGACTCCTGAATGTCTCTCTCCATTTCGCACCTGCTGCTGTCTCATGAGGAAGCGCAGCTTTTAATGTAAAGGGTTTCTTGTTCCCAAAACAAATATTTAAGTATTTGTTTGAAATATTTATTCGTAAAACACACGTTATTTGTGCCTTTCCGAATACCGTATTAGGGTCCATCCCTACAATCCTGACTAGGGATCTGAATCTGTGGAAAAAGTGCGATTCCAGAAGCATTTTTTGTTTTTTGGAAAAACGCTGTACTTATTTTTATTCTTGGCTTCATCCTGCAAGTTCTACGGGTGTTAAAGTCAGTCAGTCGGATAGGGGTATAGGGGACAATATGGTTACCGCTACTCTGACAGGCACCAATGAGGCAGCTAGGTCTCAGTATCCAGAACAAAAATAATGACGCCCTGCTATAAGCTATTTGCTGGAAGAGAATGGTAAATGGATTGTCATGTTCATGTTTTCGATTTAACATGTGCAAAATAAAAAGTTTTATACCCTAAAACAGGAATATGAGTAATACACCACTACATCATCTGTGCTTCGGGTGGTCACGGTCTGATTTCAATCAATAGTTCGGCCATTTAAGTGGCACCGAAATGAAGCACCGAAATTCGCATTCTGTTTCGGTCCGGTACATACTGATTCCATAGGCACCAGTTTTCTGTACCCAACCCTAAACACTAATGTGTATTACAGAAGAAAAAGATCGGTATTGTCAAAAAGTCAATCAATAAAATAAAAAATGCAAAGACCCAGATTACACTATTAGACAAAACCCACACCTTTACAAGCTAGACAGCAAAAGGAAAGTGACCCAGTGCACACGTACACACCAGTGATAAGGTTACAGTGGCTTAATCGCCAAGATTACACTTACCACTGAGCTACTGCCTAACTGAGGGAACAAAGAGGAACAGGATTACCAACTCAACTCTACATTCACTATTATTCAGTCTGTTTAGTGGGAAAAAGCTTAGGTGTCCAACAAATAAAATTCAGAATTTTTGCACGGGTAAATGAGAAAAGCCAATAATCATTTAAAAAAAAAACATTCGACTAAACTTACTATTTTCAACTCCTGTATCTACAATAGAATTTTAGGATCCAATATCTTTTCAAGCACAATAATATATATCCAATATTAGCAGACTTACTTTAACATCAGTTTTTCCAGTGTGTTTAATGAAGGATTTCATGATGGAACTGCGGCCCAGTGAGCCAGGAGTCATCATCAGAAGCTGGTTCTTCTGTACTGTCTGCAGGAACCTCATGCTCGGTGTTATGCCCTAAAAAAAAAAAGCATAGTGAGCAGGGACAACTGGTAGTTGATCACTAACTGACGTATTAAAATGACTTTTACAAGATAATTGTGTTCTTAAAAACTGAATAAAGCAACCCCTGGTTCATTGCGACTAGTTCAACAGTCTCAATTTTAGTCTCTCGCTGATTCTCAGAA
This sequence comes from Ladigesia roloffi, assembly GCA_037577295.1. NCBI lineage: Eukaryota > Metazoa > Chordata > Actinopteri > Characiformes > Alestidae > Ladigesia > Ladigesia roloffi. The sequence continues at coordinate 10,994,519 of JBBKCR010000122.1, read as the reverse complement.
CCAAATGAATAATTGTTTGTGGAAACGCACTAATGCAGAAACTGCAGATATCCTCAGCATTTGTTTACTTTTGTGGTGTCCGTGCCTCACCTGCCATGCCTCTTGTCCTCTGCTGGTTGTTTATGTTTTAGTACGCCGGTTAGCACTGCTATCAGACCCACATGAACGTAATGAGCCCAGACATAAACAACCATGCATGAGGACTTGGGGGTGTAGTAGACACATTTTTATTTTGTTCGTCTTAAAGCCCTGAATTTTTATAACTGTAAATGTATTTAATTTTTTGTATTTATCCAGCTTGTATGAAAAAGCAAATGCACACCAAAGAAAACACAAGCGCATAAACTACAGTACAGTATACACAGGTGTAACATCGGTATTTACATTCTAGCAATGCGGGAGTTCAGCGTAAACTGTACAGTACAAATGCGGGTTTACCTTTAGATCATTTAAGGGTAATGTACTAAGCGGAGTTTAAATTAAAATGTTTTGGGGGCATATTTAGGCATTACACAACAAAAAAATGGGCATTTTAGGCTTTTTTTAAATAGGTTTATAGACCCGACCCAGTTATCAGTCTTGTTGCATCTACCTAAAAATCTGATTCAGAGAGATAGATTGAAATATGGATTCCTATTAATAAATGTATACACGTAAGAGCTCTCGACAGATGCCAGGTAGTTTTGGAGATCTTACGGTCATGCACTTCTTGGGAGGCGAGTACTTCTTCTTGGGTGTGCTGAGTGCCACTGCCGCTGACTCTGCTGCACGGCGTTTGGAGCCTGAGCGAGAAGCTCTGAAAGACAGACTATTATCAAACTCCAGAACAGACTATACTCTAGGGCAGCAGTTCTCAAACAAGTCCTCCAGTATCCCCAGATGGTTCACATTTTTGCTCACCCTAACACAACACACAATGCAGAGTGAAATACAAAGAGAATTGGTTTGAGAACCACTGGTCTAGCGCAGGGGTCTCAAACCGGTCAAGAAAAGGCCACTGTGGGTGCAGGTTTTTCTTCAAACCAGGAAAAACCCACACATGAGTAACAAAAAACCAAGACCAACTGATAAGTGGGGGGGAGAAGCACCCAAAGCTGCCCTTTCTGGACAGGTTTGAGACACCTAGAGACTAATGCATTGATCAAAGAAACAATTAGCCTAAAAGTAGTGGCAAGATTAACTCACCGTACATCCTCCTGGGACTTTTTCCCACTGTCATCTATGTTATGGGGGAGAGAAAAAAAGCACAAGACTAATAAGATTGTCCAATTTCAGTCCTTCACTACTCTTAATATTTTCTTATCCTCAAGTCTAAATTTGGAATCCGACATAGAATTATAAAGCTGCAGCAAACTAGCATCAGAGAAAATATAATTCTAATTTGGGCTATATTATGAATTTCTACATCATTACAACCAAAAACAACATAAAAACAGCAATTTATGTTAAATGACAAACCAGGCATCATAAACATTTTGTGGTGTGCTTGCTTGGGCTTAACAGGTGTATAGCAGTCATATGTGACTACTGATCATGACTTCTGATACAGTTATGTGCCAGGTTAGTTAAAGATTCCAGTTCTGATTTCAATTGTAAAATGATTTATGTTACAGTTTAAATAGCAAAAAACAATGAAAGGGTTAATATTCCTGCTCTGGTTGGCCATTTTCCCACCAGCATGTGTCTAAAGTGTTCTTGCTTATTTGTCACATCAGTACCCGTTTCTGACACCCGAGCCATGGACCGTGTGAAACGGCAATTTTCTTCAGCAGTAGGAGTTGCTTGCTTTTGGTCCATACCTTGTCCCAGAGCTTCATCTTCTGCTGGCTGCGTGGGCTCCTGATAAACACATTTAAACTTAGTTACATAACCCAAAAATACTTCTTTCTCCTAGGAAAATTAAGGCACTTGAACTTGCAGTAATCTTCTGTGTTTCTCTTACTTCAGGCCCAGCTGTTGGTGTTTCAGTGCTTACAGTTTCTGGTTCTCTTGTCTCTTCCTCAGTAACAATTCTAGAAACCAGGGTGATGAATAATTACTGGCAAATTAGCACTGCTTACACAAAGCAGAAGAATTACATGTAAAGACAAAGTCAACTTCAGGAAACAAGTAAATTTACTCACTGTTCAATCATGTCCTCTATTACTATGTCATTCTCCTCTGGTTCCACATCAATGGAAATGTCTCCTAGGAAAGTGAAAGGTTATATAGAAACCCAAACTAGCTGCCATACAGTTATTGTATATTACTATTTAATTTGACAACTGAAATGGGTCAGTCACAATGAGCAACAATAAATTATGGAAAGTACACATTTCTGCTGAAACTACCAACAAAACAACTATTAATTTGAAATTCTATTATACTGATTTTAATTCATTTCATTCTTAATTTTATCCTTAATTGAAACTAATCTTAGAAACAGATAACAGATTCTCCCATCCCTGTGCCACCAAGATCAATACTATTTAAACAAAACACATCACTCATGGTCATTCTGTTTAATTTAATGGTCCTTCTTCAGCAAGTGCAGACTCACCACTGACAGAGCTGCTGCATGTGGAGTTACCCTGTCTGGCCTTCTTCTTAAGGAAAGAGCGGCGTGAGGCACTTCGGACTGCTTCCCGAGTCATGCTGTGTCTGAGACCCGCCAGGGATCGGCGCAGAACCAGAGAGCTTCGGACCGAGCCCCTCGAGGAGTCCTGAGTCTGAGGCGCAGCAGCTGCAATAGTAATTTTATCTGCAGAGCGTCCTGGAGATTGAACACTCTCTAGTGGCTTCTCAACAGAAAGAACCTCTGTACAGGATATTTTCACTACAGCTTGAGACACAAGTATCTGCACTGGGGATAAACATCTGCTTGGTTCTTTCACTTCTGGAACACTCTCAGGGACATCAGGTGGCTGTGATGCATCAACTTCCACAGCCATCTCCCCCATTTCTTCAATCATATCTGCCTGCTCCTTTGCTTTGGCAGTTCCTTTGGTGCGTGTGCTACGTTTGACAGGCTCACTGTTTGCCACCGCTGCAGCAGCTTTATTACGTCGGGTGCGTCGAACAGGCTCCTCAGTGACAGTATCTGGGCTGTTACTGGGTGCATGTGCAATTACCAGTTCAGAGATAGAATTTAGGGTGTTTTGAACAGAGGAGCGACGCAAGTTACTGCGCTTTCCCTTAGAGAAACTGGAAAGGGATGGGGAATATGTTCATGTTAGTTTAAACATTTAGTTCTGTTAAATGCTTCACATGATTTAAACAAGTGGAATACGCTTACCGTCTTTTGCCTCGAGTTTCATTGGGCTCCATAGAGACCTTTTTCCTGCGATTTGTTCTTTTCTGTGATGGAGTCTTGGGCATGAGCTCTGGTTCTGTACTGAAATCACTGTAACACAAACTCATACATTTTAATCTACAGCAATAACCATACTAGAGATTTCACAATATAGGGTGCAACATTTCCGAAACCAAACCAGAAACAATGACACAAATGTCCAAGGTTTTAGGGAAGGATGAAGGGCTGAGCATATCACATTTCAGTCTAAAAGCGTAGTTTACTTTATTAAAATGTAAAAGGTTAAGCTGCAGGACGACTTGCAAAATTCATTGCTTTAGCCACAGGGTCTACCTTCCAAACAACAGACTGCTGCACACCCTTAAAGAAAACCTTTACATTTTCTTGAAGCGTAATGTTTTAAGCATAAAAATTCAAGTGTTTTGGGTAAATATTTGGGGCATATTAAGGGTTTAAACAATAAAAAAAAGGCATTTTAGGCTTTACTACATGCATATATAAATCATACCTGGAGAACATGCGCTGAGCCTCCTGTTGAATCTCCTCCAACCACAACATGTGAACATTATCAATCTCATCAGTAAAGTCCTTCAGCTTTGCAGTGAAAACCCGGTTGAGGGAACGCGTGGCCTCCAGCAGGGAACTCATTGTTGCGTCCCTAAAAACAAAAGCTTTAAGTCAGAGAATAATGACAAACATTTCACATAAAGGTAGTACATGCCATGATGACAAATGCAATGCTGGGTGCAAATGGCATTGTTTTGCAATACCTCAGCCTAAAATATTGATTGTTGCGAATTGTCGTAAGGCAAAATAGTTTCAAAAGAATATTAACCCACACAATTCTCAATGCATACACACTTCCCATTATCAATATTTAGTCCCAACAAAAACCCACATATACGTTCACTGGTCATTTTGTCTAAATATAGATTTCTTTTATTTTCATAAATATTAAGACAGGGTCAACATTCCAAAGAAATGTGTTAGATAAAAGTAAAATGGGTCATGCTTTATTTATTGCCTACAGACAGTAACACAATATACAATATGTAAATAGGTGGCTGTTTTGGTTGATTAAGTGGCTATGTTTTGCTGTACAAAATCAAACAGTTCACAACAAAAAACACTTTCATAAACAAATTTGAAATGACTGTAAACTGCCTGGGCAGTGCTAGCAAATGATACAATTACAACCCATCCTATAGCTGTCCAGAATGAGAGACAAGTATGGGCAGCTACATTGAGGGCAGTGATCAGGCTTTTCTTTGAGTAAAAATACATTAGCCTTTGTTTCTAGTCTACTGCTAAGGTATAATTCAGATTTGCAGGACACCATATTAGGCACAGTTTTTCAAAATGGTTAGATGCCTAGTCAATGTCTGCTGCTACGAAGCAACCAAAGACACTCCAATGTGTACCCGTGTAGATTTCCACATACATATGTTCATACATATACATTTACTGTGTACAAACATGCATAGATTTACCTATATAAAGGCTTATCATATCTTAACTACTTCGAGCTTGTCCGTGCCAAACAAACGGTCCATGCCGTCTGATCAGGTCGCTTAGTTTACACCCAGATCATAGCAGTTATTTACCTTATTAATACACAGAATAACAAGAGACTACAACGATTTTAGCTGCAGATACAGTTAACCCAGACTAGTTTCAAATTGGGCCGTATCCTTGTCAGTATAAGCTTTTTTACAATCAACATTGGGCAGCAAATCCATACAAAGACCAATTTTCAAAAACGAGAGCTTTAAATTGCCCGATCTGGAAAAAAACAGTCGATGTCAATATTAACACTGTTCAATTACATCTACCAATCTGCAATGTGCATGCTAACGATTAATTTGCCAGATATGGCACACAATGCTAACTAGCAGTTTAACCACCACCATTCGGCAGAAAGCACAATGCCACCCCTGAAGAAGACTAAACACGCAATTGTGGTACCTTTTTGTTAAAAAAGTAACTTCAACAATTTCTTCTCTTGCCCTGTTGTTCCTTTTCCGACCAACATTCAGCTCCCCCTAAAGAAAACAGTCTCTCTTCGAAGATGCCCGCTCAAAACGGTTGAAGTAATTTAAAATTGTGAGTGCTCCAATCACTGCCAAGGCGCGACAACATTGGTCAACACTAATGTCCATCAAAACCAGTCTTTCCAATCAAAACCAGATGTCACCAAATGATAGGGGGATTTGTGAAAGGATGGACTCTCTGATTGGAAGACTGAACGTCAATCATATTTCAAACCAGCCCAAAGCAACGGTCAGCTCCACCCCCAAGCACCTTTTTTTCCGTGTGGAAACATCAGAACTAGTTCCGCTTTAACCTTTGCCACGGAGCAGCTAAACTTAAAATCTTAAAAACTTATAATGGGCTTTATCACCCCTGCATCGTCAGACAATCAAGTCACAAACCTGCTCCATAAAATCGCGCTTACGTGCAGGGCTTTCATTTGGTAAACATATTTGAATCGGTTCTATTACCCAAAATTGATATTTTATCGTCGTTTCAGAGTTAATGACTTATTGAGTTACTGTAATAAATTATCTGTCAATTTACAAAACAACATGCCTCGAAGCATTAGGAGTGCAGAAACAGCGCTCAGCTGAGAGTGAGTCCTCGGGAGCTGCTGCGTTGCCTTGGTTACCGAGCTAGGTTAGCGTGGCTCTACCGTCTCTCCAGAATGGTAAAAGCTATTTTGGCTAAGGAGAGGTGCAGAGTTATGCACTGCTAGTTTGCAAGATAACTGACAAACCTGTCATAACTAGACTTTTTTGTTTTAATGCATGTGATTCTGAACTGGATATTTGAGAATAGCCTGGTGACAGAGGTGAGTTTTGATCTTCATTTCGCTAGGAGCGTTAACATTTGTGTAGCTCGCTAACTAGCTTGTTAACTTGCTGGATTAATGTAAGCCGGCTAGCCTGCCTGCTAACACAGGAAAGGTAACCTTCACCAGCAAGAAGAGCACGATAAAGAAATCAGCTAATAGATGAGATCTTCTGTGTCCTCTCGACTTGGATATGATGTGTGATTTAGATTGTTGTCATCACTAGCCATTGCTAGTCTGTGATGCTTTATCATGTATATGCCATCAAATACAGGCAGTTCTAGCATTAACCAGACGGTTACTCGTACTGACAGCTGTACTGTGCCCATAAATTCCAGGTGTCTATGTTTTGGACTTGATTATGGTGTAAAATCTAGATTGAAGTCATTATTAGCCATTGCGACTCAGTGATGCTTTATACAGTCTGTTGGATTAACTGCATTTTTTCTCTAATACGTACTTAGATCGATCATCAACAAGTCAGCCAATTGTACTGACACCTTTTGTAATGTTTTCATGAATGCCAATTGTCCAACTGTATGCTACCCTATGGGGCTATCAAATTGCTTAATCCGCTTTGTGCGTTTTATTTTTAGGAGATGCCAAAGATGCATTGATCCCATGTTAGCACCTAAATCTCAGGTATACTGATGAGAAGGACGACTCGTTCTTGCTCTGTTCAGTTGCATCTCGCAGTACAATGAAGAAGATCTTTAACTTCACCAAGAAAAAAAAAGGCTCACCGAGTGCGTCTGACACGGGCAGTGTGCTTTCTGTTGGCTATGACTTGAAGGAGAAGGACTTAGGAAAAGTTCACAAGGCTGCATTCAACGGGGATCTTGCTAAACTCAAGCAACTTGCAAAAAAGAATGACTTAAATCAGCTTGATAAAGAAAACAGGTAAGTCTGGTCAGCTTTAGTCCAATAATTAGCTTACATAGCAAGCTAATCTAAAGATTCACAAGGCTCAGCTTTCATAATAATCATATACATTATTGTTTGTGCACAAAATATTAGGAAGGGCCAGAAAATCCAAATTGAGGTCTCTCTTATTGGTTTTGCAGAACTGCATTGCATATTGCCTGTGTCCATGGACATACAGAGGTGGTTCAGTTTTTGGTGGAGAGCAAAGTTAAGCTCAACCTATGTGACAATCAAAACCGCTCCGCATTAATGAAGGTATGATATGATATTCTCATTTCCTTTTCTGTTTTTTCAATAGCTGTTTTGCCTTTTTCCAATTAGTTAATTTTCTTATAGCCTTTCCCAACATGCACAGCTTTTACTGGGCTGGAGTTTAAAGAGCACTAGAAAAGAGACAATGTAAACGCCAGTTCATTCTGTTGTGTAGGGTGTCTCTGAAAATGTTGGTTGGGTTATTTGTGGGTCTTGGCAGGCGGTGCAGTGTCAGCAGGATCGCTGCGTGTCTCTCCTTCTGGAGCATGAAGCAGATCCCAACTTGGTGGACATCAATGGCAACACAGCGCTGCATTTGGCTGCCCGCATCCCTTCCCTTCCTGTGGCCTTGCAGCTTTTGGAACACGAGGCAAACATCAACGCTCAAAATAAGGTAACATCTCAGCAGGGATCTCACCAGGACTCCAGATTACGTCTAGCTTTATTCCAACGCGACAGGTGTCGCATGCATGATGAGGGATAAGTTTCTGTTAATGGATCCCAGGAGCTTGGTGGCTTCTTGAAATTAAACCCCTACAAGGCAACAGCCTAGTGAAGTAGGGAAGCTTACTTTTATTCAAATAACTGCCCAGCTTTTATAATAACAATATTAGGGATGGTATGCTCTCCAGTCGGCTAGATTTTTAGATGTTGAGTCGATAAACACAAATAAATAGATTTTGGTTGACATAAAAACTAAATGCCTTGTTCCCTGGGTTCACAGGAAGGCAACACTCCCTTAATTCTCTCAGTGGAGGAAAATCATGCAGATATGTCTGAACTTTTACTTAAGGAGGGAGCAGATGTTAATGTCAAGAACCAGGAACAACGGTAAGGGCAATCAGCAGTTTCAGCAAGCACCCCAAATTGTTACAATCTATGCAGACATACATTAAAACATCATGAAGTTATGGATGATGAATATGGAAAAGGATAGCGTTAACTCCTATGAACGCACACCGATACCAGTGCAGATGCACAACAGAGCTTTATTTAAAAAAAAGGCACATACTTGTTCAGTAAAAAACTCAAACAATACCACCACCACTTTGGGCTGAATTAAACACGGGGTTGCTCGCTCACTCTGTGTCTTCATTTCTCCCTGATTCTTCTCCAATCTCTGTTGTTCCTCCTCTTTCTGATCTTTGTCCCCTATCCTCTACTGAGGAGCCATTCACCTGGCTCTCGTCAAGGGACCCATTCTGCCTCCTTGACTCCCAGTTTTCCAAACTAATACAATATCACATTTCAATATGTGATATTCACTGGAAAATATATTCACATTTTTTGATGACCAACACTCCATGCACTCACACACACAAGAATAGAAAGAAAGAGACCCATTCATGCACCTCCCGATTTCCATTATTTTTAAGTAAGCTGCTCCAAAAGAACCTTTTGGCAACTGTAGTAGACTTTGACTTGTTGCTGCTTGTTGTACAGTAGCAGCTAATCACAGCAATACATATTTTTCTTATTAAATTTCTTATTATTTTATTGTTTAATTACAGTTGACAAACTGGTTTTAGGTAGTTTTAGTAACACTGCTGAAAAGAAGGGATAATGTAGATTTTTAAAAGACAATATATTGTTTTATTATTTCCAATATTCCATTCCTAATGTCTGCTTGTAGTAAAGAGCAGCGTTGATTTGCTGATTAATGAAAATAGAAACAATTTCAGTATTTGTCAAAGTGTGATAATAATAATTATAATAATGTATGAAAAATGAATGTAATATTGTCTGTCATTGTTTTGTTATTAAATGCAGCATATTGTAATGTTTTACTACAAATATGTTATTGAAAATTTTACCCACATCTACCTTTTTTAAGACACTCATTGATGATAGCTGCTTGCAATGGACAAATCAGCATGGTGCGACTACTCCTACAATACAATGCCGACATCACTGTGAAAGATGATAAAGGATGGTCTTCTGATGATTATGCTGTAATGAATGGACACCATGCGTAAGCACTTCATTTGTACATTACTATTTCATATTTACTCTTGTTGATGAGTGATTAAAATGTTGAAAATGATTCCCACTTTCAGCTGTTCACATCTGATCATTGAACAAGGCACTAAGAGGAAGTCCGTGCAGACACCCTCCAATCTAACCTCTGGTAAAAAAAAGCAGGCCTCGCTGCTGGGCAGTCCTGAGGCTGGCTTCTCCCTTGGACATCCTGCTCTTGACAAAGATGGTGAGAACACGAGGATCTTCTGTAGAATTGTATTTCTTAACTAGCATTACTTTCTTTGGACTCCAGTGGTATGTGATATCATCAGGTTTGTCTGGAATACAAATGACAAAAAAATGCCCCAGGTTTACAGAATTTAAAGATGGCCAGTTCTCGTAAATTAACCTAATTTTCATTTCTCGGTGTGTTAGGCTACTTAATGCTCCTGAATTCTAGTGCCATTGGTTCTAAATTAACCTATGAAATTAAAGAGCATCCTTAGAGCATTCTGAAGAAATTACAAATAAAGTTATTGACATTTACAAGAGGAAAAGGTTGTGAAGTAACATCCTATTGTTTTGATTGTCCAGTTAGCACTGTTGGCTCGAATTTGAGGAAAATGTAAGCTGCATCTTAGCACACGGGCAAAACCACAACAGTTCCAGGACTTTTGAGGGAAGCCATAGAGGGGCCCGCAATAATTTTAAATTAGCGATAGTGTTGGGTGATTAAGACTGAAGTGAAAGTGGATTAGTCAAATAGAGTTCTGTGTAGAAAGAAGCATCTGCTGAAGAAAAATTATTTAAAACTTGTGGCGTTTGCCAGCAACCATAAGAATGAACATATAATGTGTCAGCTTCATGTTTTGGTTGTAATTTTACTCATACTTTCCAAAATTGAGCTCAAGTACAAGGCCCAAGAGACAACAACAAAAAGAGGGAAACAGTCAAATATCTATCCAATCAAGAATTTGTGTCACTGTTTGTAAAAAACAAACAAAAACAAATCATAAAATAAGTTGTTTTACATTATTATGTTAAGAAAAGAAGTGGAAAAAACAACCAGATAAAACTGATTTATTTCAGTACTTTTGCAAATCATTGTATATATGGCACACATCCCCCAAAGAGGGGTTTCTTCATTGGGCAAACCAGATATAACCCTCCTCAATTTCACCTCAGATGTCATGACAACACCCGTGAGTCATCTTACATTTCCTAATGCTTCCATTTTCTTGTTCCCATCTGTGTCTTTTTTTATTTTCCTCACATTCATATTGCTATGTCAATGGATAGCTGCAGAAGGAAGCTCCAAAGATGCAGGGAAAGGTATTGCAAACATGAATGGTGCATATCTCAACCAAGCAGTTTACTTGGTGCAAAATTTTTATTTTATTTTATTGTGAGTTCATGGTTAAAACTTTTGACAGTTAAACTATGCTGTGTCATATGTATGTTAAATACAAGTAGCATTTTTTGGTCTAGTGATTCTGGTTTCTAGACTGGCTTCTTTGGTGTTTTTGGAAATCTGTATATTTATTACATGTTTAAATTACAAAATCACATGCTTTTCTTGGGGGTTAAGTATAGACTACTGTAGTATATGTATGGGTGTTCCCTTTGGTATGCGCTGTCTTTTTCTTTGGTATAAGCTGGTGAATACAGTAATAAATGAATGTATTTTTTTGTAATAAATATTCAGTAAAATGTAGGGGTAATCAGCAATAATTTTTACGGTTCAGTAATTTACTGTTCATGAGCAGTGCGTCTCATTCAGCGGCATCCAGGGTAGTCATATTGTAGCTACCCACCAATTAAAGCAGACATTGGACAGCGACTGAGCTCAAACACACTTGAGAAGCTCCATAGAGCAAATTCTTGTCTGCAGCTGCAAACAGATGCTTTAAACAACAGCAGCAGTAAGGAGAAATAAATAACATTCTCTTATTGGCTACTTTCAAACTTAGTAAGCACTTAGTAAATTGTATTTATCTTATTAATTTAGAACAATTATTAGTTAGTTTCTCAAAAATTCGGCAAAAAAGTGGGGGATTACTGTATTACAATTTATATTTGAAATTCTGAACAATACTTTCTATTTTTTATGCATTGCTAATGATGTATTGAGAATTTTAGTTTGAAACTCTATTTTTAACAGTGGTCTTAATATTTAACTTGTTTTTTATCAGATACAGAGGACAATTCTCATGCAGACTCTTTTAGCAGGTAAGAAAACATGCAGAAATGCCTAGAACCTTTGATTGACAAATTTACTATAAAACTTTTATTTGTGTGTCAATGTACAAAATTATTTTGCTATGAACTTTAATTTTTAGAGCATCAAGGAGTGGCCCTGCTGATTCCTGGCCCTCTACAGATGAAGATGATGAGTTAGATTTGAGCCTAAAGGTAGTTAATCATGCATAGATTTGTATGATATAAATTTTCCTTCAGTACAAATATTGGTAGTGTGCTTTAAATTAAACTTTTTTGCCTTTTCTCTCTAGATTCATGTACTAAACGCACTTCTGTGATAGTTTCTCTCATGAAACTAAGCCAAAAAATGAAATAATCACAGAAATGTTAAGAATTGCTGTCTAAAATTATTTGTATATGTATTTGGTTATTTTCAAACTAGCACTCATGGGTTTTTCCTGCATATTGTATTAGACTATGTGCCAGTTTATCAGGATATGAACTCCAGCTTGCATTCCCTTCCCAATAGATTGCCATAAAATATTTGGGTACAATGTCATGTGTGGAAGGTTCTTAATATCTGTTCTGTTTGTACAGAAACCTCAAAAAGTAAACTTAAAGAAACTGATGAGTGCCTCCAAAAAAGAACAAAAGGAGGGTAAGTGTCAAGTCAGGTTTGGTGCTGATTCTTTTAGCTTGTCTCTATGCTTTAACTTTAGCTTGTGCCTATGCTTTATCTTTAGCTTGTGCCTATGCTTAAACCTCTGCCCTGTAGTTGTTGTGTATCAGGACCCAAACAAATCATGGAGTGGAAGTGAGTCTGAGCCCAACAGCGAGGGCAAGTCCGTAGAACCCCCGGCATTCACCATGACTGTCCCTGCTAGCAGTTCCTCTCCCCAGACCCCTCTAGCCCCCACATCAATCTCCTTGTCCAAACCACCCCAGATGACTTCCACACCCTTCAACAGCTCCCAAAAGGTAACTTACTGGTAGTTATCTCAACAGGACTGTCATCTAACTGTTCTGTTTTTTTATCTTTTTTCATGCTCTGTCCATCCCATTCCATCACCTTCTTTGGATTAGCCAATGTAGCAGAACTTTCAGAGATGCCCTGCAGCAGCAAACAGGATGCTGAGGGCAGTGAAAGCCCTGAAGAAAACTCAGAGGAAGGTGATGATGAGGAGGATGAGGAGGAGGAGGGTGAGGAAGATGATGATAATGAAGGCGATGATGATGATGATGATGAAGGTGAAGAAGATGATGATGATGAAGAAGAAGAAGATGATGATGAGGATGAAGAAGATGAAGAAGAAGATGAAGATAGTAATCTTGCAAAGGAAGAAGAGGAAGAGGCAAATGGTGCAATAGCACAAAATGTTGATGAAGGTATAGAGGATCCAGAGATGGCAAAAATTGCAGTTGTAGAGGGCAGTGAAGAAACCCCTGATGTTCAGATGAAGCATGATGTAAATACTGAATGCCAGTTACAGCCTGAGCAATCAGATATATTGGAAGAGAAAACTGTTACCGCAAATGAGCAATCCAGTGAGACAGAGGAGCAAGTCTTAGTGGACAGTGTTCCTGAAATGGGGACAGAATTGGAGCACATAGGGAAAGTAAATTCTGAGACGATGAGCTCAGAAATCACTAGTGATGTTGGTGCTAGTCCAGTTCCACGGACTTTAAATGTAGAAGATGACTGTCTTGTGTCTGCTATCAGGGTTGAGTCAAGGATCTCAGATGAGGAAAATGAAGTATTTTCAGAATACAACATGAGTCCCACAGGAGCATTTAGAACACCTTTAACAAGTGTAGGTTGTGCGCAAAGAAACAGCAGAACTGAGAGCAACAATGAAGATGATGGTGATGAGGAGGAGTGGGATGATGAAGAGGATGAAGAACTACTAGAAGTTGTGAAATGCGGTGCAGAAGATGACACACATTTTGAGACAGATACCCCAGTGTTTGAGGAGCCAAATGTTACCTCCCCACAATGTCAGAGAGCTGATATTGTGTCTAAACAACTTGGTGGAACAGTTAATGAAGAACATGTCACCACTGACACAAATGACGCCTGTGATAACAATGATGATGAACAAGAAGAAAATGTAGATGCTCCAAAACCATCAAAATTACTAATGACACTACTGAAACAAAAAGAAGCTGAAAGCTCTGAAGACTCCTGGGGATCTGGCTCAGAAAAAGAAGAATTAGTGAAAGCACCAGATATGAAACCAGACACAATCAAACACATTTCCCCATTAGAGGCAAGTATTGGGTCAGAAACCTGGACAGTGGAGCATCAGAATGATGATAAAATGCCAGTATCAATGATTGTTGGATGTGATGACCAAAATGATGATTTTGATGACAAAGATAATGACAAGAATCAGGATTCTGACAGTGAGATTCAGCAAATGCAGTATGACTTTGCAAGTGGCACTCTCAAAGTTACAGAAATAGGTGTTGACTCTGATGACTCACAAAATAATTCTCTGGTGGAAGATATTGATGTTCCACTGAAAAGTGGTAACATCCAAAGTGAAGGTCAAATGGACACTGATATAAAAACGGACGAATCCTTGCCTGAAGGTAAACTGTCAAACTACCAGACCACAGGTTCACCAATGCATTCTGTTCTGTTTCTGCACAGCCCATCGCCTTCAAAGGTAATACACTGTCTATCAGACGACAATGACCCAGACTCACAGATAACAGTTATTGACCAATTTCTTGACATGGAGCATCTTAATCCAAATCCAAGCTCTTTTGATAAAGATTATGGTGAAGAGAGTGAAGATGGCATACACATTCTGAAGAAAAGCCAAATTAAATGTTGTGAAGAAATTCCTCACACAGCCATTGATGATGTTGATTTGGCTTCCCACTCTGAGGAGGATGCTGAAGAGAATGAACCTGAGAATATAGTAGTTGAGTCCGTCGGGCATCAATTTATCTTAGAGCAAGCATCACTGCAGGTACTTGGGAAAGTAGTTGTAGGCTATGGAATGGTAGGTGTAGTTGCATGGTTGAGAATGCTGCAGTTGTGATTTAATGTAGGTAAATATTAAGCAGATGGAAAGCTTTTGAAAATGTATAGTGTCAAACAGTGGGCTTGCATGTGATCATTTTTTGGCTGTAAAAGAAGAAAACCTGTTCTTTTATTCCCTGTTTGACTTTCATGATCACATTTTAATATAATCCATAAAGTACTTCATCTCATAATTTAATATTTATTGTATGTTTTTTTACATCTAATTTCATTGTGTTTTCAACAATTTGAATGTAATTTGAATAGAATTTGAATAGTAATATATCATTGAATATATGATGTTTATTCCTTTTTTTACTTTTTGAAAACAGGAGAAACATTTGTCAGAAGGTGAAAATGATGATAGTGATGTAGAAGAGGACTATGACAAATCAAAACCTGATTGTTCAGATGAATCTGCACATGAAGAAGGTGCAACTCATTCTCAAAAACCTGAATCTCAGGATAAGCAACGTGGTATGTAAATGTTCACAATTTCTTGACAGATATTTGCTTTTAATGTACCTGCCTGGCCCCAAAAAAATCACATGCTTTAAAATTTAATTGGACTGCCTTTAAACTTGATTACAGCACGCATTTGCTGTGACATTGTATTGATAATCTTCTGTAATGTGACAACATTTATTTCCATCTGAAGTGTAATTAATGTGTTGCCAAGATCTTTTAGTGATAATTGAAAAATGCATCATCACTTTCCCACACATCCCAAAGATTCTCATTGGGGAGAAGGTCTTGACTCTGTGGTGGCCACTCCATGTGTTCAAATGACTTCCAATGCTCCCTAAAGCACTCGTTAACAGTTTGAGCCTGATGAATCCTGGCACTGGGATATGCTCATGCCATCAGAGAAAAAGAAATCAACTGATGCAATAACCTGGTTATTCAGTATATTCCGGTAGTCAACTGACCTCATTCTTAGGGCACATAACATGAACCGAAACCTGACCAAGGTAAGCAACCCCAGGTCATGGCACTGCCAATATGGGTGCATCACTTCACTACCCTGATGTTCCCATCCCTCTGGAACAGGGTAAATCTGGACTCATCAGAACAGGAGACCTTCTTCCTTTGCTCTAGAGTCCAATTTTTATGCTCCCTAGCAAATTGAAGCCTTTATTTTTGATAAGCCTCTCTGGTTTTCTTAAGGCTTCACACCAGTTTAGTCCATGAATTCCTTACACATTGTGTGTGTGGAAATGCTCTATTAAACAAAACTGTGACCATTTTGTTCACATATGATCCCAAAATTTAATCTATGCGACATCAAAATATATTTGGGAGTATTGGTGTGAGTGCATGTAATTGTTGTCATGTGATTTCTCTGAAAAATGTTAAAGGTATATGTGTGTTCTGTGTGTTGAAGACACACAGAACACACATATATTGAATCTATGATTGAATCTAAGATTTTAGATTGATTAAAAGTAGCTGTCAATCACTCAGTCAGGTGATGGGGCTAACTAGAGCAGGGAAATGTAAATGTAAAGAGGTGAAGAAGCAGGAAAATGCAAAGAACACTGACCTATTTCTTTTGCAAACCACTTAAGTTACAAATAAAGGCTTTGGTGATACTGATCTTTTGGTAAATGTTCATTCACCAGCCGGAAAGAAGGCGTACACTTTTCGGAAAGAATGGTTGAAAGACTTCGAATGGCTCTGCTATGAAAATGGCTCTATGCACTGCAGTCACTGTAAAACCAGTGGGACGGAGTTTGTAGGTAACGCATTGTTCGCCAAGTGCTTGGTTAGGCATGGTGAGAGTGCCAAACGCAAGAAATGCAGGGACAAGTGTGTGACAAAAAGTTGCTCCTTAATTTTGTTGGTGCTACTAACATTTTGAAGCACCAGTGCAACCAAATAAAAAGGTTAATTTCAAACCCCGAGATGTGAGTTTTGCTGATGTTTTTCTATGATTTGATTTCACCAAACTTTTAAGTGTTTGCCGATCACGATCATTCAAGATTTTTTTCTGACCATACTTCTTCCTCAGAGATGATGCCTCCCCACTATCCCTCCATTTTTAGTATTACTTTGGACTTTCTTAGCCCAATTTTAGTAGATTCACAAGGTGTTCTTAGGTGTTTAGGTGTTTACTTTGCTTGATGCATGCCAATAATTTAATCATTTTGAAACAGATTAACATCTTTTCCATGAGCACAAGGTGTCTTCCAACATGATTGTTTAAAAAATGAGAAGGGATTTACTACATCAGTTAAGATTAAATAAATGTCTGCCAGCTGAAACATATTCATACATGGAGTAATTATCCAATAGGAGGCTCTTGCCTATTTGCTTATGTAACCTATCTCAGCTCTCACTATTAATAATAATTACTATTATTATTATTAATTATTATGATGATATGTGTTAACCTTTAGGCCTGTACATCAAAAGTTTAGGTTCGCTGTTGGAGAAAGGGGTATTGCAATTTGCAATGTGGATAAGAGTAAATATAAACATACAAACCACAGATACGTTTTATAAATATTGTATTAATAAAAAAAACAAATAAAAAAAATAATAATATGAACAAAGTATCTGTCAATATGTGAATATCACAGCAATAAAAGAATGTAAAAATACATGTATCCACTAAAACAATAACAACAACTTATCTCTAGTTGGGTTGGCTCGCCACAACCACTGGGATCTGCCTCCACTTCTACAGAATGGAAAGGATCTCAGTGTTTCAGTGTCACAGAAGTAGAAAAATCATACTAAGAAAAAAAGACTCTGCCTACATAGCCCAATACAGGGTTAAAATACCATTCTCATAACTATATATACACTATATAGACACATACAGGCAAATACACATAAATCATTAACTTCACACAAATAAAATGCCTAAATATCAGCACTCATGTCTATTATTACAACCACACATCCAACAAACACATGAGGTGAGAGCCATTTACAAAATGAAAATTAAATCAATTCTCAGCATAACCATTCCATTTGATTAATACCACAAATTAAATTAGCAGCTTGCTAATCAATAGAGTTTTTTTACACATTCAAAATGTGATATAAATGTTCGCTCACCAGATACATACATCTATTTACTATAGTGACACATACACGGTCAACTAAAACACAGCGCACCTCGGTCCAGCTTTCAACTGAGTTTCAGTTTCAATTTCTCAGTTCTCACTCAACCTATCGGCTAAAATATTTTTAAATCAGTCAGCTCTTTCAATAACAGCATGAAGGAGGTAAAACTGATAAGTTTTTCAGTTTAAATATGCTGTAAACTTCAGCAAGCAGCCATCTACTTCTCGGTCCCTCAAAAAACAGAATAATGCAAATAACGGAAAAAAACGTCAGTTGCACAACATCACAGGCGACTTCAGCTGGAGCTCCACATCACCCATAAAACTTCCGGAAAAGCTCCCCCTTTTTCTTAAAAATAAAAATACAATTAAATGTCCTTTCTCTAGAATATGGATAAATGTGTATGTATATTTTCTTTATTCGTTCTGCGTGTCTGTCATATGAGCTATGTTGACTAGGGCACAGTAACCAGGGTTACACCTAGTTAAATCCATGCAGTGACATTTTTTGGCAGGGTAGTGTATTTTGTAATTTTGTTTTAATAATTGCCTTTCAGATTTTATGTCAGAGTTAGGAATGGAAAAGGAGGATGAGGAGGAGGATTCTCCATGGGACTCAGAGGTTAGTCCTAAAACCTTCATCAGCTGAGCTGCTCAAAAGATATTTAGCATATATTTGGCCAATGATATGTAAAATCTAGTTTAAATTAAATACATCAAAATAATTGCAGTGATCATCATGCATTCCATGTAGCATTTTCGACAGGCAGTTTGTTTCTGGTTTTAACCTGATTCACAATCTTCTTTCAGTCTGTCTCAGATAGTCCTAGGAAAAAGCAGCAAGATGGAACAATCTCATATACAAAGTCAAACAAAGCAGTGGCCAGTATTTGTGAGGAAAGCAGAGAAGGTATGTGAGCTACAGGCACTTTCTGTTACCTTATTCCATGCTTAATACTTTTGGCAGTTTAAAACTGAATGACAGTCTGAAACTGAATTTAAAAACATGAAATTTGCATCAGTAAGCCATCTTTGCACTCATAGCATGCATTAAAAGCTGAAAATGCATTTCTGAGGTTCATTGCTTCTGCTTTGTATTAGCAGATGACATTTAAGCAGTTCACTGTGCAGAGTGACATGTTAATATTTATAAATAATATATAATAGGTATCGCTTCATTTGGAGACATTGTAATTGTAAACTACATCGTATAAATGTCTGCCATTGTCTACTAGATATTGACACAAACATTTGAACAGACACTGTTGTTTTGTCATATAGTCATTTTTAATTGAATTCCTTTTTAGCCCTGCTTTACATTCCATCTTTCTTAAGAGGATCAAAGCACAGTAGTGTTTTCAGAAGTGTTGGTTGGCCTGGAGGCCAGAAGGCAGTGGGTATGCCAATTAAATTGCTGCACGATCTCCTTTTCTCCTCCAGGGCGAATTATGACCCATAACCCTCTACTTCTGCCTCATGACATCATATTACATTACTTTCGCATGTCAGTTATAAGTGTCGGTCTGTAACAGTTTTCTTGTGTCCTCGTACACTAACCAGCCACAACATTACAGCCTTGTTAACACGGATGTCTCAGTCTTGGATAAATGAACGCGCTCTGAACGCCATAGTTGTTTTTGCTGCATTTTGTTTGTGCGCTTGATTGCCGTTAATCTAGCATTCATAAGACACTGTTTAACGCCAGCCTGCAGCCTAATGTGTAGTTTCGTATATTCACCTGTGGGGACAGTAATTTTTCAGTCCAGATAACATGTGGGACATCTTGTTTTGTAGTTCTACATTGTAAACATGAATCCTTACAATATAGAACACAGGAAACATGGGACATATTCAGTCCTACAGAACATCAACTGAAAGGCAGGTAAACGCAGTACCAGCATATTGTTTGCAGAGGCCACCTGAACATGCAGCTGACTGAGTACCGGGGCTGAACACCCTTGTGGACGCTGTAATTTGCTTCAGTGAGCATAAAAGTGGTCGGGGCTCAGTCCACACTCACCTGATGCCACAAACGTCTGAAAAAGACAATGCTCAGTCTCCTGCGCGTTCATGTAGTGTCAAAAAATACGCTGTTTGACATAAAACTGGTGTTCGTCTCATATTGCAATCAAGCGCAGATACAAAGCGGTACAAAAATGCCTACAGAAGTCAGAACGCATTCATTTATCCAAGATTCAAATGTCCATGTGGACATGGCCTAAAATGGAATAACTTTGGTTATATCATTACAGTGTCACTTGGGGTGATATATATTAGGCAACAAGTGAACTCAGTTCTTGAAGTACATGTGTTGGAAGCTGAAAAATGGGCCAGCGTAAGGATTTTAAAAGGGTCTGATTGGGATAGATAGACAACTGTGTCAGAATATCTTGACTGGGCCTCCAAATCCCCAGATCTCAATCCAGTTTGAATTGCTGGACAGACCTGTCCAATCCATTGTGGCCCTATCTCGCAACTTGCAGGACTTAAAGGATCTGCTTCTAACATATTAGTGACAGGTACCGCAGCCGGCCTTCCAAGGTCTTGTGTTGTCCAAGCGTTGACAGGTCAGAGCAGTTTTGGGGGCATAAGGGGGGCCTATATAACATTAGGCATGAGGTTTGAATGTTATGTCTGGTTGGTGAATGCATCGTCATTATTTATGTTGAACACATCAGTCTATGTGACCTGCTTCACTTTGAATTCATAATCTGAATTTATACTTAGAAGTTGAATCAGTCTGAGCTTATAACCCACCGATCACCAGCACAGCTCCTCAGTCCTGAAAGCATTTAAATTAGGTTTAAAATATGTAATGTACACTATGGTAGCTAGCTGGCCATGCACTGTGAATTACGTTTTTAATATACCCTATAATGCCATAACAGTATATTTTGATGTGGTTGAAATTACTAACCTACACTTAGTGCTTACCATGCAGATATGAGCTTATTTGCGTAAAATAAATCTCCATTTTTGCATGCTGCATGCTTGCAAACCTGCAAAAATGACAGGCTAGTGCACTGTAATTCCATGTGGAATTTTTGTCTGATCTTGTACAGTTTCATTATTCTTGACATGTATCAAATTTTTTCCACTTCCTCTCCCTATGCAATTTTAGGAACCAGTCGGGATGACGTGGTGGAGAAGGAGGAGGAAGATAATGATGAGGATGAGGAGGAGGAGGAAGAGGAGGATGAGAAGGAGGAGGAGGAGGAGGAGGAGCTGGATAATGAAGAGGAAATATCAGAAAAGCCAGTAAGACTGCATTGATATTAATACGTTTGCATGACATCATAATGTAGTACATTTGATTCACCAAAATTAATTGTTCTTTCTTTGTTCAGCAGCAAATTATTCACAGAGAGCCCGTATCAGTGTTGAGCAAGTTAATGGATTCCAAACACATTGAAAAAAAGACAGGTATTGATGCTAAGCACAGTGTGTACCTTATATCTTTAAGCAGTTCTCATTTTTTATTTCTCCCTAATATTAATTTGTGACCTCCCTGTTTTCAGACTTCATGGAGGAACTTGGTTTAGGGGATGTTGATGATCTTGAAGGTAATTTTTTACTCAGAATTGTGAAGTTAACCTGTTAATATGTTCATTCGGAATGCCATTAATAAAATGTTTTCAATACATTTTTTAATTAAAAACTAGCCGAAGGGGTTTTCCTCTGGCATGACACTTGCTTATAATGGTTAGACTATGACCATAAGTAGATGGTACAATACTCAAAATGTATTTCTTAACACAGATGCCTCAGACTGGGATTCAGCAAGTACTACCAGTAAGGCCAGTAAGAACATCCCAATCAACAAACTTGAGGAAGATTTCACAGGTGAAATCCCAGTGGCTCTGCCTGTAGTCCAGGAGCAAGAGCTGGATACTTCTAGCCCAGAGGCACCGGAAACCAACAGGTCAGGAAGAAAGAGGCAATCTCCTATTGCTACTCCTCCACTGCCAAGTCCACGGTCCCTCACATCTCACACTGGTGTACAGTCCCAACCACAACCTCAACCACGCAGCCGGAAGAACTCCTCTCAGAAACCAGAGAGCGATGAAGGTAAGCTCTGGCATTTTGGTGATTGGAACATGTTGTGCTAATTGACATCTGAATGGTACTAAATGATGGGATTATGTATCATCTTATCATATTTTTTCAGAATCAGACTGGGACACAGACAACACAAGTCCTACAAAAATGACAACTCCACTGCCAGATATTGCAGAGACTGAAGCAGGTGAGCAGGCCAATTCATATATTTGATACAAGATTCTGTAATGCTCCTCAAGATAAACAATGTCATGATTTCCATTTCTTCCTCTGATGTTTCAGTAATGCCACCAGAAGATGGAGCAGGTGAAAGCAAATCGGAAGCCTGTGGACACCAAGACCAGGTTTGTAAAAATCTGAATCTTCTGCACACCATTTCAGTTGATGACTCAAACTTAAAAAAAAAAACATGGTAACTTATTGTTCCACATATCCGTTATTAGGTCATTACCCTTTTTATTTTGGGCGTGTCCTTGCTGTTGTGCTTGTTTTTGACAACCAATTTTTTTAATTATATGTGTAAGTTACTTTGGCTTTAAAACCATCTTTGGTGGATTTGTTCAGTACAATGCATTGTGGCTCTGTTCCTGTTATAGTTCTATATTAATAGTCAGTGCTTGGTGTATGTTGTTTGCATTTTCAGAATTAATTGTATTTTTGTTCACTCATGCAATCAAAGGAGAGAGAGACATTAGATGCACCTGAGTTAGATGTACCGGTAAATAGTCCATATCACCTAGACCCCGATTCTCATTCTTCTGAGCTTGAAATGGAACAGCAGGAAGATATAGAAAGTGAGGATTTCAGTAAGACCACCTGGGAGGAACGTTATGAGAAAATCTGGGTGGAGAGTGAAAAAAAGGAGACCAAATCCCAATACAAGAATGTGACTGCTGAGCTTAAAGGAAGATTTGGAGAAATAGAACGGAATGAATTGTCTGACTCTGCCAGTGGTGTAGAGATACAAGGAGGAAAAAAGCATGAAGAAAGAATCAAGGAAATGAAGGCAGGGACAGATGTTCCTGAGGGTGCCTCAGAACAGGACGCTAGTGATGATGAGGAAGTGGCCCCCACTCCTCTGGCCAGGACCAAGTTACTGCCTATTCCTGAGCAAAGGGAGTCTGGACTGGAGGATTCCTTATCTGAGGAACCTAAAGAGCCACTCTACCACACCGCTAGTGATGAGGACAGCGAGGAAGATCTTCCCCTTGATGACGCCGTCAAAGCCAGAGATACACAGCAAACTTTTCCAGAGCTTGTCAAAGAAGCAAATCATTCTGATAAAGGGTCTGGCTTGAATGTAATTCCTCCTAATGTCAGTGAATATCAAGAAAATTCTGACATGGCTAAGGTGTGTAATGAATTGCCAAACCAAGATTCTGATAAGACTGAGGGAATTCTTATTTGTGGTGACCTGGGGATCCCTCCTTCAAAGCCTGCAAACTCAAATGAAGAGGTTGAGGAAGACCTACAGAGGTGCATGGCTGAGGTAGGGTATGGAGAGCTGCATGCATGGATTAAGCAAAAGAAACTGCAACTGTAGAAATGATGTTGCATCATATTTCTTGTCTCTCTCTCCTCATGTTTCATTCATTCATAGTGTTTGAGATTCTAGATTTGTTCTCTTTCTCCTTTTAAGCGTTTCTGTGTATCCAAACTACTATTGCAACTGAAGGACTATCCAACTTCATTGTATTATTCTTGCCTTATCATGTGTCATCCATCTGTTTTCCATTATGTTTTCCATTATGTTTCATATGCTTAAACTTGTACACTTGTGTGTATCAGACTGACTGTTAGTGCCGTTTTTTTTTTTGTTTTTAATCATGAATATTAATTTCAGTCCCAAACCAAACAGGCAAATCACATGTGATTACTGTGCTTGTAAGAATTCCAACTATAACACTTACAGTCCAAGTATCACAGAACACTAAGGACAGTATTGTCAGGCACTCTGTCTGTGAACTCTCAGCACCTGTAAAAAAAAAAAAAAAAAGGAGCAGATTGTGAAGCAACAAAGGACCCTCAAAATGTAGTGCATGGCCTGTAGCTCCGTACCAAACTATATTCCAATAATAGGAATAACCTGGTGACTCAGTCTTGCCTAAGGCTTTTCTACACCTTTTAATAAATTAGAGGGTCCAGAACTACACTTATCTTATTCTCCAACTGAGTTCAGCCTGTTGAGTGATTAAAAATTAACAGCTTTATTTTTGCCCTGGTGTCAGGTTATCAAAAGGCACACCTTAGCCTATCTTTCAGGCCTCTCCCCACACTTCGGTTGTTGTGTGTCACTCGTCATTTCCTTCGACTGCTTGAAGAACACCTCCGATCTTTTTGAAGTAGTAGATATTTCATGTCTGTATTTTCAATTCTGTTGAATTCAGCCTTGTTGGTGTTGCTTGGTTTGTTTGTTGGTTTGAAATATATTTCCTAATTTGGGCTTCTTTTTATACTTTAAAAAGAAGACAGCTCTGGTGTAATTGTCATTGTGTTAATTTTTGTGCTTCATGCATTTCTGCATTAGTTTTGCATGCTTTACATCAAATGAAACCTTTTGAAATCTATTTGAACAACCAAATTTTCCACATATAATGGATGGCATGTCTATTATGTGCAAATATGAAGATTTTGTAATGTAAACAATGACCATTTCTCCTGTTATTAGAGTGGTGTGGCAAAGGCTGATGACATGAGAGAGAAGCTGAAAAGCACTGCTTTGTGGGACACTGGTGAATCCAGTAAACAAATTGAAGTTGAACAAGGAGGCAAGAAGAAATCAGTTACCAACCCTGGGAAACCAAAACCCAAACTGGAACTGTACGACAGTGGATCTCATGAGAAGATTGATGGGTTTGAGAAAAGAGACATTGTCTCACCAAGTTGCCAGACAAGAAGCCCAAGAAGGTAAGATTCATGTTTTTGCAGGTCTTTGTAATTTCCCCAAGAATTTTGACTTAATCCATAATTTATTTTTTGCCAAATGATGCATAAACAAGGCTAGTCAAACACCGCTATTAATGAAAGGGTCAAGTTCTTAACAGTTAATCTCAGTGTGGTCTATTAGATTTGAATTCAGTTTTAAATTCTAAAAAGTCAATACTATAAAAAAATCACAAGTGAACAATTTTCAGGCTGAAATGAAATCTGAATGACAAAGGATGTTTTATTTCAACTAATATGAGGAGATACTCATTCAGCCCTTTTTGAACTGTGGAAGTACAGAGGTTATTTAAGAGTTTGGATTGAGGCCTAAGAGGTATTTAACCCTGCTACTGTTCCAAATTTGTCATTCAGGCTATAGGTAGATTTTGTCATATTTGCTGTTACCTTGCCTGAAGTCATGTTGATTGTGTTATGAGGTAGGCCCACACATCTAGAAAAAGAGATAGTAGAAATATAATTACTGTAAATTCCGTACTACAGAGTGCACCTGATTAAAAGCCGCATGCTCTAATTTTAGAAAGAAAATCAATTTTGTACAAGCCACACCAGATTATAAGACGCGTGTGTTTCACTTTGTAATAGGAGATATATACACAGAACTTTTTTTACTTTTAAACGTTGCGGTAACATAAACAAATAAGTTTAGCACATGTTTTTTTTTTTTCAAACAGTGTCTGTAACACGGCTACCTTTAAGTATATGTAAGTGTCAGTAACACACACGTTATGTTGCTTATGCTTTTTTACTAATGAAGGAACAACATTCCATTTCCTAACGGCCGGTAAAAATATACATAGTATATATACTGCAGCCTACCGGGGAAAGTCATTAATCGCCATCTTCATCTTCCTTATCTTCGTCATGGGCGGGCCTTCACGGGCCGTACTTGCCCTCAGACTCACTCGGGCGCGCCCTGGGAATACGAGCCTCCGGGATTGGTCCGGGGGTGTGAGCTGCCTAAACACTCATCACAGATGTGGCCGAGTTGCTCATAAAACATATCAACACGAAACAAGCCTATAAAATGTGTGCCTCCCCAAAGGTACATCTGCAAATCCGTGTCTGGCGCCGGGTCGGGTTATGAGGCAAAATGTTTTTGCCGTCATGGAAAAAAAACAAGCACCTAATAATTAGCTGCAGGCTTCAAAATTTGCGGAGTAGCAGCTTACAGTCCGGAATTTACAGTAAATTTAGATAAAACACTGATATTGTCTTAACTGGCCCATAACTGCAAAATTATTGAAAATCTGATTTGAAATATGCCATGCATGCATTTTGGATATTCACAAACCTTCTGTGCTGTTTTGTGGTCAGTGACTTCATCAGAAACACCCACCCTAATGTTATGTTAGTATATCCTTGACTGAAGGCTGGTGGTTACCGTCTGTTGAAAAAGCATTACATCCTCATGAAAAATGATGAGGTCTGTGATCCCCAGCACTATCAGGAGGACCCCAGAAGAGGACCTGCTTCTTGCTTCTAGACCCTCTAGACCTCCCTACCCAGTGAACAACCATAATGGGGACCCCCTGTCTGTGTTTGATGATAGTTCTTTAAGTGAGGTGTCAGAAGATGAAGGAAGGTACATATGCAGTATACTACCGTTTTCACACTATTAATGCACTTTTACATAACTTCTACTTTTAACTTTACACTAAAACAATTATGTAGCTGCTTTGGTACTACATAAATTTGTGGGGCAGAAAGAGGTATGGAACAGATACTGCATTGTACCATCAAGCGTTTGTAGGCTGTGCCACCAAGGTTGTCTGTGTTTCCCAGTGTTATCCACAAAGAGCAGATATGAGCATAGCAAACTAAAAAGAATTGTTTTATCTTTTATTATGACTAGGTATCCTTCCTCAAGACATAAGCCTGAGAAGGTAAGCTGATGACACATGACACTGTGTGAAAATAAGTAAAGTGATATTTGCAGTGTTGTTTGTAAAGTGCCTCATGTGTATTCATCCCTTAAAGTTCAGGCTTATACAATGCATCTGGAAAGTATTCACTGCACTCCACTTTTCCTATGTTACAGACTTATTTCCAAATACATTAAATTAATCTTTTACTTCAGAATTCTTCACACAATTCCCCATAATTTTGCAAGATTTAAACCCCATAACCATTGACACAAATGTATTAAAATAAAAAGCAAAAACAGCATTTGTCATGACCCTCAAAAGTGAGTTCAGATGAATCCTGTTTCCATTGATAACCCTTCAGAAGTTTCTACAACATAATTGCTGTCCATCTGCAGTATATTCACTTTATTTGGTCATGATATGGAAAGGCATACACCTTTCTATGAACAGTCCCATTGCGGTACAGATCTGGGGAAGACTAGAGAAAAACTGCTGTAGCATTGAAGACTCCAATGAGCACAGTGGCCTCATTCATCCATAAATGGAAGAAGATTGGCACCACCAGAACATTTTCCATAGGTGCCACCCTGTGCGATTGGGGTAGAAGGACCTTAGTTAGGGAGGTGATCGAGAACGCGATGGTCACTCTGACAGAGTTCCAACAAACTTACAGGAGGACAATCTATTCTGCAGCACTCCACAATCAGGCCTGTTTGGTAGGGTGGGCAGACAGACAGATGCCACTCCTCGGTAAAAGGCACATAACAGCCCATCTGGAATTTGCCAAAAGTCAACGAAAGACTCTCAGATCATGAGAAATAAAGTTCTCTGATCTAATGAAAAAAAAAATTGAATTCCTTGACCTGAAGCTCTATTTAATTTATTGTCAATGTCTATCCCTGATGTACATAGAGAAAAAAAAACTGTCCACTTGTCCTCTTTACTCTCATCTTCTTTTATACTACATTGTTATCCTTACACTTACACTGTGTGTAAACAAAATTATATGTTACATGTTTAAACCGTGGGCCCTAAACCTCGCCGTTTCGTTTATTTCTGTGTAACAGTATATAGAAAAAATTACAATAAAGTTCACTTTGACTTTGACTTTGACTTTGAATGCCTAGAATCTAGAGAAAACCAGGCACGGGTCATCTCCTGGTCAAACTATCCCTACAGTGAAGCATGGACATGGCAGCGTCATGCAGTGGGGATGTTTTTCAGCAGCAGTAACTGGGAGGTTAGTCAGGGTCGAGGGAAAAATAAATGCAGCAATGAACAGAGACATCCTTGATGATAACCTGCTTCAGAGTGCTCTGGACCTCAAACTGGAGTGAACACTCATACAGGACAACGACCCTAAGGGCACAAGAGAACAAAGCAGTGGCTTCAGGATATCTGTGAATGTCTATGAGTGGCCCAGCCAGAGCCCATATTTGAACCTGATTGAAAGATCTGAAATCTTATAGATCTGAATGTTCCACATTCAACATGATTGAGCTTGAGAAGTATTTCAAAGAGGAATGGTGGAAACTGCCCAAAAATAGGTGTGCGAAACTTGTAGCATCATATTACAAAAGACTTAAGGCTGTTATTGCTGTCAAAGACACATTGACAAAGTATTGAGCGATTGCTCTGAATACTTATGTAAATGTTTTGTTTTTGTTTATTTTATATACATTTGCAAAAGTTTAGAGCAAATATTTTTCACTTTGTAATCATGGTGTATTTTTTGGTAAAGATTAATGTAGTCTGTTTGGGGGGAAAAGATGGAACATAGGATATTGTAGAAAAAGTGGAGTGTTGTGAATACTCTCCAGATGCACTGTGAATTATTTATGTCACTGAGACTTGCCATACCTTTATTTGGTGAATAATGTGAAACGAATATGTAACGTGTGTGAGGGATTGAATTCATATTATGGGCCCAATGCACTAATTATGAGAGTGAGGAATTAAATATACCTGCATATTTTTCTATTTAAATATAAATTAATTAAATAAAATTTCGTCTGTGTCTCCTGCAGGGTGGTGTAGAATTGGAGGTTGCAGATGATTTTGAAGACCTTACTCAGTCTTCAGACACAGCAACTGAAGAACTGGACTCTGCTACATCGGGGTACCGCCATGCCTCTCTGCTTGTCAACCAGCTTGACACCAGCTCTATAGGTGAGTTTTTCAAGAAATAATAAGCTTTTCTGCAATCAGGCCTTGCATCATTATGAAGATTTATTTATATCAAGAAGCTTCGTTTACGTTTGCTTTAAAAGACATTATGTGTCATCAGGAAAAAAAAAACACATTTGAAAGTTAAATGGCTATAGTAGTTTCACCCTGTTCATCCATGCACTAATTTGCCAACACCTCTAACAGTTAAAGACTAAAATAATTACTGAGGAACTTCATAAGAACACCCAGTAACACATCTGGAGCTGTGATTGGTCACCCTGTCAGAAACATTGTGATTGGTTTGAGGCTCATTTGCATGTTGCAGTCTTCTGAGATATCAGTGTTATTAGCAGACAATATAATGTGCTGTGAAACTGCAAAAGAAGCATTTGCATGTTTGTACAAAATGAATTCTGAATTCTGTTAAACACCTATGTTGAAATCCATGTAGATTCTGTGAGCATGGTGAAGTTGCAGAACATGTTCCGTGAATATGAGCACACAATCCAGAGGGAGCGGGACAGACACAGCAGGCTCGTCGACAAAGTCTCTCAACTGGAGCAGGAGCGGTCTGACATTAGGGTCCTGCTAGAAGAGAACAGAGAGAGCAGGTCCAGCCTGGAGCACCTACGTTTAGAGTTAGAGACAGACGTCAATAACCTCAAGTGAGTCAGAATCTGTTCTGTATTATTATTATGTCTGGAATGCACTCTGGATTAGTGTAGATTGATTCAAGGAAAATGGATGAACTATATTTATTTCCATCAGCAGTTTATGCTTTCAACCAGTCTTCTCCGTCTCTTCCTGCTATAGATTTCTGCTGAAGCAGGAGCAGGAGAAACATCAGAGTGCCTCCATGCTTTATGATAAGACCCGTGAGCAGTTGAGGAGGAAAGAGGAGCAGCACCGAATTGAAGCAGAGGAGAGGCAGAAAGTGGAGCTTAACATGCGCAACTTGGAGCTAGAGATGAGGGCTCTGGTGAACACCATGAAGCAGGTAATGATCTGGGTAAAGAACAGAGAGTTGTGTGCTAAAGGGTTGAGAGTTATTTGCAAATGTTGGGTGATATAGGTTGATCTGATATTTGAATAAGCTACAACAAAGAACACAACTCATTGTGAAAATTTGCTGCAGCATGTATGTAGGTTGTGTACATGTCATGTAACAAGCATATGCTCTATGTTGCACAGCTAGAGGAGGACAGGAATGAAACTCAGCGTCTGTTGGCCCATGAGCGAAGTGCCAGAGCCTTACAGGAGGAGTTGCTTAATAGCCACCTGCGCAAGCAGCAGGACATAGAGGAGGAAAACCTCAAGAACCTTAGCAAGAGCACTGAGGTAATATTAAATCCTTTCATATCTAACCCCCTTAGAATCACACATTTCAGTTTTAATCCAAAGAGAAAAATCAGTAACCCTCCTGTTTTTATCGGGGGTTATGTTCCTTGAGCACCTGAATGTAGTGTTGTAACGCGTTGTTGTGATGTGGTAAAAAAAGACCATTTTTATTCAGTCACGCATAAAAATACCCCCAAATATGATCTCTAAATACTTTAAATTCATTTTAAACACGTCAAGGAAATGTAAGGTAAACATATCCCTACTGTACACTGTCCTGCAGTGCTAGAATATAAAAAACAATATTGCCCAGATATAGACTTTGCTGTATTTCATGCATGTGTTTTATTCGTATAAGCAGGTAAATACAGTAAAACTTTTGTTTAAATTTTTAGTAATAAAAATGCAATGAAAGGAATTTGTAGTTACCAATTATTTTTTAAGTTTAATTATTTATTCGTATTTGGGGGCTTCAGGAGGAGTCGTATTATTGTGACCCACGATTTAAAGCACACACTGGACAGAGACTGAGCTCAACATCCTCTTTTAATTTAATTTACAGTAATAAAAATTCAGGGCTTTAAGAAGAACAAAACTAAATCAAGAGAAACACTCGAGATGCTG
The DNA here is from genome assembly GCA_037577295.1 of Ladigesia roloffi. Taxonomy (NCBI): domain Eukaryota; kingdom Metazoa; phylum Chordata; class Actinopteri; order Characiformes; family Alestidae; genus Ladigesia; species Ladigesia roloffi. The sequence goes on along the minus strand of JBBKCR010000122.1, from coordinate 10,963,939 downwards.
GTCTGCAGCTTCCACAGATACCTCTGACGGCAGCAGGCAATCAGCTGCAAAGAGAAGTAATTAACTTTCTTGGATTGGCTACGTTTGACCATCTCACTGCTAATCCAGCCTGTACGCGCCAGATTGGATTAGTCAGCATGTCTGCTGCGTGGGCGCATTTCTACGGTTAAGGAAGACATGTGGAAAGCTGTTTGTAAAGCGCATACACAAAGACTTTCTCAAGGTTGGAATAAATATATCATATAAAATCAAAACATGAAGCCCAGGAGAGACCTTTTGACTGGGTGTGCTGGTAGCCAAGTGATTTAGGGTGTTAGCGTTGCGAATAGGAAGTCATGCATTCGATTCCAAAGGCCGCTAGGCACCTCTTGAGTTACCCTAAGCAAGGTACCGTCCCTACACACTGCTCTCTGGCTGCTTCACTTATGACAGAATAGTCACTTTCTTTCTGTGTTTTTGAAAATAGAAAGAAAGTTTTCCAGAGATTACAGTTAATATATGGGCTTGGTCGGTCTTTGTTTTGATACACTGATTTGTTTTAGGCTTATAGAGAATGAACAGTTTTTGAACAGTTTTTAAACTACTTTGTTCCTTCATTTCATTCAGAATTTTAAAATGCACTTGATGTCACTAGTTCTATGAGAAAAGATACTTAATAGTATAATATTTCAGCCATCTTGCTTTTAGGGTATTCATGGGTGGGGCCAAGTAAAATATTTCAATTTTTTTATATATATAGAGGGTGTCTGCGGGGTTTAAAAAAGAATTAAAAAGTGATACATTTAAATTGTCCAATTTAAGACCGTTAAAATTGTTGCATTTGGTTTTAGAGGTTTTTTTAAAGGTATTTTTTAAGGTAAGGTTTCCTATTTTGAGTGAAATTCTGTCTTATAACGTTTGCGTTTAAACATGGGCATTAGCGTATCTGGGCACCAGAAATGGGGACTCGAGTCACACTTAACTTACCAACAAGGAATTATGAGTTGACTTGAGACTTGTGACTTGTGAGTCATTACTCGTAAGCAATGTTCATTTCATGACATTATTTATTTACATCTCGCTCTCTTTTCAGCGACCCCCCGTTTACCATAATCCGAAGATATTTGCTGAAACCCAGTGTCCCATTACTTTTGTCCAAATGTAGCGGTTTTCATCGAAAACACTTGATCGCTGGCGGGCTATTAAGTTAAATTAGGGGTCGTTGGAAAGATGTCAATGAGCCCTATATAACTGAAAGATATATTTTTCATAATTAATATGTAGGTTTAAAGATATTTAAGGCAAATCCTCCATCTTTGTTGTACATTTTGTTTAGTTTTTTTTCAGTGTCATGATGGTCAAAAAAAAAAATCAAACGGTACTAAAAAAGGTATAAAAATGTATTAAATTTAACTTAATGATTGTTGTATATACCCTGCTATATTGTGCATAGTTTGAATGCTAAATAAATATTTTCATTGTTTTGTAGCAAATGTATTCTTTTAGTAATTTAATCATAATAATTACTTTCGGTTTTCCGCGAAGTGTTTCCTCAGTTTTGTATGTAAAGTTCAGTCATGAACTGTGCATTTTTAAAATGTGCTTATTGAGGCAATATATTGCACTGCATGTAATTGTACAATATACCATGTTAAATTGTTGCTCTAACTGTTGACCAGGTCATGTCCCAGCTGACAGAGGCCAGTGACCGTGAAAGGGAGCTACATCAGCAGGTCAGCACTTTGCAGGAGGAGCTGAGCTGCATGCGGTCTGAGATGGAGCGCTTGCAGTCCCACAGCCAGCAGGAGGAGAGTAGACTGGCTGATGACAGGGACGCTCTGCGGGAGAGGCTGGAGGACGCACGGCGTGACCTGAAGCTGAATGAGGAGGCTCTTGCCCAGACGGTCTTCCAATACAACGGGCAGCTGAGCACACTGAAGGCAGAATGCTCAGTGGTTAGTGCAAAGCTTGAGCATGAGAGACAGGTGCGTCAGCAGCTGGAGGCAGAGGCCGAAGCCAGCAGGGCACGGCTACAGTCAGCACTGCAAGAGACAGAGAGGTGTCAGGTCAGCATGTGTGCAATTCTTTGATGATTGTGTTGTTTTGTTTGTGGCTTTTCCATAACATTAAATAGAAAACTTTTTAGATCTTGCCCTTGAAAAGTGCAAAACTTTAAAAAGGAAAAAAATATTAACACTCATCGCTGCTCAAAGCCATCAGCTGTTAAAGCCATTTTTTTGGTAGCAAAACTTACCAGGGAAGGTACATACATAAAATGTATGGAGTACTGCTGTGTATAAGTGTAAGTACGTTTTGTCCCTCTACTCAGGTGGCACGTGCAGATGCAGAGCGCTCCCTACAACGCGAGCGAGATGAGCATCAGAGAGCTCACGACAAACACACTTTAGAGTCCAGTTCACACCGTGACACTATCCAGTCTCTGTCACAAAAGTTGAGCAAAGCTGAGGCCCGTGCCAACAGTCTGGAGAATGAGTGTCACCGCACAGCACTGAGTGCAGCTGAGAAAGGCGTGCTGGTGGAGACGGTGATGCGGGAACGGGAGCAGGCCCAGGCCCGTGTGAAGGACCTTGAAGCATCACTGCAAAGTGATCGAGAGCAGGCCAGCCGAACCGCTGCTAGGCACGAAGCCATGCAGGAGAGACTAGCCCAGACACAGAGTGAGGCAGCACTACTTAGGCAACAGCTCGAGGAGGCCCACAACAAAGGCACAGCCAAAGAGCGGGCAGCCACAGACGCTCAGGAGCGCTTTGCTGATGTGCTGAACCAGCTTCGGGCCGATGGTGATGAGAGAGTGCAACTTATGGAGGAGAGAAGCAAAGAGCTTGCAGCCAAAAATGCTGAGCTCAGAGAGCAAAACTACAAACTGGAGCAGGAAAAAAGCGAAAGAGAGGTCTGTGGGGCTCCTTGCTGAAAAATACCCTTTTAAAATGGAGAAGTATAAAATACTACAATACAAAATTATTTAATTTAATTATTTAATTTTCATTAAATAACATTCAGACTTGCCATATCTTTAAACATAACCCAATTCAATTCTAATGTTAACCTTTACCTAGATGACTTAATACCTTAAATATTTTGGGGGATTTTTCTTCTAGCTGAGTAGTTTATTTGTCAATTCTTTACATGCATCTTGATTTACTTTTTCATGAATAACTTAAAATTGTGTGGTGGTGTAGTAATGTGTGGTCTCAATTGCAGAGCTCTTTGAGACAGTTGCAGCAGGAGCTGGCTGACGCTCTAAAAAAGCTGTCCATGTGTGAAGCGTCTTTGGAGGTGAACACTCGCTACCGCAATGACTTGGAGGAAGAGAAAGTGCGCACTCAGAAGGACTTGGACAGACTCCGGGGAAAGGTATGCACATGTCCCTTTCCAAGCATTACTTTTTATATTTACATGAAAATTAATATGGCAATATATTATTTAATGAATTTGGTTCTTAATAAATGAAATACCTTGATTGAGCACTGATGGCAAAGACCTGAAATAACCAGTATTGTGACCCTCTTCTTACTTCAGCTGCAAGAAATTGAGGAGCAGTACATGCAGGCAGAAAGGCGCATTAACAGTTTGAAGGGCAGTCTGGATGAGAAGGAACGAGAGATCATCAATTCTGGTCAGAAACTGCAGGAGGTGTTAGCTGCTTCATCAAACACAGACCAAACTATTAAACAGCTGGAGGAGGCCATGCAAAGGTACAGTAGTGCAGCATTATTTGATTTGTGTCTGTATATATGCTGATGACTGGTCAAGTGAATAGCATTAATTATCTTGTTACAGTGGCAGCTGTCAAGGGCAGATACGTATTAAGCAGTGTTACTTATATGAAGTAGTACCTACCTAAGGGCCCTCAAAGCTAACTGACTGTGAGGAATGAAGGCTAGCCCCTTTGGTCAGATCCCACCGAAGAGCTACTCTAGCACAGATTGCTGAAAGTGTTGGCCTGGTCTAATGAACACGTTTTCTCTTGCATCATATAGACCATGGTTATTAGAGTTAATGAAAGACAGAAACAAAAACTAGAAGTGAAATAAGAAATGTAATAAATTATAAAAACTAAATAAAAACTCCACCAACCTACTTCGAATCAAGCAAAAATGAAAAAGAATTACAGTATCCCCCACTAAATATGCCCCAAAATTTATTCCCAAAACATTTAACTTCATTTTAAACTGCTGATTGCCTGCTTCCCTGTGACTGCAGACCAGAATTTCCCCCGCGGAGTGCCTCGAGTTTTCCATTTTGTTCTGCATTTTTATTACAGTAAATTCTAAGAATGTATTACTGCATTTACCTGTTTATACTAAAGAAAATGACATCGCATGCCAAAGAAAACGAATACGCATAAATAAGCCTACAGTCTGTCCAGGGGTAACATCGGTATTTGGATTCTTGTACTGCAGGAGTTCAGTGTAAACTGTATATGATGAATACTGGTTTACCTGTTTACATTTTCTTTAAGATTAATGAGTTTTAAATTAAATTAAACTGTTTTGGGAGCATATTTAGGGGTTGCACTTTTTACCACATCACAACAATGCGGTTTTTCACTATACATGGGAGCTCTTGGAAAGTACCCCCATGAAATGTATATTACTAGATTGAGGTTGCTTTGTACTATCTTCAATAATGTCTTATTAAAGGTTTCTTTGTTTCTTAAAAACGATCAGTCATTTTTAAGGTTTAAAGTAAGTGTGATCAAAACAGTTACACTGACTGAACTGCCTGGAGAGAGAGCTTGATGAGATTATGACTTCATCACAGGCTGGAGATTGAGAACGCCAGACTGGAGGCAGCAGCCAAACAGCAGACCAACCGAATCGAAGTTCTACAGAAAGAAGTTCAGGAAGCAAATGGGGTGAGTAGCAATTATTCCATAATTAAATTGATCATTGAGGGTAACAGATATTAAGGCTATTAATCGGTTTCCTACAGTTTCTGAAGTACGTTTTATCTTTTATTCCTTTTAGCCTATTACGAGTTTTAAGAGAGAGTGCGGTGGCAACTGATATACGGCTCCTAGTTTAAGCTTCTCAGTATCTTATAGGGTCACAGCAGCCATGTCTCTCTACTTAAATCTATAAAAGCACTGTTCTACAAAAACAAGAATCCAGCACGTTGAGTTGGATAAATGTTGAAGAGCATATTTGACCAGAATAATATTTTGAAAATTTTCAGAGATTAAAAAGAAGCATGTTTAAGGCTGCTGAAAAACTGATTGTATTAGTATTCTTTTCGCAGCCATCAGACACATCACCAGGAGGAGCGGTTTGTATCTAAAACATAGCTGGGATGCTAGCAGCCCTTTTCACTGATTACTTGATGATTGAGAAATTTACTGGACTTAATTGTTATTGATTCCAATGCTTTATTCAGGATAGTCCAGATTCAACCCAAAATAACATATTTAATTAGAAAACATCACAATGGCTTTAAGTAGGGATGGACAGTGTGTCTTATTTGTTTTGGCTCTGAGTTTCAAAAATGTAATTACTATAAGGTAATGGTGCAGAATGTTAGCTTTAATGTAACGATATATGCATCCATTTTAGTCAAACCACTTAGGGCGTATTTATACATAGTCAGTAAACCTGACAGTCAGTAAACCTGTCAGTAAACCAATGGGAATAATTTGACAATTTAGCAATGATAAAATCCTCAAATTTAGAGCTTGGTCTCATGTACGCTGTATTTAATGTCACATTAAAACATATACGCATCCCTATTATACCATAAGGTCTACAGGTCATATGCTCTCTCTGGTGATCTTTTTTCAGGGTCCCGCTGAATTTCTGACCATTACCGCCCGCTCCCGCTACATTTCTGATGATTCCTGCCCGCTCCCGCCAGCACTCTCTGTCACTCCCACCGCACGTCTCTAACACAAAGTCCAGCTCTTTACCCTCTTTGTTACAATTTTTAAGTTTTACCATATCTCAAATTTCCCCAATTTTAGTTATGTTTTATATTCTCTCTTCACAATTTTATTACCAACATCAACTGCATCCTCAAACTCGCTAAGCTAAAAATTTTGGGACCCACTTATCCCGCCCACTATCTCTGTTGCTCCCGCCCCCTCGCGCCCGCATTAAACTAAAACCCGCCTAATCCCGCGAGATTTGCGTTGGGTCCCGCTTGATCCCGCTCCCAATGCAGGGCTCTAATCCAGGGTGTCTTGGGGATTTTGACTGTTACTATGGCCAGGTCAAAAATATGGGTGATCATCCATTCTAGTGGACGCGGGGTTTAAAGCTTTTTTTGCCACAACATATTTATTTATTTTTTATATAAAAACTCTAAACCTCGACATTTGTGTGGACAGCAAAGAAAGCATTGCACAGATAAATGTTTTTTCTATTGTACATGCCACAAACTTTTTGAATCTTGAATCTCAATTAATTCTGTCAGTAATGATCTATTGTTTTCTTCTATGCTCAGTTAGGTTAGTAGCTATTACATGAGCTAATGGTGCCAAGACACACATTTCGCTTAGAAACACCTAAGCAGCCGTTTACATAGTCATGCCTCTCCTTACTAAGGCGCTATGTGTGAAATTTTTTGAATTCCATATATAGTTCACCCTGGAGTTTAGATCGGGCCCAAAAATGAGACTCGATCCAACCCGAGCCCGTGCAACTTGTGCCCGAGCCCAGCCCGGCCCGACACATTAACTGTAATTATCGGCCAGAGCCCGATTTAAACCTGACTATTCACTTTCTGAGTGTTCAGAGCTCAGGGCACTCCAGCTGAAGGGAGAAGCAGCCGAGCGTGACGTCAGTCTAACTAAAAACAGCAGCAGACAGAGTTTTTAGGAAATACACCAGGCACATATGTTGTCCCTGCCCACGACTTGCTGGAAACTGTTCCACACCTCCGACTTTCCTCCAAACTTGCTTAAAGTTTCTCCTGTTTTTATTTTCTCCGCACAGTACAGCAAAGCAGGACCGGTGTAATGTGTGCCAGTGGCAGGAGCTGGAGCGCTGCAATTTAACTTTGCTAAAATATTCATATATTTATAATTTTGGCATAGCTCCCCAACCAAATAGGCTAATTAAGTAA
>JBBKCR010000122.1:10937306-10956780 GCA_037577295.1 Ladigesia roloffi | reverse complement strand
TATGATGAAAATTACTGACCTCTGCCATCATTTTAAGTGGGAGAACTTGCACAATCGGTGGCTGACTAAATACTTTTCTTCCCCACTGTATATGTTCATCAGTTTCACACGTCACCTGCCTAAACACAAGGTACACTCCTTCATTGCAGCAGTATTCCCTTAAGGCAGTTGCCTTATTCTTCTCCAAAATGTGCCCTGCCTCACTGCACACATTGTTCAAATTGTTACTCTGGCTTCCAAATTCAGTTACCACTGCACCTACATAGATTCCAGACCTCTTGTGTAGAAGACAACCAGCATATTGGGTGGTCGTAATGTTTGTGCATTTTTTAATACTGCTTTCTTTCCCACCAAAAAAAGTCATTTTATTAAAGCAGGTGTTGTTGTTACTAGCAACCACAGCTAAGCAGGATTATATTGGTATGCTGAAAACAGTTGTGTTGTTATCAGATACAAGTAAGAAGCTTTGCAACCACTCTGATAATGCAGGTGGACTTTTATCATTCTTGTGTACTGAGAGGTTTTATTTCTTGCCTTTAACTCCTTGATCCCTTGGCTCATTCTCCAGGTATTAATTTTAAGATGTACAAATCAACAACTGGACTGTTATTTTGTATGTTGTCCAGCTATGAGAGTAAGAATCTCTGCGTGGGCTCCCATACAGTGTATGTCTTTTCAGTTTTATCCACGGTGGCCTGGCTGAAGGTTTTTTTATTCAAAACAAACAAGAGCTCATTTGATTACACATCTTTAACACTTTGGCCTTCATGTCATTGTTTTACCTCTCTTCCCACACCCCCTACTCTATGGCACAGCTGAAGTGTTGTGGGAGTAACAGCTCGGCAGACTGGCAGCAGGGAGCCTGGATACACACGTATGCTGACAAGCGTTTAGTGCCTGACAGCTGCTGTAAGACCCCCAGTGATCGTTGTGGAGTGAGAGACCACCCATCAAACATCTACAAAGTAGAGGTCAGCCTTAGACAGTAACACACAGCGGTTTCTGTAACAATGCAGACATGTAAAAATATTTGGTATAAGTTAACAAGGACAAGAATCAGACTCATTGTTTGTAAATGTCAAAGCTCCATTATCCACACTAACCACATGTTTCACCACCACACTTTCACATTAACACGAGCTGTGCTGTGAAAAAATTTCTCTTTAGAGAGATAAATACACACTTTTAACCTTACATCATCTTCACATAGATTGTTGAACTTTAGCCTATGCAAAGTAAAACACTGAGCCTTAAAGAATGGTCTGGCATAAACTCATCTGTTATAACTCACTAAAATTTACTTCAGATTTAACTCCAGTGCAAAGCTATAAAAGCAAACTTTAGGGATTAAATGTGTAGTAGGTAATCAGATATATTTAAGATAAAGGGAAATCTATTTTTTTGGTTCATTAAGAATACATGCAATGGATGTAAAGTAACAAAGGAAAACTGCCTACTATGCTACTGTAATTAAAATATTCTAATCTCTAAAGTGTGTTTTGACTAGTTTAGTTTGTTTCCTTGAGATTAGAATATCAGGACAACCCTGACCTGTCTGCTCTGAATAATCAGAGCTTGTGGCTGCACAGTTTATTTTTTAATTTGCAGTACACATGGAAAACAATAAAAACACTTATATTCGGTAGTTTTCACATATTAATCTGCTCTCTGAACCCTTCTCTCTCTCTCAGGGCGGCTGTATCTCTAAATTAGAGGAGTTTATCCTTCAACACCTTCAAATATTAGGTGCTGTAGGGATTGGAATCGCATTCCTTCAGGTAAGAAATTTTTAGATTTTTTTTTTTTCTACTTACGTTTTTGCCATTTGTATATATTATATTTATTTGTTACTTTTCAAGATTTTGGGAATGATCTTCACCTGCTGTCTGTTCCGAAGTTTAAAGGAAGAACCTTATTGAGACCCTGGATGTGGAACTCAAACTCCAAAAATGCACCTGCGCTTCCTATTCTTTTGCCCTCATACCATATTAAGGTTTGAGCTGCTATGCAATGTAAATACTGATGTGTGATGTGATGAAGTGCTGCAGTTATTAGCAGTGTATCTGGCTGCAGGGCAGTCATTTCAAGAAGAAAAGCACAAGAATTGTTAAACATTGTAGAATTTATGCTAAACTATTAGAGCAAATGTTCTCAAACTGTTTCTCATTCAACTTTGGGTGGTCCCAACTGCAACACATTGGGGCAGAGCAGAAGTGCAGACCATCTGGAGGTCTTTGAGGACCAGTTTGATAACCATTGCATTAGAGGACTTGGTTTGTTTTAAAATATTTAATACACTGTTAAGGGCTTTTTTCCCACCCTGAGACACTTCAGCTCTTCAAATGAATTGAACTATGTTTATTAATATATAGCGATGATATGAGACCCTGTAGTTTTGCCATAATTATTTAAAGCCCTGTTGTCTCTACCTGAATACCCACCTTCATGAACAGAATGTAGAATGAAATGTTTTACCATCTTCTGTCAGTTCTCGTAATCCTGCTTATTGCATATCTGTCTACACTGTAAAATGGTAAAGCTAGATTTGCTGTACTCATCACCGCATTTGAACCAGTTATGCCTAGATGTGAGCAAAATGGGGAGATTTATTGTTATCAGGATCATTTATGTCACATACTGTCCTGATTTGCTTTTCTGAGCATATTGTGCTTAAATAACACTGACCAACTACACCTTAAATGTAAAACAAGGCATACATAGCCCTTTTTAATTGTACAAAACAAGAAATGATATGTGTACTGACCTTTGCTAGTATTTATAAAATGTTCCACTGGTTTTGTTAGTTTTTTGTACTTTTGTTGCAACTTAACAAACATCAGACACTATTTTTTGCCATATCACCCTCCCTTAATTAGGTGTATGTGTTATAAGCTCTTTATTACTAAATTTGGTGGGATTAAGGGTTTTTTATATTGTAGAATATTTTTAAATAAGCTATTTTTGGTGATTTGTTTCTAAATAAAGAATCATGTATTTTCACATATATCTTAGTTTATCAATAGTAATGTAGCAAGCTTTAATCACAGTAATCCATTAACCTACATGATCACAGTGTGTGTATAATACTAAGAGGTGCCAATACAGCACTGCCTGTGCAGCTTTGTGTCTGAAATATTTTGTTACCTTTGATACAAGCCAGGGGAACACACACACCCACTCTCTCTTTCTCTCTCTCTCTCTCTCTCTCTCTCTCTCTCTCTCACACACACACACACACACACAGATACACACACACACACACACACACACCAGGTTTGGGGCCATTCAATATATAACTGAGAATTCAAATTCACCTCCTGGAATTAGAGTTGCATGCGGCTGATAGGAAGAGGAAATGGAGATGAAATAGTACACCAGAAAACAAATAAATTCCACAAAATTCCACTTGAATATGATTTGATGTGTTTAATAGTCTACAGTACATTCGTTATTATGAATCACATACATATGAAATATTGAAGAAAGTAATATATGGTTTATAAATTAAACGTGTGATTTTCACAAATCATTGTTAATAATAAAAAGTCAAATATAAACTTTGATCATCTTGTGTGCACGTACATTAATGTCCTGAATGTCCTGAATGAAACTCTTTTTCTGAGAGAACAATGCAAGCTGTAGTTCATGACCTTTAAGAATAATCTAAAGCTAATTAGGACACATGTTGCATTTATCACATTTTTTAAAATGGCATTAACAGTACATTCAGATAATAATGGCCAGTGTCAGTCATCAAAGTACTGTTATTTTTATTTACTAGACTTTCTTCAACTGGTTTTCCTGCATTACTTGCTATTTGTAAGGCTCTATGGTTGAAGTTCAAATGTGTGTCACTACTTGTAATCCCAAATGTTTGCCCAGAAACAGTATTACATGGAATTCAGCAAAATTTCAATGAATTTAATTCCACACACAAACACACACACACACAAATCGAACAAACACTCACACATACTGTTACAGCAGGTTAACAAGGATGGATGTGTTTTGTTTACTTTGTCAACAGTGGATTCGATTTGCTAATTGCACACACACACACACACACACACACAAACACACACACACACACACGCTTCCGGAACTAAAATTACAGCGACAGGTTTCAAGAGGAACCTTTAGTTGGGGGAATCATGGACATAAAGAGGATGTAAATAAAGATCACTGTGCCTTACAAGCGTATGTGGTGCACTTTTATCAGCTCTGTACCTGCAGTTAACATTTACTCTTAGTCTAGTTTGTTATCGTTGCTCTCGGTAAGGTTCAGTCAAGAGGAGCAGAGAGTCACGCAGCAAAATGTCTTCTAAAACCACTTGCCTGATTGTGGCCAGCGCAGCACCTCAAGGTACAAACACACACATACCAGCCTGCTCTCAGATCAATTCAGAGCAATGTCCATCAAATCACACACACACAAACACCAGCCCACTCTCAGATCAGCTCAGAACAGTGTCCATCAAAACACACACACACACACACACCCGTAAACACTCACAGACCAGCCTGCGCTCAGAGCAGTGTCCATAAAATTACACAAGCACACAAACACAGACCAGCCTGCTCTCAGGTCAGCTCAGAACATTGTCCATCAAATCACATGCACACATAAACACACACAGACCAGTGTGTTCTCACATCAGCTCAGAACAGTGTCCATCAAATCTCATACACACACACAAACTAGCCTGCTCTCAGATCAGCTCAGAACAGTGTTAATCAAAGCACAAACACAGATCAGCCTGAGCTCAGATCAGCTCAAAACATTCAGATACATAGACTAGTTTTGATAAAATTACATATACAGAACAGCTCTCAGAATTAGCTCAGAGCATCCATTCATTCATTCATTCATTTTCTGTAATAATCCTTACTAGGGCCGTGGGTACTCAGAGCCTATACTGGAGTCTACTGACACAAGGCAGGGACCGGACGGCTGCCCAACGCAGGGCACAGCTTAGAACAGTGTCGATCAAATCACATAGATGAATGAATGCCAGCAGTGCAGGGAGACAGGCTGCTCCTTTGTGACTATGTCCTGTTTCTCTTGTTTATAGGAGTGTGTGCCCGTTCCTTCCAGCAGTCCTTCTCTCTCTGCAGCTCAGTGTTCAACATCCAGACCGCCACACCTGGGGTAAGAACTGCCTGTACTGTTGAAACCAATTATACTCTGAAACCATATATACTCTATTCTATGGATAAAGGTACACTGGTCAACTACTTTTTACAAAAGACATATTACTGAAATAAAATTAATCGTTTATTATACATTTTTATGTGCTTAACATGAATATGACTGTCAAAATGCAAAGTTTGCTGTAGTTTTTTTGTAATCTGCAATAGTTATAGCTTACATCATGAAATGCATGCCAAATTTGGGACTTCTGACTATTACACCAACAGGGACTTTAATAAGGACAGAGACCTAAATATGTAGTTGGTTCCCCCTTTGCAGCTATAACAGCTTCTACTATACTTGGAATGTTTTCCACAAGATTTTGGAATTTTTGTGGGAAACCATTGCACTTTAATTCTGTAGAGCATTTACATTAGGCGCTGATGTCTAGATCAGAGGTCTTTCCATTCCAGTTCACCCAAAGGTGTTGGATGGGGTTGAGGTCAGGGCTCCGGGCGTGCTCCACACTGAACTCATTCAGCTATGTCTTTATGGATCTTGTTTTGTGGGCTGGGATATGGTCATGCTGGAACAGAATAGTGTCTTCCCCAAACTATGGTGACCACGGGTGGCGTTGTCCAAACAGTCTAAGATTGTCTTTCACCAGAGGCCATCTAAAGTTAATAATAAAGAATTGTGTCCCAATTATTTTGTCCATATAATATTTATGACTGTATTAGGGCTTTAATGATACCCATATGTTTGTGTAGAGGCATTTTTTTGTATTTTATGATAAACTGGCCTACACCAGCCCTAATTGATTGCCGCCTCTTGAAAATATAAGCAATTTCCAAATTTGGTGTGTCCATGGCAAACACCTCTGCTTTCTGCCTGTATTTTTTTTTCTTATTGTAGTACACAAATTCCATTATTAAAAAACATTTTATGGAGCAAGTGCTGTTTTGATAATAGATTTAAGTTTCAATGCACTGTTTTGAATGTACAATGTAAATTGTGTTAAATAAAAGGTCAGTACAGGGCAGCATGTCTCTCTCATTTACATTTGACAGGGGAAACCTATCGACTTCACCAGGGTTGACGAAAGCTCTGCTCGATGGGTTCAGGACTTCAACATGAAGTCCTATGCCAGTCCTGCCAAGCTGGAGTCCATTGATGGTCAAACCTTTCCATTTTAATGGCTGCTTACTCATGATTCATTTTTTTTATTCTGTTTGCTTTATGCTAGCGTTTTCTGTTGTTCATGAGTACATTGCAACTGATTACCATGTATCATAATGTGCTTTTACCTATTAGGGTGGTGCTGAACTGCTCAGGCACTGATTAGTGTTTGTGGTGCTGCAGGTGCTCGTTACCAGGCTCTTCTGATTCCAGACTGTCCAGGAGCAATGAATGACCTTGCCCACAGCGGCTCACTGGCACGCATCCTCACACATTTCACAGCTCAGAAGAGTAAGTCATTGCTGCATAGTACAGTCTATCAAAGGTCTTTATGTACAAAGAATGCTATATATATGTTTGCTGTGGCGTTTCAGAGCCTTTGTGTGCTGTGGGACAGGGTGTTTCTGCACTGTGTTGTGCCACAGAAGGACAGTCATGGATATTTAGTGGATATAGTATGACTGGAGTAAGTATCATTTATATAAATAAAAATTATATGAATTTATCGATTTACGCGAAAATTTGCCTGCAGTTTATACAGTTTGTACAGTCATTTAATAACACTGATAATGTGCTATACTTTTTAAATTAGAAAAAATGTATATTTTTTAAATGAGAAGTGGCTAGATAGATAGATGGACATTTATAGGTACACAGAGTCAGATTATACAGTCAGGTTCTAAGGTGCTCTCTCGTTCTTAAGCTTGTTGTTTATGTTTGGGGCATTTTTTTCAGAGAACTGAACTAATAATTGTTCTTTGAAAACCCCGCATTAACATGGAAACAGATAACTTCATATCCGCCATTCCTCCTCCTCCTCCTCATGCTGGGTTGCTAAGCGCCACGCCCAAACATAAACAACCAGGCACTTGGACAAACGGGTGTGGATGATGAGGCCAGAGTGTCAGTTTTTTTTGTGGCAATATATACTTTTTCATGCATTTAAGTGCTAAAATTTGGGTTTGTTTTTTTTTGTAATTCAGTGTTTTTATTTATTTTAGAGTAACATACAGGATGCAGCAAACAATGTTCTAAATTGTTAAGAACAATATTATTTATGTTATTAATGTTAGTTTTGTAAAATACATATGAACATAAATTCAGCTACATTTACATATAAAAAATAACTATACATTTTTGGTACTGTCCAGAGAACACAAAGAAATTGATTCTTGGGCTGCTGTACTCAGAGGCAGGAGGTTTTGAAAACCTGCTGATTGGCTGCTCCCCATTGATGCAGCTGCAGTCCATAATTTCCCTCCAGAGTGCTTTGTTTTTCACTTTACACATATGCTCTATGAATGGAACCCCGGCAAAGCTGGGGTTTACTCTATAAATAAAGGCTGTTATGGTTAAACATTATCTAAATGTTATATATTTATCATGTCATTCCAAATGAACCATGCTTTCTCCCTCTCTCTCTCTTGCTCACAAAGCCCTCTGTGTTTGAGCTGGTGCGTTCCCCAGATTTTGCCAACCTCCCTTTGATTGTGGAAGACTTTGTAAAAGATAATAGAGGATCCTATACAGGTAAATATGTAGGATAATTTCTTTTCACAGAAACATAAATTTTTGATCTGTAGGCTACATTAACATGGGCTGAACTTTTTATGAAATATGACGTTAGGCTTTTAGGATCTCCAAAAATGTAAGAAGATTGTTGCCTTTTCTGAACTGTTTCTAAATATTTTGCAGCCAGCCAAGAAGATGCAGTGCATGTAGTTTTGGATCGCCACCTAGTGACTGGTCAGAATGTTCAGTCTACTACGCCTGCAGTCAACAACCTGATCCTACTATGTAAGGCATGGGTGGCGGAACCATTATAGCATAGGGGGGACGCACCCCCCACCACCACCACCTTAAAAATAATTAAAATCATCAGTTTCATCTCCGCACTTTTTTTCCCACCCTCCTGGACAACAGCCGATACGTAAAGCTTCAACTATCGCCTGTGGAGATGGACAAATTGTAACATTTGTAAACAATAGAAGAAAATGCAAATCTTTTTTCTATATAAAATAATCTTTTTTGCAGCTTTTTAAAAGGCCAGTAAATTGTCTCCTGGTAAAAGCTAAATTGTGACCAAAAACATGAAATTAATGTGAACAAAATAGTAGATTACTTAGCAGGACATTCAGCCATTTGTGTACCAAAGTCCAATTTTTTTTTGTTAAAATAAACAGTCGAATTACAATTTTTTTCATTTGTTTATTATTGGGTAATAAAGCCGGATCAGACATGGGGAGAGAGGGCAGAGAAAGAAAGACACGTAAGACAATGAACAGAAGAAGAAAGGAGACAACAGAGTGAGGGAAAAGGGGAAAGAAAAAGAAAAGATCCAAATGACGATTTCTGCAACTATATGGACGCTCTGACTGCTGCATCTGAAAAACAAGAACAAACGACAAAAGTATTTATCCACACACACATACATACAGTAAACCAGTCATTCGCAGAAGTTACTTTCCTAGCGCACCTACGTATAGTGACAAACTTAATTTGTGATTTGGTAAAAAAAAAAAAGCCTATTTTGTAATCCCAAAACATACCCACAAATATGCCCCCGAAACACAATAGTACTGTACAATGTACACTGAACTGCTGTCTCCCACATTGACTGTATAGACTGCACTGTAATTTATGCACATGTTTTCTTTGGTATGCACTGTCATTTTCTTTGGTATAAGCAGGGTAAATACAGTAATAATTGAGTTACTTTTAAAAAGTAATAAATTGCTAATTACTTAATGTTTTATTTAAAATATGTATCTATTTACGGTGTCTGAAAAGTAACTTATTTACTCAATAAGTCATTTAACTAAATATTCTTAAAAGGCCTATAAAACTTGATGGGACAAACGATAGAAATTAAACTCTTTAAATAATAAATATTAAAAAAACCATGAGTCAAACATTAAATAGTTTAGCTTTTTAGCTTTCTGAATCATCTTTATTACATTCTAAAAAAGTTTTTATAGTATATATATATATTTTTTTTTGTTGCCATATATCGTGCTATTGGCACCAGGTTGTTCTTCCCAGGACATAGCTTAAATTTTACTGTTAAGTTCCTGTCTGCTTGTTTCGGAAAAGTGAAGTGATGGGAAAAGTAATTTCATTAGTAATGCATTACACCCAACACCAAGTGCTTCAGAGGACATGTGACCCGCCTGTTCAAACAGACGCTGGACATTGACTGAGCTCAGCAGCCTCTTTTTTCTATAACAGTTGAGTTGCTGTAAGGCCACAACTCAAGACACTAAACACTGAACCAGCACACATCATCCGCCAGACTGACTAACCATCAAGCATCAGCTGAAGGAGCTGTGGAGATGGTGGGAGTGCCCAGATTTTTGTTGAGGTGAAAATAATTGTGGAGGAAGCAGGGGATAGTCTGGTTCCTGTCTTGGCGGAGGCATGCACCATGCAGCACCCCATCCTGCTCTACAGCTTCCATCTTGCACAACCACACGAGTGTCAGGAATAGTTATAAATTATAAGACCCTCTTGTTAGGACATAGTCAGTGAAGACATTGTGTTGGTTATTTTTACCATCTTCACACAGCACGGACATTTGCTGAGAGTGATGCTGACCTTCTATCTAGTAATTCAACTGAACTGCCATCTAGTTCAGTGACAGGGGGTTCAAGATTCTTCATAAGCCACTCTCTGTTGAGCAGCTTCATCCACAATCTTACATCGCTGATGCTTTCTGAGAGTTGATGCCAATTTCAACCAGATAATTCACTCGAACTTCCTTCTAGGACAATGATGGCAGCTTCCAACTTCTTGTCATTGAGTATTGTATGGAAAAAGAAATATCAGGTCTACAAATTCCAGACCTGGTGAATGAGAGTCCATGCTGTGTAAGTGTCAGACCACTTGGAAGAAAAAAAATAACCCTGAATGCACTGAATGCCTTTCCATGTCAACCTGGAGCATAGCTGTCCTTGTACACAAAGGGTAATGTCCCTTGACCAGGCATGGTGATATGCACCGGTGTGTAATTTTGTAAGTGGAAAAAAAAATAAAACATTGAATTGAATTAAATTATGTATAACTTAATTTATCCCATATTCATACTATACATTAAAAAGTATTAAGTTTAAAGTTTTAAAACAAACTGAAAAGTCATCAAGCAAAAGTGAGAGATTTTTATTTAAAACAATGCTTATAACCATCTGCCTGTCATGATCATGTAATTAATAAAGCATACGGTATAATGGTTATGCAAAAATGAGGTCAAAATCAACAATGTTACTGTAACTTTGAAAACGGGCAACCAATATACCGACAGGTAGTTTTATTTTGGGATTTATTACTATGAGTGTAATTCGCTGGTCATAAATCGATGTTTCTGGAAGATTTTGGGGGAAGCCTTTTCCATGTGCCAACAATAGTAAGCTGAACAAATAAAGTTCAAATATTAAATATTTACTCAATTACCAAAAGATACATATAACAACAGAGAAGTAGCATACCAACACATTATAACAACTTTAACGAGCTTTTTGTTTTTACAATTTGAAGTGATTCTGCATTTTGAAAACTTAAAAAAAATTAATAATTTACTTACATGTATATTTAATAAATTAAAGCAACAACAAATTCAGTGAACACTCAAAAGTATAAAAATCTCTGCATTGCCATATGTAATCTAAAACTAAATAGGTCACATAGATCTTTCTAAAGAATAGAAATGAACTCTAAACATAGAAACAGCATTTATATATTTTTTTTTTCTAATACTCTCTTACTTGACTTGATTTTTGGTTGATATTCTGTCTCTCTCTGTAAAAATGAAACTACCTAATTTACCTTCACTTGTTTATAAGTCAGCTAACTCTGCAGAGAGCTCAAATAATTATTTCCACCACTGTACATGCGTGTGTATATATACGTATATACACGTGTGTATAGGACAAATGGTTTTCAGTGGGATACTGCGGGCTTTCACCATATTCTGGAAAACACAAAGAATCTTAGCTCACAGAAGATCCTGTGACTATCACTCCCCTGACGTCATTACACTTTTGTTGTTGCAGCTGAACCTGAAAATCAGGATCTATTTGTCACTTGTTTGACGCCATGGCACATTTTAAATCGCAGAGGTGGAGAGCAAACAGCAAAGGAAGAGAAAAAAGGAAAACTGTGATGCTGTATTTTTTGGCGGTAAGTTGAAAAATTACAATAGTTTTGTACTAGATATACATATTGTGGGTAGTGGGGTGTGAGGGGTATTGGTGTGTGTGTGTGTGTGTGTGTTTAGTATTACTCAATTTAAGAACATAGGCCATAAAGAAACCCTTTTACAATACATAAAAAAGGCAATTAAAAAACTTATCAGCAAAGTCCAAAAATTAAACTCTGTGTTTAAAAATTGGAGGACAGTCTCAGTCTGTCACCTAACTGTTGAGTTGTTCAGAATATATTTCAGTAACATTTCAGTAACTTCCATCATGTTCTTTTTCTGGATTCCTTTTACATTTTTTTCTGATAGGTGTTGCTCTAAAAGAGAGCCCATATTTGTATGTGAGTTTTAAAGGGAGGGTGTAGTAAAATCCACACTTCTTCTAACTTGTTGCCTTAAATTTACACACATGGGTGAAAAAACCTATTGCTCAGTGGCAATTTATTCTAATAATTCTAGCAATGCCATTTCATCTTTCACTGAACATAACGTCTGGGTGAACAGTTAGCAAGTATGTAAGAGTTTGTTTATGCTGTGTATGAATATTAAATTCCCAGCATTAAAAAAAAAAAAATTATTTAATGGCTGTTTTGATTACCAGGTAGCATCTAACTCTTTTACTTTGCCTTCTGTTGCAGATCATCTTTGGCCTTCTTGGGGTAATTGTGTGCATAACTAATGGCCTTGGTCAGGTAAGTAGATAAATGATACATTTTTGTTCTTAACCATAATAATCTTGTATTCAAACATCACTGCAGATGTGTGTGTCTACAATTTATTTGGATTAGTAGGCTGTTTTTGTGATGTGATGCACAGGACACGTATATACACACACACTGGCACACAAGACCAATAAAATAAGAGTGGAAATGGACTGACGCACTTATCCAGGATGATTTACAATCGTTAGTTTCAGGCACAGCCTGGAGCAACTGAGCTCATGGGTACAATGGTAGAAAGTGGGCTTTGAACCTGTAACTTTGTGATCAATAAACACATACTAGCTTACACCCTCACCATGTTGATAGCAAACGGGTTTACCTGGACATGGAACAGGGTCTGCTATGTGCCAGAGGAAAAGTCAGAGACTAGAAAAGGGAAAAAAGAGAAGTAACATAATAAATCATTTGAGATTACTTGCTTGATTCGCGCGGGAAATTTGCTTCATTGGTATGTGAAATTCACTGACATTCGCGTCACGGGAGGGGCTTCTGCCAGGCAGTTCCAGAGTAATAATTCTTAACTCAGAATAAGCTCAATTTGCTGGCTTTAGGTAGCTTGTAGTCTCAATATGTATATAAATATATATAGCTCAAGTTTTTTGTAACTAACCAGGTTGTCTGACCTCCTCACTCACTTTCTTCCAAGCAAAATCCTTTTTATTCATGTTTTTTAATAAAAGTACGAAGATGTGTCATATAGCTTTGGGTGTCCACACACAGCCACAATGAGTTTGTACTCCAATTTTGCTTGGGATTTCTGCCTCCCCGCGTCACTACTAGAGCAAGCTCCTGATTGGTTAATGCGGTGCGAATTTTCACCGAAGTTCAGATTTTTCAACTCGCGCGAACGCATTCACGCTGCGGCATTCGCCACAGGATGTCTATTAGCGTCTTTGCATAGACTTAAAATGTAAATCACTCGCGCGTAATGCTTCATTCGCGTCGGGTGTGAACGCACCTTATAAGTTGCCACAGAGCTACTGGTCATTCACACATTTGCAATAAATGGCTGTAGAAACCCGAATATAATGAGAACAATTTTCTATTTTTTGAGGTTTCATATTTTTGTATTAGTCACAGCTGGGTGGTTCTGTGTTGTTCTTGGTTTGTGGGAGTTTTGAAGTTAGTATTTAGTTTGGTGTGTGACCAACATGTAGTGTCGGTCAACCCTCTTATCTCCTTTGATCTCTTTTGTGTTTAAGGCTTCTGTTTTGAGTCTGGCTCACAAGCTTGTGTGCCTGGAGAACAGTGACATCTGACTAATGTTTTATTAACAGCTTAGTTTTTCAAATGAGTGAAAAAGGCTTTAAAATAATTTAATTGGTACTGGTAGACACTCCATGGGTGACATCTTTTCATCCAAAAGCTTGAGTTGTAGCATACAGGTTAGCATACAATTTTATAAACTACCATATTTTTTCTGACAGGTGGCTCAGTTCAGACTGAAACAGTAATTATAATGGTAGTATGAGTGTGATGTAGTATAAGCAGTATCTGTATATTTTGAAACATTTAAAATATATCTACAATATGCACAATAAATAAAAACTGTACTCTATTTCAAAAAGGTGAGGACATTTCAATTTTCGTTGACATGAGCCCTTTAAAGATAAATGTGGATGAGAATGGTCATTTTGAATAGTTTAAAACAGGTCGGTGGAGGCGAACTGCTTTTTGCACTGCCAAAGCTTTCACTGGAAAGGTTTTTGTAGATGAAAGTTTTTTAACTGCTGCAAAACAGCAGTTAACTTTTAAATTTCTTCAGGATAAACAAAAATCTATAGGAATTATTAAACTTAAGTATTTCATAGTGAATTCATAGTTGATCCTGCTAGCAATTGTTCTTTTTATCATAAATATATAAACATATGGGGTCCATACAAATTAACAACTGGAACCTGGCTAACTGATCACATGTCAGTTTAAAACTGAACATACATAAAATGTATCTTTGATCAAAGACTGGTTTATCATTTTATTTTTTCAGTACCTTTCTACTATGTTTTTTTATTACAGGGGACACAAAGGTGCACCACAAGCTACCGTACCAGCTTAGATAAAAAGAAGGTAATCTCATTTTCTAACCAATGCTAAAGCTGGTTTAGTATGTTTTTATTTGTGTGTTTTATAGGATATCTTATTACACAGCTTGTTATGGTCATACAAATGTAATGCTTTACCCTCCACAAAAATTCCTTTAAAGAACAGCTGCCCTTTGTGAAGCTGAATTTTTTTTGTAGTAGTCTTTTCTTATTAAGTATTCAGTATTATTAATTAATGATCAAAATACTAAATAAATAATGATACTAAATCAAAAAAGAAAATTGGATTGAATGTGGCTGACCACATTCTATTCTCTTTCCAGTTTTTAATAAACTATTGAAATTAAATGCTTTTTTAAGTCCCTTAAGTTTTTCTTTGCTTCCAGTTATTATGTCAGTGTTTCTCAGACCTGGTTCTGGAGTGTTACTCACTTCAAATGTACCTTTGGAACATAAGGAAAGAATCTGTTACAAGCATGTCATTGAAGTAAAATATGGAAATTTCAGAAAGAATGTCATGTGATTAAGAAGCACCAATAGACTGTGCTGTGAAAAATCCTTAAATGGCGTCTCTCAAAAGAACTGTTAGGCAAGACAGATGTACACAATTGTCCATTTATCCTAGACCTATGTTATCAGGCAATACATCTGAACTGAGTATAAAAACTGAAAACAAATCTAAATTGCATCCCAGAGATCGCAGTCAAGGTTTACAAATAGTTGTTTTTATGCATATACTTACGCATTAACTTGAGTGCACAGCTGAGGCATTTTTTCTGCTCTCCTCTTTCCTCCTGTCTTTTCTTCTCCTTCCTCTCTCCTCTTCTACTCTCCTGAATTATACTATATGAATATGTAACAAATGAAAGCTGATACTCTCTATGTAAATAACATGCATTGCTACATAAATGGCTGACTCTTTATTTAGACTTCACATGTGCTTTCTGACAAATATAATGCAATGAAGACATTAGTCATAGTTGCCCATGAGCTCCATTGTAGTTCTCTGGTTGAATGTGTGGCTAATCAACTTTCTACATAGTTTAGCTATGGTTAGTGATCATTGATTGGTCAGGCCTTACCACACATATTCACTATCTGCATTCCACAACTAGAAATATTGACAGTATTGCTATGTTTTCATTCATATATTGTTTCCCACGCTGAGCTCTATGTTTCGACTGGAGTGTACTACTGCTATTGTCTATACAATTATTTATTATTTACTGTTTACCTTTAGATTTGTGTTTTTGCACACTTAACATCTCTGCTCATTGACATAGTATGAAATAATTTTTTACTGTGTTAGATGTCTTATTTTTTTGCTCCTCTGTTTTCCGTGTGCTCACTCTCCCTCTTTTGCTGTCTGTGCATTCTATGTTTTGTTGTCCTGCCTACCAGTATGAAGTCCTATGATACTGTTTTTGTTCTTGTGTTGCACCATGGTGCTAGAGGAACATTTTAATTGACTATTTATAGTGTATATACCATGACATTACAATAAATCTATCAGTGATTTCTGATTTATTCAAAATGATCTTGCAGAGGTTTAAAATTTAATCTAAAATCTAAAATATCATGGATTTTATTATCTCAAACTAATTCTAAAAACTTTTCCATCATCACATCGGACCATATTTGACCTTTTTCCATTTTGCGAAATGCCGTTTTGTCAAATAATCTTTAAATCCCTATGTTGATGGACTGTACTTCAATATTACCTGTGGACAGTAGACTTTTCCAATAAATGGTTATTTTGTAATTCATCCACTCCAATGTTAAAGTATTGTCTGTTTAAATTAAAACATCTGCACATGAATATCATGAATAACCGTAACTGTTGTGAAACAGTGTGTTTGTGTGAGGAACAGAGAGAGAGGGAGAGTCAGGAATTTAGGGAATTTAGAATTTAAAGGTTTTAATAAAATTCTTACGTTCATAACAATGACAGAGTTAGTAGCCCTGTTTTGAAAATGTCTATTTGACAATGAAATGATAACCCCAAAAATGGTTGAACAACTGTAAACATAACATTGGTTGAATAAAAATACCCATGGCAGGGTTAAAACAACAAGTACCACAACTGGTTAAAGACATAAAAAACGATCAACACGGTCGCGAGAAGTAGTGCATAGTCAACAGGAAAATATCGATCTGTGAATTTTGAATCAATATCATATATTTTGAAGGAGAATCGATACTGATCGGTGAGTCGATTTTTTTTAAACCCAGCACTATGTAGTGCCAGAAGTGGAAATAAGAAAAATGGATGTGCTTGTTTCAGGCTTTACCCATTATTTCACTCTTTAATTTGAACTTAATAAATTTTAAAATAATATTTTCTCCATAAAACTGGATTACTTAGACAAGAATGGACAGTGATTATTTTTTGAAAGTGAAATGTACTGGTTGGATTTTAACAGGATTTCTCCTTTCACAGAAAGAATTTAGTGTACAAGAACTTCATTTCATTGCCAAAATCCTCTCTATTGGCTTGGTGGATGCAGACCCTGGCACGTTACACCACCTTAAAGAGTACAGAGATCTGCAAGGGAGCTCAACCTGAATTTGATGTCCATGTCTGTAAGTCAAACCCAGACAGCATTCTTCTTGACATGTCTTCTCTGTCGGTGCCTGGAGGGAAAAACTGTCAGGATAAACTTGCTAACAACATTATACTGAATTTGTTAATAAAATGTAGCAAAGTGAAATCAAATTCTTTTATGTCATATTTGGGTACGATTCATGTTATTATGCCATTTGATATTCATGGTCTCCTCAGCTAATTTAGACACTTTCCCTGATACTGTGTTTGATTTAGAAATAAATTACCTTACAAATTGTAAATGCCTGTTTATGGTTTTAGTCCCTTATTACATCCTTTGTTTAATTATTCAGTAATTTGATTTTGAAACAATTAGGAAAACAGCTTTTTCTGCACCCCTCTGAGAATCTAGTCGTATGTTAGCACGTATGGCATTGAATGTAAACATTTTTGGCTGCTTTAGACATCTGACACTTGTACAGACATACCAGATTTTTTTCACGTGTTTTCCCTCATGAAACCTGTCCCGGTTTATTTATCTTAATGTACTTAATTTATTTCTCTGTCACTTCCTATTTAAGCTGGTGGTTAAGCTGACAGGAAAGACCTGAAGGCCTAAGCAATAGAACCGCTTCCTTAGCTGTTCCTGCCTAGATACCAAGCAGAAAATAATCCTGATTGGATGATTTTCCGTTTGCAATTTCAAGAATTTAACCCTTTGTTTTTACCCCTAACTTAAAATGAAAGTAGAACTGCAGAGCTTGCCAAGTTTAAATTCAAAAAAGTGTTTTGCAAAAGTGTGTACAACGATTTTACAAAGAGTAAAACCCAACGGTTAATTAATTTGTAGCTTTTATTACTGTATTATTATGTTTAGCTTTATTTAATGTTTTAAATTATTAATGTGAAGCAAATGACTTTCCCCCAGGTCATTTGAATTTTGGTGCTTATAATCTTCCATATAGATGTATCCTTAATTATGCTTTAGCCAGCAAACAGGAGCCCCTGGTTACCATACTAATCATAGTATATTTGGTGCTAAAGTCTTATGAAGGTATAAAGTCAAACAGAAATGGGGCAGGACCAATGTTGTAATATGATGGAATTTAAACTATTTCAGTCCAGTTCTTTGTTTCTACAGATGACTTAGCTCTAGTCCTAACTTCTGATTAATGCAACACAATTATGAATATCACCAGTTATACACTTTTCTTTTCTTTTTTTTAGACTGATACTGACAGCAGGGTGGACATCATCACGGACTTCATTAACTTCTGTAGCAACACTGTGGTTCCAGGAAGTACTGTTTGCTGCTTCCCCAAGAATAAACCCGGAACAACAAAGTTATGCATGATTTCAATCTGTTTTATAACAGGTTAGATGGAATGGCCAACATCTACCAGGAGTTGCAGCAGAATTTTTTTGATATCCTATTTTTTTCCGATATTCAATTATTCCAATTATTGTTATATTTTTAGAGTAAAATCTATTTTATTTATTCCATTTATGAATGAGGAACTGGAAATCACTTAAGTTATGGTAATTTTTTCCAAGTTGTGTACTTACCAGACTTTTTGAAAGCAGTTAATGTGAACTCTGTGCTGAAGTTTGAAGGTCTGAGGCTTATTTTTAAAGTTAATTGCTTAGATCCACACTCTTATCCACTCTAATAACTGGTCAAGAACTTTAGCAGTGGTTTTGTAACTTCTGGAATCTGGTCAGGTTTATTTGAATCCCCTTTCAGTCTGTAAATGTGCACCTGATGAGAGACAATAAAATGTTGTGGGACATTCGTTGCAATAATTGCTACAGAAAACAATTTGCTTCTCCTTGGGTTTAGAATACGGCAGTAAAATACATTCAAGTTTTAATTAAAATCACAATAGAAATTAATACAGGGGTCTTTGAGTTACAACAGTCTGGACAAACAATGTTTCGAATTTACGACGCCCTCTCCCACTTGGCTTACACTGCTAGCCTCATATTTATGGACTATGGGGGCGAACTATTTGCGCATTCAGGTTCATTCACCAAAATTCAGGTTGCATCACTATCGAAGAAAAAAAAGATCTGTTCAACTCGTAGACCCCCTGCATGTACAATCACATATAAACAAAAAATACAGCATACCACAGCTTATGTCAAAGCTGCCAATATTTGAACATTACCACAACACAAAACCCTTCAGGCTACTGCACTTATGAGTATAATCTGCATGCACATAGACTAAAAATAGATAACATAATCCTAAAAGGACAAGTTACCCTTTATGAAACCAAATAATTTAATGGTGAACTTAATTTAATTTGCTTGATACATTGGCTCAAAAAGGTAAAAAATACACATTAGAAATCAGCTGTATCTCAGCTCATTCTCCAGTCCATATATCTTTGCTTTTAGGGTTTTCAGCTCCCCTTGGATCTTCTTGGTGCGAGCATTTGATTGTCGGACTTCATGCAGGATGGCTAGGTCTTGATCTGGTCCCACATTAAGAGTTACCTAAAAACAAAGACATCAAGATTAGTCTAAATGAGTGATAAACATAACAGCTTGTTTCCCATCCACTTCCATTAAATGACGACCAGAATGCTACGGCTAAAGCTAAAAATCTGCGTTTGTGTTCTACTGAGAAAACAAAGTCACATTCGACTTGGATGCCCTGGG
>JBBKCR010000122.1:10915847-10936576 GCA_037577295.1 Ladigesia roloffi | reverse complement strand
GACTTGGATGCCCTGGGGGTAAACAAATAAACATAAAATTTTCATTTTAGGGTGAACTATCTTTTTAAGTCACATAATTAAGTACTATTTCTGTAACTCCTGTTTGTTAAGCCATTTTAAATCATCATTAAGCCTGAATCTCTAACATCGCATTAGAAGAGCACCTTAAAGAGCTGTTTCTCCACATCTTTGAGTTTCTGTCGCAGGTGTTTAATGTCAGTCTTGAAGCCCTCCACCTCCATAGCACGTCTCTTTTCCAGAGCTTCATAGCGCTGGGTCATTAACTGAAGACGCTTGGCCATTTTGTCTGAACGCTCCTACAGACACAAGATAAACACACTTCAAATTAATGCCACATTAAATCACCAAAAATACCAAGTGCCAGAGGTCTTCACCTTCAACTGGGGCAAGTTTTAAGAGCAGCTTACCTTGAAAATCTCTCTGCCTACATCTCCTTCCTCTCGGACTTGTGCCATGTCTGTTTCTAGACCAACGCACTGTTCTCTGTACATGTCGGCCATCCTATGGGCTTGTTTTAGCTCCTCTTGAAGCGCCTATAAAGGACGCATTAGAGCGGACATGTCAGAGTAGGTTCATTCCATGTCTCACAGCACACTTTTTCATACAATGCACTAAAATCAAACCTATATGAGTTGAATCACTTATGATTAATGAGACAGAATACTGAAGTGCTGAAATCTAACATGTGCATTAGAACACATGAGATAATTCACCAAAAGTGAAATGTTATATTATTTGTTCTATAGTTAACAGGATGAACTGATTGTTTTCTCTGTTCGTACCCTGACTTCCTCTCGACACATCTGGCTACTCTGTGGGGCAGGCTGTGCAAGGATCAAGGGTGCTGAAGAGGGAACTAGTTCCTCCGGAAATTTGCGTGACTCTCTTAGCCTCTCTTGGCAGGAGTCCAGCTCTCTCAGGAGCCTGTCCTTCTCCACCATCCAGCTCTTCTCACGGCCTCGACTTTCAAACTTGAGCTGCAGGAAGTCCCTGGTGCTTTCGTAGAGCAGGTTCTGTGTGCGCTGGAGTCTGGACAGCAGATGGAAGATGATGATCATGAGAAATATGACATATTCTGGACAAATGACTTGTCTAGAACCAGAAACTGAACATGATTTCATTAATTTCCTTTCATAATAATGCACTAGACCTATATGCACATATTTATAAATATCAAAAGCCTTTAGAAAATGAAAAAGAAACCAACAATGACTTAGTCAACAGGATAAAGATGTGTTGCAGACAGTGTGATTTGAGATTTCATAGAGATGGAGCTACTTCTCAGTGAAGGCAGTGATTCTCTCCTGGTCTCTCTGATGTTGGACCTGACCCTCCTCCATATGAATTCGTCTGTCCTCCAGCAGTGACTCCACTTGCTCTTTAGCCAGCCTAGTCTGCTCCTCCAGCTGTGCCTGTAGTGCCTCCACCTGGCGAACTCAGACATAACATGCACATCACCCTGACACCAGGCTTCCATTATTCTAAATCAGACCCTTCTTCAATTAGCTCAGTTAGCTCCCAATACACACCTGTAACAACAATGTCTGGTTATCTTTTTTGTACTGCTCGGAGTTTATTTCGTTTCCTCCATCTTTGGATGTCTTCTTGCTCCCCTCTACATATAAAACAAGGCAAAATGGTGAACTGAGATAAGAACTTAACTCCCTGGATTTACTTCATGTTGTAAAGAGCATGATATATGCGAAACCATTAAATCATGGTTATTCACTCTGTACAAAGAAAAAATCTAAATAACACAAACCTTTAACTGATGTAGGCTTTGATTTAACTACTTTTCCATATTCCTGGTTTCTGGGTTGGAGATTCTTTTGAGGAATAGTGACCTTAAAAGGACACAAGTAGATATTAATTACTGTATTTTAACCCTTACTATTGAAATTGTGAAAAAATTACATTTGCTTACCATGTGTGGGGGCTCTCGATAAAAATAAGTAATTGCATCTGCATCTGGACCCACAAGGGCAAGAAGGTGCTGAATTTTCTTCCGATCTTCAAGTTCCCTGGGTAGCAATACCAACGAAGGAGAGTGATACATTTTTATGCCTAAAACACGTTACTTTATACACAATGAAGGGAGATGTAATGCTGCACAATTTAATGTCACTCTGGGACATCAGCAGATGCTCTCTAGCCTACGATTATTTCAAGCTAGGAAGAGATATGACTAAATATATATATCAACTGTACCTCTGACAACAACAAGTTCACCATTCTTACTTGATTTTAAGGCGGTCATTCTCTGCGTACAGGCGGAGGGCCTGTTCTCGCTCCTGGAAGAGGTAGACCTGCATGTCGCTCAGAGCCTTCTGCAGTTCTGCTATCTCCTCTTCTCGCTGACGCACCTCCCACTGCAACTTGTGCTACACAGTGTTTTACATGCACACACCCAGATAATTGCAGATGCACACCCAGATCTATTTAAACATTTCAAGATATCTACCCTAAAATATGTACACATACATGCTCATTTCGACACAATAAACAAGCCTCTGTTATCATGGTCTACCTGGTCGTCTGTAGTGCTCTTGTACTTTTCTAGCAGTTGCAGCAGGTCTTCGTGTTCTCCATCAAACTGGGCTATTTTCTGCCGATAGAATTCTAGCAGCTCTCGAGATGGACGCAGGTAGGCCAGGCGCTCGGAAATGGGGGGCAGTGGGGAGTCTGCCTCCTGCTTGGCCTCACTGCTAATCCACAGACAAGATTAAAGAGAATGGGAGAGGAGCTAGGACTCTATTTCTGGATTATCCAGCATTTTCATTTTGCTAAAAACCTGTATGCGTTGTCAAGCCAAAGGTACTAACATGGGGACTGAAAGAGCATGCAATAATACTCAAAATTCACCAACATATGTGTGTTTTAAATACAATTTGTGTGCATTTTTCATTTAATATATGTTACTTGAAAATATATGGTTTGATGTTTAAGGAATTTCTTTAAACAAGTATAATAATACATGACAGGGAGATGGTCTTGAACTCAGTCACACACATTTGCCAATTCACGGAAAACATTTAAAACCCATCTTACCAGACATTCTAATTCTGTAAAAAATAATGCTGTGGATAGTTACTTCCGGCTCTTTCTGGCTAAGGGCCATGCAGCCCCAAATCCTGACATGACTTGGTCCCCAGAACAAATAAGTTTGAGAAACACTGGTCTAATATAGCGCAACATACTGTGAATGTTTCACACATAAGGATTCCCTATTCAGCTAAAAATTCAAAATATGCATTTAACATTTGTCTTAAGTTATGCTGAGAGGGAAAAAAATCCTGCTTTGTGATCTCTTCTCATGCACACATATGTTGAGAGCCACAGACAAGTCAGCACTTACCCCTCTCTGACACGCTGAGGAGGAGAGTCCATATTACAGTTTATTGGCTGGAAAAGTAGATAAAAATATCACTTTAGTAGTCCCAGTAAAAAAAAAAAAATACAGCAGCAAAGTTGATAGTACAATAGATGAAAATAGAAGCAACAAATAAAATAAAAGCTATATTACGACAGTATAATATAAAAGACGAAAACAATACAAATATTATATCGATTAAAATGCTCTACAGATTGAATGGGCACGAATGAACACTCCACAACCTTGTGAAAAGCCTTCCAAGAGAAGTTGAAGCCGCAAAGGGGGGGTCAAATACATATTCAAGTCTATATATTTAAATGCAAAATCAAGTCGCTGTTAGAGTTATACTCCAGCGTCCCCATACTTTTGTCCACAACTAGAATCCATTATTAAAACGAGTGACTCTCCGGCGGTTGCCAGGAAGCTTCACGGTGACGGAGGGAAATTTGAACGGAACAAACAAACTCCAACTGAACCACCAGTTGCACGATTAACAAATTATGAATATGTATACACGACACAGCCAACTGTGTGAGTAAAATTCGATTAATTAAACCTGAAGAAACACTAGACAAGCTGTTAGATATAAGTAGCGTATAAAAGCAGCATAACAAAATTAAGCGTCCTGGGTTTAAACTTCGTCGTCTTAAGCGAACTTTACAACAGATGCATATTACAGTTTGTGCAAAATATTGT
Source organism: Ladigesia roloffi (assembly GCA_037577295.1). Lineage (NCBI taxonomy): Eukaryota > Metazoa > Chordata > Actinopteri > Characiformes > Alestidae > Ladigesia > Ladigesia roloffi. Next base: position 10,932,486 of record JBBKCR010000122.1, on the reverse strand, counting down.
GTAAAACAGTTTATATTGTGCTGTACCTTAAACTCGTGCTTTTGTTTGCTAGTTTGGGAGCTTATCCGGAAGGTTGCTTGGGATCAACGAGAGGATAATACTGCGGAGCTTATACGCAAACACGGCGCGAGAATAGAGCCCAGTTTTATGCGCAAAACCAGCGCTAGACGTGCTTGGATGAGGCTGAGCGAGCCGGCCGGTTAGGACCTGCCTTACCTTCCTTACTCATCTGGTTAACAGTTGTTTCATCCGGAATATGTAGTATATTTTAAACAATAAAAACAATAATTCGGTTTGGACCGCTGCTCAATTTGCACAGATACATGTAACGTTGTTAGAGGGCTTTCTAGTTTTATGAAGGGTGTACTTTTTTTGGTTAGCTAGTCCTGTTAGCCCTCCGAGCAGTAGGTAATCATATGAAGAACAGAGCTCGGAACAGTCTGTTTCACAGCATATCACTTACAACTAAAGGGATGGCAGAGTTCCTACCCCGGTTTGGATGGAGGGCTCTGAAGTTCAGGACAACAGCTCTAACCGCTACAAGAGTGCCATTGCGGCGCTTTAGAAGTGTGAGTATTTCCTCCTGGGTAAAGTGTCAATTTGATGTACGATAACAAACCAAAGCACACTGTAAGAACAATGTGAAATATTTTAATCCATTCACCACGTGAAGCAGCTGCCAACGCAGCGCCCGGGAGACAGTCATGGGATTGGAACCCACAACCTCTGATCACAGGGAAATCTCCCTCGCCACTAGGATCCTCAGCTGCCTTTATCTAAAGTGTAACTACAGGACTGAAGCTCGCAGAAGTTTCCCTCTTTGTTATGGTGGCTGGTCATCTCAGCTATCTTATCTCATTACCTTTTCATCTGCTGCTGTTTCATTGCATTTATTTTTATTGCCTAAACACTATGCCACTTTCCTAAACCATTTTGCTCTACTGATCTACTGGTACAACACACTAAATCATACCCACAGCAATGCCAGTGTTACAGTGGCATGTGTTGCACTGTTGTGTTACACTAATGTTCTGGCCATCGGTTTCTTTATCTGTTTTATTCTCTTTTATCTTTTATTCTTACTGCACTGAGCATGCTAGAGAGATAGTCTTTTCCCTTGGGATAAATAAAGTTATTAATCTTATTATAATCTTCATGCCAGTCTGTAATACCTGTGGGATATTTGGTAATAAACTACTGTAGTTTTGTGAATTTAAAATAAGATTCTTCTAAGCATTCTGTACATATCACTTTAATATTATTACCAGTTCTTTAAAAAAAAAAACATTTAAAAAAAATTCTGATGAGGAATTTCATTTTGTAATGAAAATGATAAAAAAAACTGAAATAAAAGAAGCATTTTACTTTTCCTTGTCCCACAGTGTGGACCCAACTCCTTTGGGCTACTGTTTGACATCGATGGGGTGCTGGTTCGTGGAAGAACTCCCATTCCAGCAGCTAAGCAGTGCTTCAGGAAAATGGTGGATGGAAATGGAAAGTATAAAGTCCCGGTGGTCTTTGTGACCAATGCTGGAAACTGTGTCCGGCAGACCAAGGCTGAGCAGTTATCTCATCTTCTAGAAGTGGAGGTAATGCTTTTATACACATGCATGCAGTGTCTTCCAGAACTTTGGTATCTTAATTTAATAAGAGTGAAATGGCTGATGAAAATTCCCATTAGTGTTTATTAAATGTTAAGTTTACTCAGAAAGTAAAGGAAATACATAAAATTCATATGAGCCCATTGCCATTCACAGGAAAGCATATAATTTTATTACAATTAACATTTAACAAAACCATTTGTTGCCACATCTTTTTACTAACAAAACAGCATCAGAAAGGATTTTGACCATTCATTAGTTCCTCAATCAAAATCTGTAATTCTGAAACTGTGGTCTTTTACTTCTCTGATTATCCCTCTAACTGTGGCTTTTCCAAGCTGTTTCATGCTAATTTTTAATTTCTTAAACTTTTTAACATTTACCTTAATTATTCAAACAGGCAGTTTAAACCAAACAGTTATTTTCTTTTATTCACTTCCTGATCCGTGCACGTTTTGCCTCATTGCTGTAGAATGCTCTTAAATCTGTTCCATTTGACAAAGGGGTTTGGACCTCATTTTTATACACCATTGAAACAGAAAATTGTAGACTGCTTAAAAATTTGAACTCTGGCTGCCTTAAAATGAGGTAAATAAAGAGGGTCAAACATCATTTACTCAGGCTCATATGATTTTGTTTGATAAAAATATTATGTTAAGATAATAACTCAAAGTGAAATTTTAAAAAATAAATTTTAAAAATTTTTAAGAAGGGCCCTGTTTCATTTTGCTGACACATTTATTCAGAGCAACTCGGCAATAAACTAGGCAAATATCTGTACTAGTGTACTTTTTAAATGGACAAAAATGTATTTAATTAAATAGTAGTTGTTTTAATATCTTTTTTTATCTTTCTTCCTATAGGTGTCACCTGACCAGGTCATGTTGTCTCACAGTCCTTTGAGGGTCTTTAGTCAGTTCCATAAGATGTGTGTGTTGGTGTCTGGGCAGGGCCCAGTCTTGGAAGTTGCACAGAAGTATCCTCTAATCTGTTTATTTTCACTTTTCTTACATCTTCCTCTACTGAACCCTATTCTGTTGTTGTATGTAATAGAAGAATCACATTGTACATATACTGATGAACATTTACAAGTCTCGTGGCACTTTGATCCGATAATTCAATTTTGGGTACTGTAGTCCACATTGTGTTTTACAGCAGCGAGAATTCTTAACATAATCATTCAGGGAGATTCAGACTTGGATCTTTCTGAAGATGTGTGTCTATTGACTCCAGGAGAGAGTGAGCTTGCATATAATGAACCAGATGAAGATGAGGAAGGTGCAGATGATGTAAATAAAGACACAGGGCCAGCTGAAGTGTGCTGCCATCTTATCTGTGCCAAAACCAACACTATGAAACACCTTAATTTTCTCAAGTGGTCATTAATTTGTAAACGGATTGCTTATTTCAAGGTATGAGTGGGAAACGCCTTAATCCTAAACATAAGACTTTAAGAATTTATTTAGTGAGTTCGGTTATTTAAGGGGGACATTTGAAAAAGTAAGAGAAAAATTCAGTAGTTTTGTCTATTAATCCACCTTAATCTATGCACTTTTCCCCTTAAATTTCCTTAATGTCCTGGAAAATAAGGTCAAAAATTAAGGTAATTTCAGGGGGTAAAATTAAGTGGTTTGGATTCTTAGTGCAAATTTTGATTGTGAGCGAAAAGGGAAGGTTAGCATAAAGAATTTTGTTCCAGTAAATAGATCGATGTATAGTTAGGGAAAGGGAAATTTCAGTGTTTCAGTAGCTGTAAAAAAATTCACAATACAGTTTAGATAAAAAAAATAGTGTAAAATTGTTGTAAGTGAACTATTCCAGATAGTCAAGATAAATATTAATTATGTTAAAAATGTGAATTATGTAAAAATGTGTTTTGCCAAATTCTTTTTCTATGTCTTTGATTCATGCCTGTGTTGGAAAACAAATAATTGAAGATGATGGTACCCCAATGGCCCGTAGTGTTTTGAGCTCACATCAGTATATCCAGCAGTACATTGATGCAATTGCAGGACCTATGTCATATGTGTGAAGTGTCAGATTTTCCGCTGTGTCTCCAAAAAATTACAGTGCTAGCTCAGATATCACAAGTTAATGAAAACCCAGTGTAATTAGTTATAATATTATAAGTAGTAGCAATTAGCTTTTTTTTAATGCAAATATGTTCAATATGTTTTGATATCCTGCTCACAAAGCTTTCTGTGGAGTTATCAATGTTCATAATAAGCTCTTTATTGGTCTTTCACACTAACAAAATCATGTTGTGCACTCAAATTCACATGTTGTAAAATGTAAAGGAAATTAGGTACAAACAATGTAATCTTTGCAATTTGTTTCTTACCACCCCAACACTTAATATATATATGCCAGTACCAAGATCTAATGATTATGTGAAACTTATTAATCTTTCCAAACATATACCAATGATATAATGTTGTAAAATGTATCACTGATTATCATTTTGTAAATTCTCGTTGAAACCTACAGCTCAGCAGGGTCAACAGTTTGATAAATTTATATGAACTGAGGAAATATATAAAAGCAGTTAAATTGGAGGTTCAGCAAATTAATTCAGAATGTTTTTTTGCTCTTGAGGCAATTTTTAAAATTACAACAAAATTTTGACTGTTACAGTAACATCTGTAAACAATAAAGGGATAAGAAAATACTCAGTCACTAGAAGAGTAAGAACTATTTTGGAAAGTGTTGGCATTTATTTTCATCACTAACCTTAACAAAAATTTCTCCAGTTTGGGTTTTGAAAATGTTATCACAATAGACATGCTGCGGGAGGCTCACCCTCTTCTGGATGTGGTGGATCATCATCGCAGACCCAAAAACGTGGTGAGTTCACGAGGCAAGATGTTTAATATGTGAAAAATATCCATATATATGATGCATTGATTCATTTACACTGCAAGTATTTAAAATATTCTTTCCTGAAATGTTTTATGGACCAAAAGCTTGCTATATATAGAGTGTAAATTATAATTTGTATTTTAGGTTCCGCCTTCTAAGGGTTTGCCTCCAATTGAAGGTAAATGCTATTACTTTGTACTAAACTGTGCAGTATGGTTTCCATTTTGTTTTCATTTGATCATTCCTTTCATTTTCAGCTGTCGTCCTCTTTGGTGAGCCAATCAGGTGGGAGACTAATCTACAACTGATTATGGATATTCTTTTGACTAACGGAAGACCAGGAAATCCTGTGACATCACCGCATTACCCTCATATCCCTGTGTTGGCCTGCAATATGGACCTGTTGTGGATGGCAGAAGCAAAAAACCCTCGGTTGTTTTTTTTTTCCTCTCTTTTTTGGGGTGGGGTGGGGATAAATGAAGACTGCTTGAATTGCAAGAGTTAAAAAATATTTTATAATCCTTTATATTACTGAATAAAGAGATTTGGTATTTCTGCATTTTAGATTTGGTCATGGAATGTTCCTAGTCTGTCTGGAAAACATCTATAAGAAGATCACAGGTTATGACTTGCAGTACGAGGCTCTGATTGGGAAACCCAGTGTGGTAACTTACAATTATGCAGAACTGCTAATCAGGCAGCAGGCAGAGAGTCTGGGCTGGACAGAACCTGTCCAGAGACTTTATGCTATTGGGTGAGTTATGCCTGAGGCTTGTTTTTTTATTCTGCATTTTATTCTCACAGAAAAAGTTTAACACACAAAAAATGAACACAGACCTCTCTTACAGGGATAATCCAATGGCTGACATTTATGGTGCAAACCTCTATAACCGCTATTTGCAGTCGATGCACCACGCCAGAGCTCAGGTGCAGGCTCAGGGAGGCTCAGCTGGTCAGGTAGCAGGTGATATTCAGTATGAAACAGTTGATGATGCTAAAAACTCAGGTAAGGTAATGGTTGGGGGCTCATATGAACATCGTTTGCCAGAGGGTTGTAGATCCATCCTGGTCTGCACAGGCGTCTACAAACGAGACGAGCAAGACCTGGCCCATCATGACCAGACAGTCACAGAGCAACAGATCTTCCATGGGCACCGGGACTTTCATTTTGACCCTAGCCTGACCCAGCCCTCCTTTGTGGTTCACGATGTGCTGGAGGCTGTGGAGCTGGTCTTCCAGCAAGAAGGCTGGCCTCTAGAATAAACCAGAGGGTAATGGTTACCTCACACACTAGGTTGGCATGGACGTGTCAGACTTTGCACATAAAATAATGCAGTTTTAGGTCAGCTAAGGAAAGAACTTGAACACGAACCACCACAGCGTAAAGTGTTGGACAACTTGGTCAAATAAGTAGATTACATTAATGAAGCCATATTAATTAGGGTGGTGAGATGAAAACCCTAAGAGCAGGCTGCTTGTTTTAGCTAATGTTTTTATGTTTTACCTGTTTCACTCTGTATAAAGCTAGTCATCTCTGTGGTGTCCAAGTTTACCATAGAATGTGTTTTTGAAAGGGTTACTATTTTTTACTTTTTTGGGAAAAAAAAGCATTTTACTGTTGTATGCAAAGTGTCACATATGCTTGATAATGCAGTTCTATTCAGTTTCTTATTTTTGCTTTTAAAAGGGATAAATCATACGGTAAATACTTGGTTGCCTTGTTGTTCAGTAGGTGTTTTTAAAGCTGACATTTGTTTTTGCTTGCTGCCAAATAAATGTAATTTGACTATGTTTTGGTGTTGTTTAAACTGATTGCATACAGCCATTGTTTGCATTTGTCACTTTATTTGAACTTATTTTACATAAATTAATAAATAAGTTAAACACTGAATTTAAACTTTCAAATGTCTATGCATAAGACAAGCAGCAACTTTGGGGGCAGGGGTTAGAAGGTATCAATTGGATTAAAGTAACACTAACACTTGAGGGTATCCACAGATGTTGCTCCTAGCTGCAGATATAAGCCTTTACATTACTAATAAAATAACGTGGCTAAATGGATACCAATCAAGGGGTTCATAAAAAGGTATCACCTCTAGAATTACATTTTAGCAATCACATGACTTTTTTTTTAGGGATGCTTCTTCATCTACTGGGTGCGAACCAGCATACAGGAGAAGACTAGGACTGTCTAACTGGATGTCCTCATGCACCATTCCACCATTCCGCACAATTAGCTCCCGTGCCATTAGCTCGAAGGCTTCTTGTACATTGTGGTTTTCTTTGGCCGACGTCTCCAGCGCTGCCAGGGCCATCGTCTGTTCCGCCAGCGTACAGGCATCCTCAAACAGTACCTGTCTCTGAGGCTCCAGGTCACTCTTATTACCTGAAGAAAGGGGAAGAAAAACAGGGGGATGAGGCAAACTGATTTCATCAGGTGGATTTTTCTGAGCTGAGGAAGGAATGACAAACTTTGAGTTGATTAAGATCAAAAGGTCCTGAAAGCCACAGCAATTCTTTAAACCGTGTCCTAAATGTATAGACACCTGCTCATGTATAATGTCTTCTGAAAACTAGGGAATTATCAGGAATTTGTTGCAGAAACAGTCTTTGTTTTTATCAGAAGTCATCATGCAGATTTTTGACAGAAGCTACATTTTTCAGATTGTTTTGTAACATATTGTAAAGGGTTGTAATACTTGCTTTTGGAGTTTATTCAAGCTGCATGCACACAGTTGAACCCCTGTGTCAGTATAGAGTGCACATTATAGTAGAGGTATTCACTAATTATATTAAGGAGACATTTATAATTTCATGTATACTGATCAGCTATGATATTAACCACGAACATGTGAAGTGACAAAAATATCTTATTCAAAACATCAGGTTCCTATAGATCTAAGTAATGGAAGATGATCGGGTTAGTGTATTTCAACAGCCACAGGTCTGGTGCTAATTCTGGTAGGCAGTGGTTACCACATACCAAAAGTAGTCCAAGCAAGGGCAACCAATTCACTTGCAACAGGGTAATGGTTTCCCAAGGCTATACTCAAATCAGTTGTTTTGAAAAAGGTATGTGCCGTCTATGTTAGAACACAAAGACAGTTTGTTGCGTATATGGCTGCTTAGCCACATACTGGTCAGAGTGCCCATGTTGGCCCCTGTCTACCAATGAAAAAGCTTACACAAGGCATGGGAGCATTAAAACTGCACCATCAAGCAACTGAAGATGCACAACACTGGGAGTGTAAATGACACCACGATGCACAATGGGAAGAAAGCGAGACAATAATCTGCTGGGAAATCTTGGGATGTGGCACTGAATGTTGCTTTGACATGTACCCCCCACCTAAACATTGTAGCAGATCAAGTTCACTCTTTCAAGGCATTGCCTAATCCCATTGGGCTTATCCAGCCGCATAATTTGCCCTACCACTAAGCAAATCATGTTCAATAATGATCTGAGGAACATGATAAAGGTGACACCTTTAAATATATTTTAATTAGTGCTGTAAAGCAATTAATTGAAATTAACTAGTTAATCGCAAATCTGGAAAAAATAATCGCATTTCTGAGTTAACCCAATAAATAATATATAATAAACACACTAAGTCATCAATTTTACAAAGAAGGCTTTGTTTATTTTTGTTTGTTTTTCCCAAATGTGTCACATTTCCCTGCTCAGAAACACCTGGTACACCTCACCAGTTAATTGCCAGGTTTAGTGAATTTGAGTAGGAGACCCATCCAACAGTGCTGGACACCAGCCTTCCAGAACCAGCGTTTGGCACCCCTCACTTAGGGATCTGGACACAACTTTATCACCTATTGTAAGTGTAATGCATTTCATTAGAAGGACAATGAGATTGTTATCATCAGCATATGCACCTACCTGTAAGAACAAAAACAACATTGGTAGCTCCATATTGCTCTACAGCCTGTATCCAATGAGGTACCGATTCAAAAGTGGAACGACGTGTCAGGTCGTAGGCAATCATGGCGCCATGAGCACTGCGGTAGTAGCTCTGTGTGATGGTGCGGAAACGCTCCTGACCAGCCGTGTCCCATATCTGCATCTGCAACACAGTACAGATCTTATATAAAGGTCTGAAGATTTTTAGAGTACAGATAAAAGCACAGAAAATACAAGAGGGAACAGATCCTACATCAACATTCTTATTCTGAGAAGCTTTCAGATACGGCCCCAGATGAATTCTGCAGTATACACTAACATAATACTGCTATTCATTAGCTAGGTGACTACAATTTCATGCCAATTAAGTGTGCTTGGCCTTTAATGAATAACAGATTGACTGGAAATAGTTTGCATTTTGGAGAAATTTTGCTACAGCCTGACTGATAAAATGTGCTCCCACAAAGAAGTATCCATGATGGCTGGCACTACAATTTGAGGCATTTAATAATAAGACTGACAGTACATTTTAGTCAGGTGTTATCATACGACTGTTTAAAATGACTGATGATTACAAACGACTAAAGTATGGAATGAAAGTGTATTTGTGTTGTTAAAATAAATAAAAAGCTTCATGACGCAAATAGTTTTGCCTAACATGCCTCCAGATATTCCTTAAATATAGTTCTAGCAAAACATTTACGTGTGACTGAAGCGTCTGGAATGTTTTGCTTATTCCATAATTAATCAGGACATTAAAATGTGCATATGCAAAAGCTTAAATGACGATTCACCCGGTTCGTAGTTATAAAAACATTTTAGAGTACTTACCTTTACTCTCTTGCCATCAATGACCATGGTATGTACAGTGAAATCCACACCAATGTTGTTCTGGTGATTATCTCTGAACTCTCCAGACGTAAAACTGTGGATAATGCAAGTCTTTCCCACGTTGCTGTCTCCAATGAATATAATTTTGAAGAGGAAATCACAGTCATCGTCTTCTTTTATTCCTGAGGACTGTGTTGTCATGATAAAACAGATGGTATTACACCAAGAACTTACACACTCTCTGTACACGGATCCCTGTCCTTTCCTTAGAAATTCTGCAACATCTTTGTTGAAATTTCCCTCATACTGCTCAGTTTCATAATATAATGCCAGTAATACTGACCAAATACAGAAACATTCTCTGCCAAATACTCAATAATATTTTAAAGAAACTTGGATATTTAACAAATCTTCTAAACTGTTATTAAAGCAATATCTGTATGGTAAGATTTGATCTTTGCTGCTTTTCTCCTTTCCTTACCCAGCACTGAGTAAAATGTACACAAACACACCCCTACCTGTCCTGGTAGGTGAGATTTCCAGTTCCCTGCCCACCTGCACCACTGCATCTCCTGGAAATGTTTTTAAGCAAACTTTGCAGACTACCAGAACAGAAAACATTTTCATATGTTAGTTTGACACGCATAAACAAAGCTACATAAAATATGAGTAGATATAATATGTCTCTCCCTCTGCTCTTCCTAAAACAGCAGTTACTCGGCAGGCACATTCAGAGCATGCAGGCATACACACACACACACACACACACACACACACAACTTCTTGAGAGGTGACCTTTGGTCAGTGCAACAGCATGTAAACACATAACTCACTAAAGCATGCCCTGTCTCGCTCTAATAGCTTTCTGCCCTTATGAGCCAACCAGGGGATCACCTTCCAGAATTACGCTCAGTTCTCTGAAGGATTGAGACAAAGCTTTGCAGGAGCAACCAATGCCATCCATTCAGACTAGCTCCCCCTCTTCCATCTGTCTCCTCCCTGAATAACCATGCCAAATACTTTCCCATAAATAAAATCTGACTAGAATTTGAAGACATTTTAAAACAGCCAAAAGTCAGAAAATAAGTTTTACTTAACCTCTAGTCCAGTGAACAGATTTGCTGTGTAATAAGCGGTGAAGATGTTGGTATAAGACTGTTTAGGACCCACTTCTCATCTTTCTATTCATCCACCCACTCACACACTGCCCTGGCGTCAGCACAGCTCAGAGGGCCACAAGGCACTGCCAGACACGGGACAATACATGAGTGTGTGAAGGGCACATCTGGCATTCATCCATCTGAGTCAGAAGCCTTTTTGTGTTAAGTCACAAGATGACTTTATAAATACGTAGATATGCTAAGGTTTTTAATTTTTTCTCACTACAGAAATTCAAGATCAGACATTTTGTCTTTGCTGTCAAATAACATGTCATCCCTATTTCAACTGCTAAAACGCACTCCCACAAGAAAGAATGGAAAAAGATACTTCAAGTTATATTCATGACCAGTTTTGGCTTACCACATTTGCATATGTGCTACTTAAGAGTGCGCAAAATCAGACACAGAGGTCTTTGTAAGACATAAGTGTAGGAGTAAGCCATGTTTGGACCCTGTATGCATAAAAAAAGGCAAGACCCATTCAGTAAAATGCTTTATTACCAAAACAAGGCTGGTCTTTCCCTGGTGCCTTGAAACAGTAATGATGCACAAAACTGAATGTATACCTTTTTAGAAAATACAACTCTAATACAGGTTCCTTTCAAATATAAGCTGAAAGTTTTACTGCCTTGTGGCCACAACTTGTCCAATGTGCACAGTTGGTTTTTAAACGTATTGCTTTATTTAGAAAAAAACACATTTCAGTTGACATTTTGTTCATTCTGTCAAAAAACACACATGTATTAAACACTGCTGACTGCTGTCAGTGATGTGGAAAACGAACCAGTGCATGCACCATAGGTCACTGAAAATGAAATTCATGAGGAATTAAACTGTGTTAAACATCATTACAGAAGCCCATAATTTTTTTTTCAATCACAGGTCCAGTCCTGTGATAAAAAAAATGCAAATCTCTCCACAAGTGTTCTACTTGTGTTGTACAAGTTCATAACAGTGAAAGCCGTCACCGCCTTTTGCATGCAAAGCTAATGGTATCTTTGGGTTTGTAACTAAGGCATGGTGTTGACTGATACTTTGGTGGAACTTGCTGTTTCCTCCTTGTCGACTTCTTACTGGGAGTACTGTTTTGCTGGGGGATGTGAATAGGCTTCCAAGGAATAGGGTTCACAAAAGCAGGAGATGGGTAGTTCAGATTGTCATAGCCACCTGAAAACAAGAACAATGGTTATAATTATTTTTTCACTAATGACCACTGATGGTGTTGGGAGGCAGAAGTCGTAAATATTATCTTTTGGGTAACACTCATGCAAGATGTGGAAACCCATCCCTTATGTTCAGTCAAAACAAAACAAAAGCTGTTTCTCCTCTGTGCTGTAATGTCTTGTGTTAAGTGGGCAAGCGCGGGCAAGTGACTAAACTCAAGTGACATTTTTGGAGATTAAAGTGATGACTCAAGTCTGTAATTTTTGCACAAACAATAATGAAATGTTCTTTTAGCCAGGGTAACTCAGCAGCGAAATAAAATGAACAAATATTCTGTGTATTAAAGTCTTTACAATTTTTTTAAGAAAGATTTTTTCTTACCTGCTGATAACTGACATTTATGTCCGTCTTTGTCCTTTATGCTTGTAATCCATTCCTTAAATTTCTCCTCTGCCTTCTCTTTTCGTTCTCTCTCCTCCATTTGTCTTCTGGCCTTTTCGTCCTTTAAGGTATATAGAATCATCAAGATTACATAGGCAATATGGAAATGTAATCACTGAAACTCTTTTGGACGCCTCTAATAAACTTACCTGCTCTTTCATCTTCTTCTCCATTTCCTCTTGTTTTTTCTTTCGGAGCCACTCTTTATATTTTTCTTGGGCTTTTCTTTCAGTCTCCAGTCTTTTATGTTCTTCATGCAGCAATTCTTTAGTTTTTTGGGATTCCCTGCAAAGCTTTTCTTGTTTATCCTAGAGAAGAAGATCTCGTAAGCAATTTCACAATAGCATAATCCCTTTGCCTCATTCTCTCAATGCATGTTAGTGAAAAGTTGTTCTGTAAGAATGAAAAAAAATAACTACCTGTTCTTTCTTCAATTGCATCCACTGTTGTATTTTACACTCACTGACAGCTTTTTTCCTCAGTTGTTCTTTTTCTTCCTGTGCCTTCTTTTCTCTTAAATCTTGTTGCTGAAATACAGTGTTATGGGCACCTAATTACACTTTTATAATTTGGTGCTATGACAGATTAATACACATACATACATACATACATACACATCATTTGTAATGTGTTTTTCTGCGACAACCGTTACATATGTGCTGTCAAGAGATTTTTTACTTAATTACATGGTGTGGCAATTAATTAATCTAATTAATTGTATTTACATACAGACATTAAAATAAGCAATTTTTTACATTTTTGTTTCTCAAATAAACCCAGCCACCATTATCATCGCAATTTTAGCCCTATTCAGACCCAGATCACCCTGCTGCCTCTCCTACGTCTCCCAGCTCTGTCACACACAGTACGGCCACTTGTAGCACTGAGACTCCACCCCTCCAGAGGTCTGGATGGAGACAGCTAATGTTACGGCCACTTTCAGCCCAATTTTCCGCCTCTCCTGCTGCCTCTTGCTCGACCAACACCTCACCTACAGACACTACTACCACGTTCAACACTGCCACCTACTTTCCCATTGGGCAAAGTGTTGAAATAATCATGTGTTTGTGCTTCCTGATCACTCTCGCCTTGAATGGCCGCGCAGTGAAGGTTTTGCAGAAAAAACACATTAAACATTACCGCTGATTAATTGCACCATGTCATGAGAATGTGCTGCTTGGCCCAGTGAACACAACGTTTCAGTTTTTAAACAGACAGATGGAACACTTGATAGGGGTATCGTTCTCTGGATTTCATGCGATAAAAAAATATTTTATCATTGGACTATATCACATGTAAACATGATAATGCACATCATTTAGGAGCTGACCTGTCGATCCAAGACAGCACAGCACGATACCAACACCAGCAGCCCCTCTGGACCAGGTACTTACACCCAATCTATTGCTGAGTATATTTTGAGATACCTTGTATGCATGGTTGCCGGAACAACTGTATTAGGGGGTGGTGAATTTTTCAACACTTTTACAGCAAAAAATGTTTTTTAGTTAATTCCTGAGTCAAGTTAGAAAATCTCAGTAACTATCATGCTAGAAAAGGACAGAAAGACCATAACACTCTACTCAGTATTCTCATACACAGACAGATAGAACTTACCTCCAGGGATTTCTGATGCATTTTCAGCCGATCTTCTTTTGCTTTGCTCACAACCCATTGCTCCCATGCACTAAGATTTAACTTTGAAACAGCAGTGTCTTGTGCATGAAGTGAGTCAATGTCATTCCTGAAAATCCAATTCAGCCTTTTACAGAATTTTCCACAATATATGTATATATTTTTGGTCATTTAACTGTTGAAGAAAAACACACCTCCTATTACTGGCTGATTTTTCAAGTACTGCGCGAGAGGGGTTGTCAGCAGGCCGACACTGCTTCGGTGCTTCTTCGTTGTCTTCATCCGAAAAATCAAAACTATCATGATAAATTGGTGAGAGCAAGGAGTAGGTTGAGTCGCCCGTGGATTCCACACTCTTGCTTCTGGGGATACTCCTCGGGATTGTAGATTTACTTTTGAGTGGTGTTGAGGAAAAACTTTTAAATGATGTGGGCTGAAAGTCTGACATCATTTGCAAGCCTGAGAAGTCAAGAAGAATTTTAAGGATAAGGGTCAGTAATAGTTATAAATTTGCTGCTTGAACTGCAAATCTCATTCAATAACACTCAAAAAATTAATCGTAGATCTGAGATTAGAGCTGAATGAGAGTTAAGAAGCAGAATCAGACAACTTTATTAATACCAGAAGATTTAAATATGTCACGACTGCAAAGAGACAAGAGCAATCAAGTTTTAAAGTCTTCATAGGTCCAAGTGAAAAAAAATAGTCAAGTGAATGAAAAATAACACATACGTACATAGTAGCTAGTGTGCGTTATTACACGTAGTAGATTCATGTAATATATAAATAATAGACACAAGTAGTTAAACCCCCCAGGAAACCTTTGTGGTGGGCACCTCAGCAGCCCAAATTAACACATAAACAAACTCAACAAATCTACACCGCGCCATGACCCTTGGTGTAATCTAGACTACATTGTTTAGAAGGGCCACTGTAGTAAATAACAGGAACAGGTTTAATTACTCGGCTCAACACGTGAACCCCTTCATGAGCAACTGGTACGTAACTGTACTTAGAAAGTAATACATTTCTTTTCACAACTGTAAGATTGAGATCTATTAATGATAGAAATGAAAAGAAAGTTCAGCTACCAATCGACGTAAGCTAGCTGGCCTGGTAACGGTTTGTTAAATTAAAATATAAAAATAACTTGCCTGAAGTTACAATTAATGAAATAAGAAATTGCTTTAAATGTAAGACCACTGATGATGTAAGTTTTAACTTAAACTCACCAGTATTAGAAGCTAATTTTGGAATAGCCGATGTGTTGTTTAGCTGTGGTGTCGCTTCGCAGCTCACTTGTTAAGCCCCACCTCTTCTCGCGCTCATCATGTCGAAGAGCGATCTGATTGGCTCATTGGCAGTAACCAGGCACTACAATATGGACGCGTTTCTCTTAGTAACGAAGCATCTAATCTGCAAAACAAATAACAAATAATAGTTTTTAGTGTTGCCAGCTGTTTCTTACACATTTTCAGACCCCCTTAACGACCCTTAACCCCACCTTTTCCCAATTAGCGCCTAGTGACAAACCTTAGCTTCTTTTATTATTCTTCTACAAACATATATATTTTTTCTTTCAGCATTTTCTCTTTCTGGTGATACTGTTTTTAAAAATCTGTGCAGTTGTCTAGATGTTTATGTCACGTTGGGGGACACGAGTCTAAGGATTGCATTACATGCAACAATGTTATCTGTATATGACAATAAAATTAAAACTTGAAAACTTTGAAAAATGTAACCATAATCTGAACATAAACTTATCTCGATTGATCTCAGCCACTCCCAAAATATGTTGTATCACAAGCTAAAGAGTTCTAAGCATGTTTTATTTTCAAGCAAATAGTAAAAGTAATGCTACTTAGAGATATCAGTCCAAACCTCTCCTTTCCTTCCTTTTTAACAGTCGACAAACTTGACAATCAATCTACTTAACAAATTATTTCTTAAAAAACACAAAAACCTATCATCTTTTCCTAGTCATTTTCAAAACTTCATATTCATCCTATTGATACTTATTTCTCTTTCCTCTTTCTAAAATCTATATAATGACAACTATTGTTTTTTCTCTTATTTTAATAAGCTTACCTTTTCAGTTCAATCAACAGTTCAATCTAGAAATTTCCTCCAGGTTCACATCACTTGTGGACAGCTCTATTTTTTCCCTCCCCATCAACAGTAAACCACAGTAAAAATGACAATAGTTTGTTTCAAACATCAACATAATGACACTCATTCCAATAAAAAGCACACACAGGCATTTAAATCTAATTTTATTTGGTCTTTTATTACACAGACATGTAAAATAAATTCATTAAAACAATGAAAACCTACATCCTACTTCCAAAAATACAGTAATGAATGAGAAATACTGCCAGAATTCAAAGGATGTCTGAAACCCTATATTGTTAGTGACAGTAGGGCTTTCTGTTGTACCTTAAAACCGATGTAGATGAAATCCACCGAACACCAACAGGGGGCTTTTGGAAATTTTCCAGGGCTTCAGAGTTTTATCAAAATCTATTTTTTTTTCCATCCCTGAAAAGACATGTACTCAAAGAGTCCATTTTTCTATTGTAGTTTGGAGTGATCATTTTGTGCACTTTATTTAAGAAAATGTTTTGTTATTGTATTACTGTTCTTGCTTTTATGATATGAGGTTTTTTTTCTATTAATTTCCCCAAATTCTGACCTGGGTTTTAACTAATAAAATGAAAAAAAAAAAATCACAAAAACCCTTGAAGTAGTTCATGCAAAATTCATTTAGGTTGAGCAAACTGATAAAGCTTGTAAAACTGCCAGTGTCCCAAAGTAGCTAATATTTATGGGCATGGCACTGAATCCCAAAACTGTGGAACTGTAAATGCGCAGAAGGGCACGGTTGCACATCTAGATGGGAAGTACATTTTGACAGAACACTGGACAACTGGTGCGATTAAAGAGTTTTGTGATTAAATGATCGAATTGGACACCATACTCACTAAACACCATACACACCATACACACCATACACACCATACACACCATACACACCA
>JBBKCR010000122.1:10884678-10904211 GCA_037577295.1 Ladigesia roloffi | reverse complement strand
CTCTGCCATCATTTTAAGTGGGAGAACTTGCACAATCGGTGGCTGACTAAATACTTTTTTGCCCCACTGTATATAGAAAAATGAATGCTGGGCAAAAAAATCACAATTAATAGCATGATTTTCTGCAATTAATGGTGATTAATCACATAGTTATACACAACATTCAATAAGTAACTCAAAAGAAATGTATTATGCTTTTATTTTTTAAGTACAGCAATATGAATGCTACATGAAAAAAAGTGCAATAAAATCTGGCCTTCAAACACTTCTACTAATAAGGTGCATTTTAACAGCAATATTTCTTGTAATGTAAATTAATGTAATCAAATCAAATATAAAATCAAAGCTATTTGCCTCTGCCAGGGCATTTTATCTAGTTTGATATAGAAAAAGAAGTCCAGAGCATGTGTGCTGTAACCATTATAGCCAGGTTGAGCACAAAAAAGTAATGAACCTTCAAAATAACAGTAATTCTTAAAAATTAAATAATAAAAAAATAATAAAAAAATAAAAAAATAAAATAATTGCCAGCGTTAAGTAAACAATGCATTAACTTAATAATAACATGTTAACTTTCCTAATAAAAAAAGAGAAAAGAATATACTTCTAGGGTCTTCTGACAAAGAAATAAAATAAATATGAATGAGTAAGCATTCATAAAAAGATATACAAGTTATATATGTAAGCTGGATACATGCTTCTGCTATTTGAACTTAGAATAATGTAACATAATGCCCAAAAAAATTTAATCTGGAAAGGATGTTTTCATTCTGCAAACAAGACCCACATCCCAAAGACTTCAAATTCAAGTCTTAGTAAAATATTTACGGTTAGAAAATAGAATCCACACTTATGGCCACAATTCTCTGCTCGTTTCAACAAGGAGTGAATGAAAAATAAAAGCCAAAGGGAACTTTTATATATAAATGGTATGGTAACTCACACACACAAGCAGAGCTGGTATGGGGGTGCAGCTTTTAAAGTGAATCATGGCCAGTAAGCTTGGTAGGTGTCCTTCCCTTGCACCAGAGAAACAAAGTCTGAAGAAGCAAAATCACATAAAATGCAGCACATTAGTGAGAACTAATACACTTATTAGCATTTTCTTGTTATAATTGAGGCCAGATCATTAAAAAGTTCAGTTGGGTTATGTCTTCTTTATGAGAACACATTCAGGATACATACAATTTAAAATCTTTCAAAAATATGTGCTTTTAACCTGTATAGGTTAAATGATGAGGGTTCAACTGATTTAACTGATTTAAGAGGACAATAATTTAACTGAATGACTAAAGAAGTTTGGTCCATTGTACATATATACTCAGTTCAGTTACTAATGAATGTAAAGCGATGAGTGTCCAGAAGGGGGCAGCAAAACATTTCTTATTAACGTTGTTGGGGAGCCCTAGAGAATAGTGAGCACATCGCTCCCCTGAAGGCAGCAAAAAGGTCTTGGGAGGACTGGGCTGACCTGGATGAGGTGAAGAGGTAGCCGTTAATGCCTCCAAAGGTGGAGAGAGCC
Source organism: Ladigesia roloffi (assembly GCA_037577295.1). Classification (NCBI taxonomy): domain Eukaryota; kingdom Metazoa; phylum Chordata; class Actinopteri; order Characiformes; family Alestidae; genus Ladigesia; species Ladigesia roloffi. The sequence goes on along the minus strand of JBBKCR010000122.1, from coordinate 10,902,689 downwards.
ACGGAGATGGGCATGATGGTGGAGAACATTCCAAGCAACTTCTCCCCAAACGTCTATTGAACATAATTTTAGAATTTAGAACACCCTAAATAGAAACACATTAGATGTTAACTGAGAAATATAATGCATCCTAATTTGAGGAAACATGTAAATCAAACTAAAAGCTGCAAAATGCCTGAGGGAGAGTGCTGATTTTTGGATACTTTCCCTTTCCTATCGCAGTGCAGTGTTTCCAAATTCTGATTTCGTTTGTACAAGTATATGCATTTCAGTGTGCCATCAGTTTATTCTTAGATTATTTTATTACATAATTTTAACACATGATACGTATTTTTCATGTTAACACTTTACGTAAGCATTTGCTTTTGTAGGTCTACAAATACTCCTCTATGGATCTATGGATACATTTGTCTGTCGCCCTCTACCCTGTACATCAGTGGGGTGGGATCACCTTAAGATCACCTGGTTCACAAAGTGAATTCCATAAGACTAAATATTATTTAGGTGGTGGCCTGTTCCTAGTTATATTAATATAATATTAATATAGTATTGTGTTGCACTATTATGAGCGCATCATTATGTGTATGACAAAGTATGTTATTTTGATATGACGTGTAGTTAGTCTGCCATGTGCAATATTGTGTAATTTTCAGGTTCAAAACATTATCAGTATCTGCAATATTCTATGTGCAATAGTCCTACAATGTGAATATCTCCACTTATGTCAATATTACTTATTTACTACTGATCTCTACTATGTGCAGTTATGTACTCCATAGTATATATTCTCAGAATTTGAGTATATAGCATATTTCTTCTGATTTTTTGGGACATTTTTAAAAGTTACATTTAATATTCTATATGCATTTGTTTGTCTTCGCAGCCAAAACATAAGCTACTTTCTCTGAATTCAATGAAGTTTTTTTGTCTGATCAGATACATCAATACTGATGTGATGTGTAAACACTTCTGGCAGGTTATTTTTGGTTGGATAATTTTACAAAGTGCACCTATTCGGTGTAACACTATATGAAGTATAACTGACAATTCAGCAACCTAGACTTATTAATAGTAATTATTATTAATTCACTTAACTCTAAATAACTTTTTAATTATTGGATCTATTTAGAATCCCCAGGGATCAATAAAGTTTTCTATTCCGATACATTATACAGTGACTGTAGTTCTAGAGTAGGTGTATGTAATTACGGTCAAATGTGTAAACTGGGCAGCTGATTTTAAACTGCATTTTTACTCAAAACTTTTAAGGACAAACTGTTACTAAAGCAAAAGAGGACAGAGGGCTGTGTACTTACTACAGCCACAGCATTGGAGGACAGCAGCTCCTCTGGAGACATGGAGGAGAAGTAGGCTATGTTGGTGAGCGTGTACACAAAGGTCACCAAGGGAATGGAGATGTAAATAGCACGTGGAAGGTTCCTGGTGAAACAGCCATGCTTAAAACATTATAGCACTGACTGCTGGATATGTTCACAGGGTGGGGATAAAAAAAAAGGATAGCAGCAATTTGCAGATGGTCATGCATTCTAACAATGGGGCATAGTGCTAACATCAGCACCACATGGTCCATCACCAAGCTTGAATGGAGGGAGGAGCATGGAGCGCTAATATTATTAGCAATAGAGAGGCTACATTTTCTGCCATCTGAAACGTTTTTTTATGGTACATGGTGACTTCAAGCAGCCAGACTCCACATTACTGTCTGGTGGTCTTGTGTCAAGAGATGTATTTTACCTTCAACAAATGATAGCATGCAGCAGCTTCAGGTGTCTTTGCTAAAACAATGAATGAGTATGAAGTTCAGCCTCACCTCCTAGGGTCCACCACTTCTTCTGTGACATAATTGAGAAAGTTCCATCCACTGAAGGCAAAGGAAGCCTGAAGGAACGCTAGAGCAATCTGCCCCACTGATGGAGTCTTATAGAACTGAAACGCTATTTGTGGAGTAAGACCCTCGTAGTTACCTGGGAAAACAGAAGTTGTTCTTCAGATTATTTTCAATATTTCAGAAAAAAAAAAAGAACTGAATTTATGTCAGTTGGTGTTATGGCTAAGAAAAACCTACATCTGGAAACATTAGACTTAAATTTTTTTAATTACACATTTTCTGCCGTAACCATGGAATTTCCCTCTTATTTTACTAAGAAAGGTTTCTCTCTCCCTCTTTCTCACTTAACTTGAAACCTGATGACTGGAGCAAGATAAAACAAAAAAGCAAAACTCTCCTTTAAGTAACAGAACCATTTTAAGGGTTCAATTAATGAAAATCTAACTTGATATATCTTCCTGATATAGCTTGATGAACTTCATAAACACTGTTGATGTCATGAAAACCATACAGATACATAATTTAATTACCTGCTCTGCCTACAGAGCTTTAGCCCACCGATTCATACTGAAGCCATAATATTTTCATTTTTGCATGATGGTTTTTGAATGAGGTGCAATAAAGGGCAGCCAATCAAAACAGAGCTTATTTACATATATCAGCTTTTAAAGGCACAGTAACATGCACAGCCTGTTTAGTTCTGAGGAATAAAGAGAGATTCAAGTATAAGGAACTGATCGTTTCTGGGACAAAATCATATGTAAACACATTGTAACTATGCAACAGGAAAAAAAAAATTTAGATATTGGTACAGCTTCTCAGGAGTCTCATATTTGTTCAAGACACTAAAGTGAACTCGGAATGAATTCAGTAACTTCACTGGAACGGGACATCAGGTTTTCACTTGTGAGCAAGTTCTCCCATAAATGAGTGGATGACTCTCTCACCTTTATAAATCTGCACCAATCCAACAGCTATGATGAGGCCCAGGGCCATCAGCTTCCCCACAGTGAAGATATCCTGGATACGTGTGGCCAGACGCACACTGAAGCAGTTCACCCATGTCAGAAACACTACAAATACATTGGCCAACACACACGAAGAATCAAGGCAAGCTGCAATTTATAGACCAAATACTATAGATCAATGACCAATTTTTATTTAGTCAATGTATGAAGTGTGAATAAGTGTATGATTTTAATGTCTTTAATTAAACATTAGTGGATGGCCATTTTAAATGCCAAGTTTTTTCCCAGCTGGAGCATGTCCCGGGATGCCAAGGCACGTTAGGGGGAACATGATTGCATCCTGGATACCATAGGGGGAACATGATTGCTTTAGGTTGGACTGGTGTGAGACCAGTGTTCTGATGGCTATTTATGTGGATTTACTAGAGTCCGGGAATGTGGGAATGCTGCGGAAAAGAGGAGTGGAATTGTAATTCTGTCAACCTATCCATCACTGTCATGGCTGCTTTCTTTTCCCTACATGTCCCCCCTGTCCTTCTGTGAAAATAAGGCTGTTCCTGTTGGTCCCAACAAACAAATTGCCTCCTGTTGAAACAAAACAAAGGCAGAGGGCGACAAGCAGGTCCATGAAAAGATGGAGCGCCTCTTCCTTTTTAAGTATTCTTCTGTCCCCAAACAAGACTGAATAATAAGAGCTAATGCAATAATCACACGCTGTGGGCCCAGCCAGCACAGTCAAGTGCTGTGGGCTTGTGGCTCATTGCCCCCTGTAAGTGCTTGGCATAGTCAAGACTGTGCTTTGTGAGTTGTCTTCTGGTGGTGCTGGTCTACAGCATCAAACAGAGGTCAGAAACAAAGCTTTGGTTAGGTTCAGATTCAGATTTTTCTCTTTGCTGCTAAAAGTTCTGAGCTCCACATGGATTAGACTACTGTTTTAGGTTGAGCTACTGTAATTGTGGGAATGCAGAGCTTCTGACTGGGCAATTAGGCTGTTGGCATGTCTAAAGAACACAGAGCCAAGAGCAGTAACGTTTACTCGTCAGTGCTTCACAGTTTCTTAGGCTGGGTTAATGAGCCGAACCCATTAGCACCTGATAGATCCTTTGTGTGACACAATATGGAACAAATGGTGGCATTCGAAACAACTCAGCTTGTAAGATTAATGCTTGTACATTTTTTTGAGAGGTGGTACACCAATATTTCTACGGGTGGTACATCCGGAAAAGAATGCAATGTATTCGTTTTAATTAAGCATTCAAAGACAAATCGTTCCAAGAAGCAATGCACCTTTTCATAGCTCTGAGAATGTTTAAATGTTAAGTTACCAATGAGGAAAGGCAGATGAACAATTTTAACATAGTATCAGTGCTCAATATCAACAGATACATAAGAATCGGGTATCAGTATTAGAAGAGGACTATGTATGCATCAATATTTATATCAATATTTCTTATCAATGGGCTTTGAACAAATGTTCTGCAATCCTCTGATATTCATTCTTCTTTTACGATTGCTGTTTTTACACAGAAAGGAATGTTTTCAAGTTTTCTGGCCAATACTTGAATGACAAACTGTATGGTTCCTTTAGATTAAATAAAAATATTCATTACATGAAAAAATTCTCAGTGTAAATATGTATATAGCTAATATTAGCTTAACTTTCCGAGCAGTTCTTTATACTTCACCAGCAGCTCAGACACAACATGCATATTTTACTATCACTCCGGCTCCACATTACGTAAGACAGAACCCTCTCTGCTAAAAGCTTTTCCACTTACACCAGAGTATATTATGATGCTTCTAAAGAAAGGCTTGAGTAGAGAAGATTATGAAGCTGCAGTCACATTCAGTTTCAGCAACAAAAAATACTAGTGTGTATACGCTGAGAATGAGGAGTTTGACACAAGGTTTTAGAGGCTGTTGTACTCACATATGCATGTGGCAGAGAGCATCCGTGTGGCCATATAAGGAGGAACACAGTCGGGAAAGGCAGGCTGCAGGACATAGTTGGAGAATGTGAGGGCTATTACTGCCAGAGTGGTGGGGTACATGATCAGAACGGCACTCCATAACAGAAGGAACCTGGAGAGACAAAGACAGAAATGTAAAAAAGGTTCTTGTGCATTTAAGAGTGTACTATAATGAATTAAAAAGTGAGTCCACTGTGATGATTAGTGCAGAAGAGCAGTTTTCAATCCCAATCCTGGGGGCCACGTGCCCTGAACAATTTCAGGTATTCTCTGTCTCCAACACACCAGGCCATGCTCATGAAGAAATAGTTTCCTGATGAGGTACAGTGGGAGCAAAGAACAGTAGAAAATGTGCAGAGCAGTGGGACTAGGACTAAAACTAACTGGAGTAGAGGGATGACTCAGTAAGGCTGGATACATGTGTGGAATATCTGTTTAAGTAAGTATTATTTAATCAGTCAGGAACAATTTAAATTCTGACTGCTTTTACAACTTTATATTACACTTATATTACTTTAGGAGTAACTTACGTAGCTGGGTGCATAGTGCTATGTGTCGAGAATCTAACTTTGAAAGGTTCTGAATGACAAAAGTGATCGTATATCAGCATCAGTACGTTTGCAGGACTCACCCCACAAGGCCTCCAAAAATCTCAGTAACATACGAGTAGTCACCCCCTGACTTTGGGATGGTGACGCCGAGTTCAGCGTAGCAGAGGGAGCCCAGAGCAGCTATGCCCCCTCCTAATACCCACACCACCAACGCTAGACCTACAGAACCTGAGTGCTCCAGAACCCCCTTAGGAGAGATGAAGATTCCTGAACCAATGATGTTTCCTGCAGGAAAAAAATACATAACTCCACAACACTGTGCCTTGAACCTGTAAATGTGTAGTGTAGTGATATTTTTTAAATGGTCAATGAAGATTTAATGTAATGTAAGATAAACCTAAGATAAACCTTTGATTACATGTAAGTTGTGTATTACAGGAAGTGGTTGTGATGGCTTGATCTCTACAGTACAAGGAACTGTAAAATTGATTACTTAAAAAGATAAAGATATGATGCATTGGAAAATGATTAAACTTTTCAGGAAAGCAGCATCTCAACTGAGAAATGAAAAATGTGATCTTTCCCCAAATCTAGTTGAAAGATTCACCTTTTTGGAACCAATTCAATTTCTAGTAATACAGAAACCGCTAGAGAACCCCCGCCTTTAAGCAGCATGTCCTCAACCTAGGACACTTCAGAACGGAGTAAATCGCCTCACGCTTGCCTCCCTGGCAGCCAAGTGGCACACAACAAGATTACATAAGAGCAGGAATAAATCATTTACTCCACTGTGTCGACAGCCCAGGCTGCCATGAGGAGAGGATCCCCACAGCCCAGAACACCCGGAGATTTAGGAGGAAACCGCCTACACATGTAGACTGGCAAAAACCAATTTTTCATATTTTCTTATTGAAAATGAAACACCAATTTCAAAGGATTAGAAAAATTCTTACAAGCCCCTCTGTTAACACATTAAGATATGTCTTAATTTGAAGCTGTCAGCATCATTGAGAGGTTACATTAGGAAAAAATGGTTTAGCACATTAATACCAAGCAGCAAGAAGACTAATGAATCACAAACAGCAGATTACCCATAATTGCACTTATTGATATTTTAAAATGAATTAAATTGCACATTTTTGGTCCCAAATTAACAGCGTAGTCATGTAACAAAATGCAATAATTTTCTTCTAGAGAAAGTTTCCAAAGCAAAGTTTGTATTAATGGTATTTTTACTTCAGTAAACAACTTTAGTCCCCCAGCTTACCGATGATAATGGTGCAGGCGCTCAGCAGTCCGATTTCTTTTTTGAGTGTCACTCTGTCTGGCACTGTGTTCCCGTCTACCTTCTTGTCTCTCATGGTGCTCCTCGGAGCCTGTGGCTCTTGTCTGGCGCGGGCGCTCCTTTTCCGCTCCGCTCCATCCATTTCAGCAATCCGCAAGTAAAGCAGCCCCGGGGTCTCTCCCCTCAAACCCTTCACAGCATTCAGGCACGGTGAAAGGGACGCGCATGCGCAGCCTCCGCCGCGGCCCAGGGCTGAATGCTAACTACCACTCCGCCACCCTGTTAAAGAAATGGCGTGTGATTGATTCAGTGACGAGTAGTTTAGGTTTAATGGTTCACGTCCTGCCCAAACGACACGTTTTTGTTTGTACGCTGAGGTTTGTGTTGGAAATAAAAGGGAACCTACACACTTGCATCATCACCACTGTGTCTACAGGCATCAAATGTACACCAATGGGCAAAAGTAATGAAATAACACTAACAGGGTATTTAATGATATTGCATTCAAATACATAGATTTTGATAGGAAGTTAAAGGGGTACAACAGCTTATATTCGTCTTGGAATGCTTTCCACAATATTTTAGTTTCTCTCTGTTCCAACTCATCTCAAAGAAGATGTGTGGGGTTGAGTTCAGGGCCCTGTGCGGGGCAGTCAAGTTCTTCCACAGCAAACTCATCCGCTGGTGCGTCGTAGTTGGGTGAAAAGTGGAATTAAATTACCAGGGCTAAATTAAGTGGAGTTTTTATTTTTTTTGGGGGGGGGGGGGGGTTACTACGCTCCTGCTTGACCGACTCTGTCTTTCTGAACCTTTCTGCTTTGCGGCGGTCATGCTTCAATAGAAAAGGGTCTTCCCCAAGCAGTCCACAAAGTTGGAAGAATGGCCTTGAAATACTGAGATTTCACTTCACCCACAAAACACACGACTTCTCATTTAACAATTTTCTGGACCCCTTATGAATGAAAAACATAAAATCATGCAGGGCATGGAGTACCCCAAAACTGATTGTGAGACTAAAGTTACCCCCCCACACACCATGTTCTGTTGATCTAGCTCAAGTGAGGACAGAAGTTAATGATGAAACACAATACAGAGGAAGCAAAAAGGCAGAAGGAAAGTGTAAAGAGATCCAGTAGCACTGGGACATGTGTTTACAATAGAGATGCTTCCTCACACCCTCATTCACCCTGAAAGGATCCCTGGCGTGGAATTTAGGAAGTCAAGTCGTGAATTTGTGCTGTGGCTTTTCCCTGGCTAGCAACACTGGTTGCACAATAAAGGGCCCAGGATTCAGCTGATCTCCGCCAGTGAGCCTGTTAAAAGGGGGACTGCTTTGTAAGCCGGCAGGAAGGCCAAAACACTGCCAGCAGTGTGCGGCACTTAAAGGAGGAAGTCGAGCAGAAAACCAATACATCACAAGAGTAACCGAGGGAAGAGGGAGAGAAACTGAAGGAAAGACGGATTGCTCAACGCAGGAGTAATTAAGAGACCAAGTGCCATCAGAATTAGATGGAGCCTCCAAAGGTCTTTGAAGGTGATAAAATCACCAACCCCCAAGATGCTGGGAAAAGTCATTCTACATTGCAATACCCTTTCATAACACTTGATACTTCTACCAAGGAAACACTCTATTAAGCATACATCTAAAAATTCACATTAATCTAATATATTCAGTGTGACTAAATATGACCCTTAAATTTACATGTCAATTGTAGAATTCTTATCCGTTCATGCCTCTTTATTGCCATGTCGTTTTGGCTTGAAAGTATGAAATTGCCTTGTTAGCGCCATCTCGTGGTGAGAATGAAAAGTAACATTTACTACTCCCATTTTCACTTACCTGCCATGGAAAATGAATCCATTTAGCAAGACAACAGAGTATAGCATATTTGGTGGTACAAACTATTTATTAGTCAGTAAATGGTAACTCAGATCAGTGATTCTGATGGTACATTTTATTTTCTATACAATTATTGAGAAAAGACAACTGAAAAGATATAATCAGTCAACAAATTTGAACAATTATACGTGCTTAATTTAGTTTTATGAAATCCTATATGTCCCCTTCAAAAGAAAGTGCTTACACAAAACTGACTTTCTGCTCGACAGATTTCTGCTCGAAGTTTTGTAGATGACAGGTCAAAATCTATTACCCCTTATTCTGTATTAAAAAAAAAGAAAAAAGAAATACCTCTGATTGCTGGCACCATGGTTGACCATTTCTGATTTATTTTATGGACAAAAAAATAATAATTCTGAAATTGTACCAACCATAATCATGCAGCATCCTGCTTTGTTGAAGACACTGAGCTCTTTGTTCCATTTTTGTAACAGATGTACATTTTTAAGAGAACAGACCAGTTCAGTCTGAGCAGAGTCAGTGCTCATTGGTGTAGTGTAATATCAATTGAGCGGATTGTGGAAAAATCCCCAGATGTGCTGAGCTGTGGCCTGTCCCACGACAGGCTGCAACTCCTGCAATGAAGCATTGCTTATTTCATAGATGCTGGGGAATCGTTCTAGCAGGGCCAGGGCCTTTACTTTGCCAATGCCAGGGATCTGCTGCACCATCTTTAACACCACTGGGTCCAGCAGTCTGGATATGGTTTCCTTTTGGAATGGGTTCTCCTTGCTCTCTAAATGAACCTGTGTGGAACAACAGATGGAATAGAATTATGTGGTAATAACCATATCTGTTAAGATTTATTCTTGAGGCAAGCACCAGGTCTGTATCTGAAATAGTCGCATATTACATGGAAGCCACCTCTATTTACACTGTATGGTCTCAGGTATGTGGACGCCCCTTGTAATTAATGAGCTTATGTTTGCCTGACAGCAAATAATTAATCGCATAGACAAGTAATGTCCAAAGTCATAGGATGGCATACTTGCCCCAAATCAGATCATGAACATTAAGTACTGCTAGATCTGTTCAAGTCAATATCAGTAAATTATTAACAGTATTGCTATTACTGTGACTTGAGGTTGTCTAGTGAAAAATATACAGCTAAGTCATTAAGCAATTTACAGTGTAATCATTGAAGTGCATAAACATAACATATCGTCTTTTAAATTAATCACTAGACAGCTACTCCAAGACAGTTGTGGTAAGCATTCCCTTTTGTGGTAAGCCCCCCCAGAGGCTGTTAGAGGCAAAGAAGGTGAGGCAACTCCATATTTATTAGGGCATTTACGAAATACGATACAAAACCGAAATCACGACGCGCACGTTCACGAACCCATGTCGCGGTGTGAGGAGGGTGAATCGCGACACAGACTAACCCCTTCCAACTCTTTCCCGTATACAGTTCCTGCCCAGAATCATATGTTTTTCGCTGTAATAGGAGGATTGTCACTTCAATTTATTTTCATTAACCAATAGATGTAGGTCTAAGGGTTTCAAAGAGCCCGCCCACCAGTTTACAAACATACAGAGCGCAGATGGACCCTTTGTTTGCTGAATTAATTAGCTGTGAGTACATGTAAGTTATGACACTGGGCTCAAAAGTGTCTATAAGCTAGTTGGGTTGTGATAAAACTGCACTGGAGTCTGTGTAATTGTTTTTGTTTTGAGCAGTGGCGGAGCCAGAGGGGTGTCCGCCGCTGGTTTTGAGCGAGTTTTGTGGCTCCGGGCAGCTGGGCGGAGTTTCTTTAGTTTGAACGGAGCGGTGAACCAATAGAGACGAGTCGACTCCTCCAACTCGACATCTCGACTCTCAGTATGAATGGAAAGGGGTATTTAAGCGAATACTGGTTTATAATTTTGGGGTAAATATAAATTGTCTTCAAACAAATTGGCACCTCAGAACTTTTCCTCTCCTCCACCACATATGAATCGCGATACAAACCGAATCGTGAACCAAAAATCGTGAAATGAACCGAATCGTGGGTTCAGTGTATCGTTACAGCTCTAATATTTATGCACATGGTTTTGCAACAGGGTGTCCTATAAGTACATAGGTGTGATGGTCAAGTGTTTATATACTTTTGGTCATATAGTAAACAGCTGTCATGGCACACTTATGGTGTGACAAACTGATCTGGTCAAAGCCTGTGACTCACCATTTGTTCGATAAGCTGGGCAGCTTCAGCAGGACCAGCGACAGGTAGTAACGTTAAGCCCAGCTCCAGCACCACAAACTTCTGAAGTGCACTGTAGTACTGCTCACTCAGATGAGTCCTTTCTGCTATAACAATCCCTTTAAGTTTGCTGTTAGACTGCAATAAAAGCACATCAAATAAACAACATACAAAAAGACATTTCTAAAAGATTATCTTGATTTGTTTTCAATTAATTCTTTTTTATCATGAGGATCATTTTTGTACAAATGCTGTTCATATGAGCGGTGAGCAATAATGTTAGGAAAAAAGAATCATACAAACAATGTATTTGAGCATTAATTTGATGAAGACACATGAGAAACTGAAAAAAATCTTACATTTCTGAATCTGACAATTTTCCTTCTATGGTCATTCCCTGCAACCAGGTCACTCTCAGACACATACAGGATGCAACTTCTGTTACTGAGGTGGAGATCCACAACACCAAGCTCTTCCTCATAGATGGTTTTCACACTCCCTGGCAGGAGGAATAAAAATGAGAGATCAAAAACCAAGACAGGCGTCTAATGTTTAGTTGGAACAAGTAGCACTGACAAAAAGACCAGAAGCAGCGCTGGAGGTGGCAGAGTTGAAAATGTTGAGATTTGCACTCGAAGTGACAAGGATAGACAGGATCAGGGCTGAGTTTCTTGATCAGCTCAAGTTGGATCTTTTGAAGGAAAAGTCAGAGAGGGAGGGGTTTGTTGTGTTGTTTTGGACATGAGCTGAGGAAAGTGTTTTGGGAGAGGTATGTTGAGGATGGAGCTGCCAGGGAAGATAAAAATAGGAAGGCCTAGTAGGAGATTTATGCTTTTGGGAGGACATGCATGTTGTTGGCATGAGTGAAGAATTAAGTGAAGTTACCATTTTGTCATACGTGAATACATCACAGCACACATTGTGAACAGAACGAAATAGTTTTCTGCATTTAACCCAATCACCAAATGAAGCAGCGAGCACGGCAGAGGTGCCACTAGCAGTTTGGGATGCGAAACCATGACTTTCTGATCGCAGGGACAACCGATCAACCACTACGCCACCAGGAAAGTACAAAAATCTTACCTTTAAAATGCTGCACTAGTGCAGAGTCCCTCCACTTGGCGCTGATAATAATATGGCCATATGGTGGCACGGCAGTAACACTCACTGCAGACGAGGACTTTTCATCCATTTCGCCTCGAAAACCTCTTATACAGATAACCTGACAAAACCTGAATTTAATACCTCAGTGTTCTAACCTACGGTGACACACTAATTCACAGACAGCTGTAACGACAACCGCTATCATTTGTTAAAAAAACAGATGTGTTAGCGAGCGAATGCCACTGATTGCCACTTTTCAAGGATTATTCACGAACAGAGCATATAAGTGTAGTAGAACGAAGATTCCCATTAAAGCAGCTGAACAAGAACATCAACAATCTCTCAAATCTTGCGCCCGCCAACTCTCCAAGTCTCGCGAGATCACGCCTTGCCCATGTTCATTGGCTGCACTCTGGCCCTTTAAATAGTTGAACAGTAACAGGGATGCACAACTGACCAGTTGCGACAATTAAAGGGAGATTTTATCACTAAAATCACAATTTTAGAGCCTAGCTCTGCAGCGAAGGACACGTTGTTTGTAGAACGACTCGGGTGAGTTGAGTAATTTACTTGCAGTGTTTTATTTATGTATTTATTTTATTTAATTTCATTTAAGCAATTTTTAAGTGGAACGCTGTGCTAAATAACACTTTCACAAAGCCGAAGGTTTAAACCTGAAAACTGGTGGATGGTTAGAATTCAAGAGATTTGTGTTATTTACACGCTCATAATCACTGATCCTCACTGATTCCTGACAGCTGTGGAGGTCCATGCCCAGACTTGTTTTGGGCAATCAGGCAGCTGAGAACCTCAGAGCTGAAAACTAACCAGCAGGTGTAACATTGAGCATAAAAAGGTAACGTGATAAATTTCTTCAAAATTGGAAATCAAATAAAGAAATATGACCGTGCGCGGCATGATCACATTTATAAGATAGCTGTACTTTATTTGGGCAGTGGGTTCTAAGAGTGTGTATGTGTGTTCATGATCGCTGATTGCAAACTGATTTTTCTTCCTGTGCATTTCCTTTAGAGCCAAATGTTTCTGAGGTGTTTGGTGTGTCTGGGGCCCTGGATGCTGGTGGTGTACGTGTTGGGTACTCAGTGTGGTAAGGCGGGTGCCTTCTTTGACTGGTTGAGGAAGGCAGACAATGTCCCCCCTGCCCCAGTGCACCCAGCTGCGCCCCCTGCCCCGTCGCTTCTGCAAGGCGATGTTCCACCTTTTGAAATGAGTGTTGCTGATGACAGGTTCTTGGCTGAGGCAAAACAGATGGACCTCAGTCCTCTTGACAGCTGCAATTTTAGGGTAAGTGCGTGAATAAACAAACTCATGATACTTAATTTCAAGTACCTAAGTCAGAGTTGCCTGCAGAAAAAGCTTCAATTCTTCTAGAAATCTTGTTGTTCAAGTCCCTCAACAGTGAAGAGATATGTTGCTGGAACTTAAATCACACTTTGATTCCGGCATTTGTAAGATCTGGGGACTGTGTCCTCTTTCTAATTAGTTTATACTCTCCCTCAAGTGCACATAACTTACAAGTGCAAAGTTTGTGGTGTTCTCTAAATTCCAGACATTTGGTGAAAATTGCTACTCTTTCAACGCGAGCTAGGTGGCTCGATTCTTGCGTATGGATGTGAACAGTTCACTGGCTGATCCTAAGACTGTCGCTCTTGCAGTCTCAGACATATTCCTAAAGGAAGCAAATGTGACAGGTGGCATTCCAGTTCATCTGTCTGGTAGGCTGCTGTGTGTGTGTGTTAGCTTTATTAGCCATGCCTGTATTCTCCTTTTGCATATTTAAATGTATAATAAGAATCGTACCTTTTTAAAGACCTCACTAAATGAAACTCTACAATGAGTCCCACTGAGTGATACACAGTGAAAATAATCTTCAAAGCTGCCTACATATTCATTGTAACATTTAGACAACACTAATTTTTGTCCATGCTGTGGTCTTGGAATATGTATTGATTGCGAATACATAGGTTCTTTAATTGGCATATTTATTTGATTGTTTGGTTGTGTAAACCAAATGTGGTAGATCTCAGGCTGTCTAATCTAATATGCAAAGACAAAGAAAATGTTCATTGCTTTGAGTCAACCATACACATCAGGTTATTTGTCTTTCCTTATTAATTGCGGCAGTTTTTAATTTACATAAAGTGGTATCTGTTCAACTCTACCAGACATCCTACCAGATTATATTTGAGTTTGTTACTTTTGTGGTATTTTATATTATGTACATATGTTATGTTATGTTATGTCATGTGTGTGTGTGTGTGTGTGAATGTGTGTGCATATGAAATGTATGAAAAAAGAAATAATAAAAGAAATGAACACTGTCTACTCCTTCCAGGTTGTTGCTCAGCTTAAAGCTGCCTGTAACGGCCTGTCAGAAGAACAGCTGGCCAAATTGGGAGTGGCGTTGTTTAACTGCCAATCAGAAGTAGAGGGCCGCAGGACTTACCTTTGTACTGAGGAAATGGTAAAAATATATTTTTATCGATTGTAGGTTAAAACCAGAAAGATCTGGTCAGTTAGGGTTTTTATTTATTTTTAAAAATTATTTATTTATTTATTTTTTTTAAGGCATACACAGTAGGCAACATCATATTCTCATAACTCATCAGAGATTTTACTTTTATTGATCACATGTTGACTTCTGAATGTTAATTGCTTTTCATCACTCTGTCCATTATAACTTGTATGAAAATTTGCTTACCTCTGCTCTGGATTTTTTATTTTTTTTGGCAGTCCATTAAAGAATGTACAGTTGACATGGATTCAGACACATGGAATGCGTATCACATTGTCAGCAACCGAGCACGTTCAGTGTGTTACGCTATGCGCCAGCAGCACTTCCGCAAAAGAGCAGAACTTACTGTGAATGCTCTAATCTCTACTGCAACAAACCAGCTTGAAACAATGAAGGACTTGAAGGTCTGTTACTGCACCCCAGGTTGAGTGTTTGTGTGTATATATTTATCTTTGAGGTTTTTTTTTTGTTGTCTGCCTGGTTTTCCCCCTATACTAAGAATCTATCTGGAGTCGTCTCCCATTTATCTATATAATTAGCCATATGAGCAGAAGCTTTCTGTAACTATTTGGTAGTTTGACAAGTTATAGTCAGACACTGACGTTGTCTTTGTAGCCCCCATATGGAGTCTAAACAGACTAACAATGGAAGTGTTGTGCATACTGTGTGTGTGCATGTAGGAAGGGCAGCGTGAGCTTCGCGAGATGACTGCTGCTTCGCTGGACAAGCTATTGGTGGGCCACAGTGCCCTACAGCTCCAACAGGGTTTGCTAAAAGAGGGCCAGGAGCAGCTAGATAAATCCATCACCAGTAATCTGCAGAGGCTGGCAAAAGAGAAGGCTCTCATCAGTACTGGACAACAGCTGGTGGCACAACTCATACAGGGAATTACACGAAGAATGGGTTTGTAATTTACTCTATTGGGTGATTAGAGAAGAGGCTGATGTTCCACAATTTAACTTTTTTTAAAACTACATGATAACAATTTGACAAATTCCATTAAGTCATATTATATATTGTGAAGTTATATTGCCTATGAGTTTTGTGTGTAGGACTGCTGCAAAGCTCATAGTTTTAAATGCATTGAGTTTTAATAGCCATCTCTGCATGTTCTCTGTGCCTGTCTTCAGAAAATGTTAGTGAACAGTTGAAGGGTCAAGGGACGGAGGTGCAGGAAAGTCATCGGGCCATTCTGAATGACCTGGCGGAGGTCAGAGGCCGCGCTCAGGAGGTCTACAGTAACCTGGGTGTGTCTTTAGCATTCTGTGTTGCTAATGTTTCTCATTAATTTATTCCTCATGTTTTAATGTATTAATACAAAAACACTTACATCTTTGCACTCTTTATTTCTATTATGGACAGAGAATTTCAATAAAATTCAAATTTAGTCTTCTCCTAAAGCCAAGACTGTGTTTCAATTATTGTGCAGCAATCCAGGGGTAGCAGTGGGGTGCTTCGGTGTGGATGAAACAAAACAAATAGTTGATGGGTTAATATGTAAAAAAAATCGTAACTTAAACAATCTTTTTTTGAAAAAAATGTAAACAAACGTTAATTTAAACAATTTCATGACTCTTGCTTTGGGGACTCCAGTTTCAATAAGGGACTAAGATTCACTTTGATTTTAATAGAAAGTTTGCAGTGTTTTGAATGCTCTTAGCATGTTCATTTTATGTATGTTTAATCCTCTTTAAAACCTGCCTTTATAACAATATTATTGTAGAAATCAATTTGAATGGAGTTTTGCAGCAGCAGAACACAACTGCTCAGTTCTATGCCGAACTCATGGGGAAGCTGGAGCGCATGAACAACACTCTGGGATATATGCTGACATACCTGGATAACATGCAGAATCGTCTGGAAGACCGACTGCAAATGATCCAAGGCTACCTGGGGTGGGCAGGTATATTCAAAACTGTTATTGTTTATGTGGTGAAAACAAGCGGAGTCGAACAAAATTTGCTTTGCACTTTTTAAAAATTTATTAATTTTTTTAGTTTAAGGTCTGGTAAATCTTTGTTGTTTTCTCAGGTCTGAGTCTACGTGCCCTGTGGACCTGTGTGATTCACGCTGGATATTTCCTGTTCAGTGCGGTGCTGCTGTCCTTCTTGCAGTGTCCCACTTTCTCCCGGATCTCCCTGCTCATCACTGTTCCAATCAATGCTGTCGCTGAAGTCAATCAGCAGTCGGCCCTCGACCTGGTCACTCTATCTCTGCTCCTCTTCACACTCTCCCTGGGTTAGTCCTGTGTGTGTAACTCGGTTGAACCATAGCTCTGTATAAGCAAAGTATTAACATTAGTGAACGCTTGAATCATCTCTTTCTGTTTTCTAGCCCGCTGGTTCATGCTGCAGGTGTTGTGGATGCTGTCCAAACTGAGGGGCCAGAAATGCACTACTGCTCCACTTCTGGCTCTTCCGGTCAACAAGAATTCAACCAAAAATACAAATCCTGCATTCTGCCCAGCAACCTCAACACTTCTAGAGTAAGTTTTTCCATAGAGACGTGGTGCCTTAAAGTCCTACTTCGACAAAGTTTGTTCATGTGTCGGTACAATATGGTGTAGATTTAGGCATTCAGTTTACATTATTCTAATAAGCAAAGCATAAGGTTCCTTAGTCTGTTGACTACATTAACTTTGTTTCCTGCATTTTCTTTTTTAAAGTTTTACCCTAAAGCTACAAACATGTCTTGGTTGAACTATTCTTGTCTGTCTTTAGAGGTGACCTGGACTGTGATTTAGAGTCCGAGGAGCCATGTCTTGATCAAGACAGTGTTATGACTGGTATGTTCTGAAACTGTCAGATCACGCATGCATTTATTTTGTGTGTGCTGGAATACACATTTGTTATTTATTTTTTTAAAACTGGCATTAAACTTCGTTCTTACATTCTGTTCATGCTGTAGGAGATCCTTGCATGGTGGCTTCATCTCCATCATACACTTATGGTTCCCCCAGACTCGGGCATCTCACCATAAGCAGCCCCAGCCACTCCACACCCAGAAAAAAGGGTCGCAGTGGAGGAGTGAGTAGATGAAAAGATCAGGGCTTGTTTTCTCAATAACGAACACTCTTGGCACGCTAAGAAGATTCTTAAGATATGTGTTCCCCAAACTGTCCCTTAGGAGGCTTCTCAAGACGCTGCCCATTTCGTGCGATGTTACTAGGAGCTGGCCACAGACACGGTGCTGAATTAATTGACAACGATTGCTCAGGAATCGATTTTTCAGTTCATTTGCATGCTGGTGTTAGACAGCACATTCTATGCAAATTCTTCCAAAAACATTTATTTCAATATGGGTTAAAGATGTTGCCAATTTTGATGCATTAACCACATTTGAAATAGGCTAATTAACAGTCACTCAATTAGTTCTGATATCAAAATAAAATTGTTAAATATTGTCTGGTCATCATTGGTACAGCATTAATTATGTGCCATTGTTTGACTTGCGTACATTGCTGATTTCTAAAGACTACTGCTCAGTAGCTGAAACTATGCTAAGAGACCGCTTAAAGCGATCGTTCACCCAAAAATGAAAATTTGATGTTTATTTGCTTACCCCCAGGGCATCCAAGTCGAAGGTGACTTGTTTTCCTCAGCAGAACACAAACGCAGATTATTAGCTTTAGCCGTAGCAGTCTGGTAGTCATTTAATGGAAGAGGATG
>JBBKCR010000122.1:10864521-10884578 GCA_037577295.1 Ladigesia roloffi | reverse complement strand
TGCGTTTGTGTTCTGCTGAGAAAAAAAAGTCACCTTCGACTTGGATGCCCTTGGGGTGAGCAAATAAACATAAAATTTTCATTTTTGGGTGAACTATCGCTTTAAGTGTGGTTCAGACCAACCTTACGAACGTGGGGTGTACGGACACTTCGGGGAAACATTCCATAACGTTAAGAGAGAGGTTAAGGAAAACTTAAGAACTACTTGGCGATAAGAAGCTTTCCAGAGACTAGGCCCAGATTTTTATTTGCTAAACTATATTTCCAAATTCATATTGTTTACTGACAGAAGGTCATGGGATAAGATTTATTGTACTGATTTATTGTACTATGTGTCAAAGATAATTTCCTCAAGATGTATTCTGATCTTTTTGATATATTCTGATTTGACAGGGGGATTTTGAGAACGTTCCTCAGAGGATCCTAGATATGTATACAGTGAACCGGTCAGGGAGCTCCAGCCGCAATCAGTCACTTGCCAACAACAGGTACCTGTACCATCTGTAGTTTGTGTTTGTGGTGGTGGTGAGTCTTTTCTTAAGGTTCTGCTCACTAAGCATACACACCTCATTGATGTTACAAACTTAGCAAGTGTTGGTCTTTCCTCCTTCTCTCAGTTCACTCTCCGGACGTCCTCTGTGTAATGGCACCACCAGGCTGGGACAGCCATGTAAGAAAAGGGCGCTAGCAGGTCAGGACTTCTGTAGGATTCACGAGGGAGGACACACCTCCTCCAGTCGCCTTGGTAACTGATCAGTCCTCCGCTGCTTCTTATTCACTAATGCTTCTTGATCACTAATATGATCCCTTTCTCTTTTATTTTTGTGTTGTGATGGACTGTTTTTTATATTGACCCCTCTCTGGCTATACAAATCATGTAAATTCAATTGTGTTTTATAATAAATTAATACCAAGCTTAACCATTTAATGTATAGCTTATCTGAAATATTAGGAAATGGGGCACATAGAATACTACATATTGTCATGTCTTTTTTCATGTTGTCTTTTAAATTATGAGCATCAAGCAAGTTATTTCTTTTTCTGCAGAATTTGACTTTCTTAATCATTTATACTTTTCATTAAACATCTTATGACAAATGAAGGAAAAACACAGATTGTGGGTATTTGTTCACACTGTAATTCACATCATGCTGCTGGATATACCCTTTTTGACCATGTTTATTAATTTTTTTTAATTAGTGGTTTTATGGAAGGTTATTAAGGCGGGTAGTAGTAGTGGTGATACATTTCCTCAAATTATTTTAGTTTTATGCAAGTCCACATCTGCAAAAGGATTGTGAATATGGTGAATTTTTTAAATGTTGTGGGATTAATCTGTCTTATTGGAGACTCATGATCTCTTCAATACAGATGAATTATTTAATTAAAACAGACATAATGAAAATGGTGACCATTCAAGTGGAATTTGTAAATTTTTATCGTTATTTTCAGGGTTATTCTGCTCTGCAGGTTGTACTGTGAAAAGGCAAAAGACATTTGTCATATTTGTTGCACATTAAAACACATCTTAATCAGTGAAATCAGTAGTTACACAATCTAAAAACTCAGTTTTCCCCCGTGGTGTTCATTCTGAGTTGCAGGTGGTTGTACTGTAAAAAATTGGGCAAGAGTATTTGTCACACAACTAAAATGGATGTACAGAAGTGAGTCAAATAGTCTGGTATAATAAATGATTCTTGACATGACCAGGAACATGGCTTAAAAATATTACATTTGATTTCAAGATTTTAGCCATTTAAGCTATTTTACAGGCAATGTACATATGAATAAAAACATTATCTTGTGCATCATACACATTATTTACATCAGAGATGTCAAATCTTATACATAAAGGGGTGGTGTGGCAGCAAGGTTGTTTTTGTAATCATGCAGGAGTCCCTGATTCAGTGTTTGAACACTGGAACCAAGTGGAATGAGGTGAGCTTCTGCTTGGAAGGAATACAATTCCTGCGGCCATACAGGCCTTTGTGGACAAAATGCTTTACACCACCAGACTTTGCCGCAGCCCCAGTGGACTGTGAAGTGAACCCACCACAGTATTCTCATTATTTAAACCATTGACCAAGTAAAGCCAGGAACACAGCGCTCATGGAGCAGTGTGGGTATGGTACCTCTCTCAAAGAGTATTGAAGTTTTGCTGCTAACAGTCCTAGGACACCAAAGGTAACTTACAATTAATAAACATTCAGTTTTCATTTTGTATTTAAATCTAAAATCACAAAATATTCATGATTAAATATTTACATAAAAAAGTCAGAATGTATCTTATCACTGGAGAGGAATTGTTGGAGTAAAAATAAATGGTTTGATTTGTGGTCTGGTAGAGCTGCATTATTAAAATAACCGTACAGTAACCCCCTGCTTTAAAATGGATCAGTCCATCAGTCTGTATTTTTATTACTGTAAATTAAACTGTACAGTACTAATACAGGTCTGCCAAATTAATTTTTACCACCTCACCACACCATTTTTCAATTATATGCATGTGCTCTTGGAATGTAACTGTATTATTAGTTGTATTATTATTTTCAAAAGGCCCCTTGATTGGCCCATTTCTTTTATTTTGCCCAACTACTTAAACTGCTAGAAGGGCAAATAAAAGTTCTAGAGTCACAAGGAATGTAGCGCAGCATCTGGTGATGTTTGTGTATTCCAGACTTCAGGCTGTAATTGACTGCAAAGGATATGCACCCAAGTATTAAAGAGTGAAAGTTTAATTTATGATTGTTAATTTGTCCCATTACTTTTGGTCCCTTAAAAAGTGGGAGGCATTTATACAAACTTCTGTATTTCCTACACTGCTCACCTGATTTGTGTATAAAGATGGAAGTCTGCAGGTGAGGCCTATCTTGCTAGTTTGGTGGTGTATAGAGCTAAAAAATTTCCCAATATTTATGGACTTGACTGTATATTCTAAAAAAAGGAGCTTGAGTGTATATCTGTAACTTTTTTTCTTTTGAGTATCACCCTACGACTTGATTGTTAGAAGTTCCACAATTGCTGTAAAAAACAATAACAGTTAATTTTTAAGTTAGTTAATTGTTACGTTTGGATATTATTTACTATTCATTAAATTCAAATCACAGTTTAAGTTTGTAGCTTATAAGAATGTAGCTTATCACAATAGCTTATCACAGGTTGCTCTATTCCAAATTGAAAGAATAATAATTTATTGATTATTGTGGTTAAAATTCAGTTCAAATGACTCACTGTTAACATCTGCTCTAATGTCCACAATGTCTTCAAATTCATTGTTGTGTATAATCGGTTGATTTCCTATGCCTCCTTCATTGGTTATGGTAATATGTCCAACAACCTGTAGACAAAGTAGAAAGAAATAATCATTTAATCTGCTCCTGTTAGAGTGAAGAAATAAAATATAAACGTCTATATGTTAATGCTGTACATTAAAAAACAAACTTGACAAAAATGGACCACAAAGCACCAATGTTGGTCGCTCTGGAGTTTTTGCCTAATGATGGAAATGTATATGTTAGTAGGACATGTACCACCTTGCATAACTTCTTGGACAGTGTGTGGTCCTTCCCTCACTGATATTTGAAAATGTAAAAGTATTTTTTTGCACCAGATACCAGTTAATGCCAGAACATAGGGCATCGTTTGTGTGGTATTGCCTATGTGTGAACAAAGGTTTCCTTCTCTACTAAAACATTGCTTAGGGCTTAAACTACATAAGAAAGCATAATTTATCATTACATGCAATCTGGTGAATTACAGTGACATTCAGTGAAACCATATATGAATACTATTCCTCACCGCTGTATGATCAACTGCATTTAAAGGGTCCTCGAACTTTATTGTCAAAAATAATTGGTGAATTCGGCACAACTTCGACAACATAAATGTTTATAGTATTTGATCCTGTCACAACAAGCAAACAATTACCTCACAAAAAAAGAAGTTCAAACTGAAAGTGCTGAGGTTCATATAGTGAAACTCTTTACTAGAACTGTTTTGAGGAAGTGGCCCTCCAGACATTTTACACAAAGGCTCTTGCCGCCAAAGACAAGCAAATCACAGCTTTTACATTAAATACTTTTGAAGTTTTTCAGACTAATTCACATTAGATTATTTGGCTACTAAAAGTTGTTACTTGATAAACCTTTGGAGTTATGACCAAAAAGTAGCTTGATAACGGTTGGCCTACCCGTAGATCTTGTTTTTGTTTGAAAAGCTCAGGAAACAAGTTAAAAAATACATATTTTAAGAATAAATTGTTCTTACTTTCTTTGCTTCACTATTTGTTTATTTCCTTCCTTTCTTCCTTCTTAAATCTTGATGATGGTGGACTACAAGCTAGATTGGTGTCCTTCTCTGCTTTGAAAGACTACTTTTATTTTGAGTGAGTTAAAAAAAAAAACTCTGCTATACAATACCTGCCTCCCAACACTTCAGAGCCCAAGGGACAACACATACAGTTAAACCAACAATATAAAACTTTCAGAACAAAAAAAAAAAGCAAAATAACAAGCAATCAAACATTTTGCCTCCACTGCAATCATGTTCTTTGTAGTTTATATTAAAACGCTCATGTGTTTTAAATAAGCTGCAGGAAATGCCTAAAGTTGCAGGAAATGATAGGAAAGTGGCCAACTGTCATGCTGGGCCTCGGTCCTTAGAGGTAGAGCCCTATCTCAGGAGCCGCTCACTGTCCCTCCTCAGATCCCCCTCCGGGGAGCTTGTTGCTGTCCCTGAAAGTGGAGCCCTCTCCATAGACTCCATGGGAGCCGGCAGGGATCTCCTCACTGTTCATGGGAGTGGAGCCCTCAGGTAGTCCCTCGCTGTTCTTGGGAGTAGAGCGCTCTCTGTGGACTCCACCAGAGTCAGGGTAAGCCCCCCATCCTATGTTGCAGGTATGGTCTCATCATGACCCTGAGGACGAATTCCTTAGAACTCAGCTCCCTCCTTTCGGGCTCGCCGTCTTGTGTCTGGTGGGTCAATCTGTCACGCTGGGCCTCTTTTCCCTCACATGCAGGGCAGGCACACTAACACCAAGAATAGTTTAATTGCATCATTCTTTATTTACCAAAACAAAAAAAACGGCATGAGAGCTAGAATTTAATACTATTCTTTTTATTAACGAAAGCCAGGATTAAACATACGGTTATGTTGACCCACAAAAAAAACAGAACATAAGCCTCTTTAAGTACACAGAGTAAAACCCCAAAACCCAATCACCAAACACAAATGCTTAACCAGACAATTTGAAAATGCTTTTCAAAACCTACATTAAAGAGAAAAAATGACTTCTGTATTAGTAGTTATTATGGATGTTAGTTAAAATGAATGTTTTTCTTGTTCAGTAAAGGCACTGAACTTTTGTATCACACAGACATGTTTAGAATATCTTTAGAAACCCTGCATGGTTGATTAGTCTCTATCTCACACTTATCACACCCTCAAACTTCTCTTTAAAAGTAGCCCCAACCACTCTACACCCAGACTCAGGAATCAGTCACCTTAGACACAGGGGTGTAAGTAGAAAGTAAATAATACATATATAAACATAAACATGGTCTATATATTAAAACGGTGTAGTATAACAAATTACTTTATTTTAGTGATGTAAACTAATGTGTAATGGCACAAAGTTCCTAATTTTTTTTCTTTCAAAATGCTTAGGTAATTATAACACTAAAGTGTAAATACTCATATTTCTTTGAAAATAGAACAAATACAACACATTAAGTGTTGAAACTGAAAAATCTTATTGTTCTGTAAAAAATACTTGCTCATTTGGAATTTCATGCCAGCAATATTGCAGTGAATTAGCAACAGGTCAATAATATCATCAGGTGTGAAAAGAAGATCCCAGAGAGGCAGTATCTCAGTAGTAAAGACGATGGCTGTGAGGTTCCAGAGAGAGACAACACAGGAAGCTGGAGTATCTAGACACCCTGAGTCCAGATCCTGAAATACTTTCTGTGCCACAACATAGCTGCAGCATGTATTGGCTGTTTTTTCTTGTGTATAAAGCTTTCCATACACCCTTGTATCTGCCTGCTCTGCCTGTTACTTTGCAAATGTATTCTGGCTAATTATTTGGATGTAAAATTTTATGTAGATTCAGTTTTGACCTTGCCTGTGTTCTGGATGTTTGCTACCACCATAGGTCTTGTGTTCAGTTCTTGTGTTGCACCATGGTCCTGAAGGCATGTTTTGTTTACTATGTACTGTGTTTATATGGTAGAAATGACAATAAAAGTCTATCATATTTTATTCATAATTTATTCTTATTTGTTCTTAGTATTCTATTGTCATTTTAATGATATTTCTACTGTGCATATGTTGACATGTTATAAACTACATCTTCTTCTACTTGTTTAATGAAAATAAAAAAACAACTATCCATCTATATGTCTATCTAAAACCTTAATCCAGACAAATCTCCATGCAAGGGACAAAGTCCTAAACCAGCACTGGATGTCTCTGATCTTTAGGCCATTAAACGGCACTGCATTAAAAACAGACAAACAAAATCTCTATTAATACCCTTGGTCTTATGGCAGTGTACTTGTGCAATTTCATTCTTTCAAAATATATTCTCTCAGAAAAAAATTTTCAAGTATGTAATTTAATAATGGAAGGGGAGTCTGCGTTCTGCAAAATCCCAGTCATTACAAGAGGGTTAACTAATGTCATTATCTCTATATCTTTTCCCACATCTAAATCTCATGAGTCAATTTATTCATTTAGCAGTATCATCAGATTAGCACTCCCTTGAGATTACAAGCCTGTTTCAGTTCTTCTTTAGATTATTACATTCTCAATTCTCTCTCTTGATTTTTGCTCCAGGACTAAAACTGAGAACATACTAGTCACATCACCTGATGCATCATATAATACGTGTTTTATACTATTTATTAGTGCCATGATTTAATTATTATTTAATATGCTAAACATGCTCACGTTTAACACATGCTGAAATAACAATCTCCCTCTTATCATGCAGCAAAATATGACTGTTTTTTATTAACTTTATTAACATTAGGGCTCCCAAGTAACTGTTTAAGCGCTGGCCCCATCATCAGGTTTTTGCAAGTTTGACCACCTAGTGGTGCTGCACATTTCCAGGCTCCGAAATCCAAGCTTCTCTCTCTCAGGGTGGCACTCCTTCTCCCCCATCACTTTGTTTGATGTTAGCCAATGAGGACATCTGTTAGTTGCAGGGCTGCCAACGCAATGAGCGTGAGACACATGCATCTGACAGTTTTCACACGCTCTCACGCCACACTTCCGATTTCTCACGCTGAATATCAATTTTTTTCTATTTTTCCCACTGTGCACACTAGAGTTTAGATTCTCTGGTCGGGCTGATATTTTCTGCCGCTGTCCTCGGGGCGGGCCGGGCTGGGTCAGGCTGCGATCAAGCATTTGATTTTTTTTTATCATTACTTAATTAGACTATTTGGTTGGGGAGCTATGCCATAATTATAAATATACACCGGTCCTGCTGTGCTGTACTCTGCAGAGCTTAAAGTGCAACATGGAGCTTGAAGACGTGAAGAAGAAAATAAAAACAGGAGAAACTTTGAGCAAGTTTGGAGGAAAGTCGAAGGTGTGGAACCATTTCCAGCAAATCATGGGCAGGGACAACATATGTGTTTGGTGTATTTCCTAAAAACTCTGTCTGCCGCTGTTATCAGTTAGACTGACCTCACGCTCGGCTGCTTCTCCCTTCAGCTGGAGTGCCCTGAGCTCTGAACACTCCGAAAGTGAATAAACCAATGACAATTCCATACACACTCTGAATTTACAAGCAGTTTCAAAGGACCAGAGTGTGCTCGGAGTGCTCAGAGTGTCAGTTTAAGAACGCACCCACAGTTGAGAACGTGTTATAACGGCCCGCATAATTTAATAAATTGTCGGGTTTAATTCGGGCTCAGGCTGGGCTGGGCTCGGGCACAAGTTTCACAGGCTTGGGTCGGGTCGGGTCTCATTTTTTGGGCCCAATCTAAACTCCTCAACAGTAGGTGGGCCACCTAATGTCGCAGCAGTCCTCGACAAAAGAAGAAAGTATCCCCCGATTAACGCTTGGGATGTAAGGCAGTGCACCCACAAGTATTTGACAGTCTTCATCCTCCAAGTACTGGTGGTAATCTGTGATAAGGGGAGTCCTAGCTAGTGGGTGAAAATGGAGATGACTACATTTGGCAGAAATCAGTTCAAAAACAAACAAAAATACAAATCAGAAAACATTAATTTGTTAATTTATTAATATTCTGGTGTTTCTGAAAACATAATGCATTTGTAGAACGCATAAAACAATCAATATCTGATGTTTTGCCATCTCTTTGTTGGGTTTACTTTGTTGGGTTTACTTTTTTTAAAAGCTAATGATGGCTTTCTTTACTGGAAATGACAACTCACTTGACAGTTCACAGCCACATACTGTAAATGCAAATGCCACACTTGAAATCAACAAAATATATTTTATTCTAACTGTAAGCAAAACAAGAAAGGAATAACAAACACCTGGTCAAAGAACAGCTACGCTCCTAGTGTAGGTGGAGTTCAGTTATAACAGCAGGACATTACCTCATTAATTTGCAAGCTAATAAAAAAATATCTTATTTAAAAATATTCATGCATAGGAAGGGACATTCTACCAAGCACACATCTATGCTATGAATACAGTGACAAAGTCTAGTTTTGGACATAATCTGGTTGTTGTGGCTATTTAAAATAAAGTAACTATGATCACTGACCTATCAAATAAACATATCAGAATACCAATTTTCATGACATTTGCAAACAATGGTGTAGCAGCAAATTTCAGTGACTATTTAAAAAATAATGTGGTATGCCGAGCTATAAATGAAGCTTCAGTAACATCTAAATGTAAACACATTTCACACGGGGTATGTGGCTACTAACAGACCAGAAGAATAAAAAAATGATTCTTTTTTTACATTTTTAATCCCGCAGGCAATGCTACAGTTTAACAAATGAGTGTAACAACTCTCTTTTGGCTCTGTTACAACTAAGGGTGGTCACATGACAACATATTTTATGGCTATAATAAATCTGTATACAAGAAACTGACCAAATGCATAACCAAAATGTTTCATTACAAACACAGCATAATTTAATTGCATTTAGTGCAGCACTGCATGCACAACTATGTAGAAGGGACTGGTGCTTTATTCTCTTTGTTGAAGTAATGCAGAGTTCTGCACAGGCATGAAGTTTGTAACTGATCTGTACTCATTTCAAATGCAGCAAAACATACTATAATAGTTTCAGAGAACAGTTATTGTGATACTTTAATTTGCAATCAAATACTTGGACTATAATGTGGTGTTGCCCCCCTTTGCAGCTATAACAGCTTCCACTCTGGTTGGAAGGCTTTCCACAAGATTTTGGAGTTTCAGTGAGAATTTGTGTCCATTCATTCTCCATTCCAGTTCATCCCAAAATAGTTGGATGGGGTTGAGGTAAGGGCTCTGTGTGGGCCAGTCAAGTTCTTCCACACTTAACTCATCCAGCCATCTCTTTATGTCCCTTGCTTAGTTAACTGGGGAACAGTCTTGGTGGAATAGAAAAGGTTCTAGCAGGAAGCATGGCGTTGTCCAATGTCGTTTGGTAAGTTGAGGCATTGAGATCGCCCTTAACTAAAAAACTTTGTCCGTATAGTCTTACACTATATTATAGTGTATACTAATGCCACAACACACGCCTCTAGTTACAAGTCTGTACAGTAAATGGGAACCACGCGTTTACACACTAGTTATGAAAGATATGCATGGCTTACGTACCTTTTACGCTTTGAATGAGTAAGTAGGCAAATAAAAAACTCGAATATATACATTACTGTTGAAGAAACAGAACAGAAAAACTTCATCCTAACAGACTTGAACCTTCTGCGCGGGGAGGGGCTTCTGCGCACGGCTGGCGTGGCCTGACTCCTGATTGGACGGTGAGGAGCCAGTCTGTCCGTCAGCGCTCTGGGAAGTGGAGTGTTGATTGGTTTTGTAATGTCCAGTCAGGTTGAGGTTGGGTCGTTCTGCTCGAATAAATGTTAAATTTACCATGCAAACTTGGTCGGCATAAATCAGGTAAGCTTTTTTGGACTTTTTTCGTCTAAGTACGGTGCTCATTTTATGCTCTGTTACATCAGTTTTGTCGCAGCATTTGCCTGAGTCTAGCCTGTAAACAGACAGAGGCTAAGATAGTCCAGCTTGTTGAGTTAGCGGGTTAGCTAGCTTGATTTAGCACAAAATAAACATCACCACGATAAACCCATGGCTTCTCATTTTGTTTTATTTTAGTATATTCACGTACAGCCTGCGTGTTTTTTCAGAACTGTCTCCTTTCACTTTAAAGCCCTCGCTGGATATTGTGATATTGGAGGGGGTGGGCGCCTCCTACGCAGTGTCTCAGACTGTGCTGCTCTAGTCTCTCTGGGCTAGCCAGTCTCTTGACTC
Organism: Ladigesia roloffi; assembly: GCA_037577295.1. Classification (NCBI taxonomy): domain Eukaryota; kingdom Metazoa; phylum Chordata; class Actinopteri; order Characiformes; family Alestidae; genus Ladigesia; species Ladigesia roloffi. Next base: position 10,874,110 of record JBBKCR010000122.1, on the reverse strand, counting down.
AGCAGGTGTGTTGCCTGTGACCCTCAGCTTTATATCTTGATCAATGAGCTGGCGTTTTCACTTCAGTTTGATTTTTAAAAGCACGGTGTATGTCCGCTTCCTTGATCTTCCAGCCACAGATGGAACAAGCGGTCTCACACTGATGTGGTCTTTGTCTTTTTGATGAGACCTATTTGTTGACAATTGTACAGCCATAACGAAATTGATCCGAGTGTTAATTTGGTGTGCTGCCTCAGTGAATAATCATGTTACCTCCTTGGGGCGACTTTGCAGAAACCCTGCTTTCCACCCCTGAGAAGTGGGCCACGTCGTGCTCTTCACGTTTGCTAGGCCTACTGACTTCGTCCATCACCGTGTTTCTATGGTTCTGGGGGTACACTGCCCTGGACATTTAGTTGTTATGCTTTAACACCCCTAATACAACTTAGTAAGGGATAGTTAACAAGCTGTTGATAGATTAAGTGTGTTGAGAGCAGTGAAATATACATGGCTGTGAAAATATATGGCCCAAGTTGAGGGACCACTGATCAATCAAATATGTAGTGAAGATGCATCATCATACATGCCTCTGTACCAACTTTTGGTGGAATGGCTGTTTGTTTTCTTAGTAAAGATCATACTTAAATTATTCATGCTGTAAAGGGATTTCGTCCAGACCATTTGTTTTCATTATTTCTAGGCTCAATTATAGTTTTATTCTAATATGGATCTGAGTACTGTGTTTATTTTAAAAGTTAGTCACTGCCTGCTAATAAACTGACGCCTATTTTGATGTTGTTTTGGATTTGTGGAATCAAGAATTAGGGAATTAGGCCATCAGTGAACACTGTAGCAGTTTACCTCTCTGATCAGAACATTTGTATTCCAGGGTCATGAGTGTGTGGTTTTTCCCCAACCCTTTCAGTTCTGGTCTGGTGGACGAGATCACATGGTATGGTTCACATTCCTCTGGCTCTCAGCATCCCTCTGATGCACTGCAGGGATGCGGGTCAGGGGCGGAGCTGTGGGGAGGCCCCTGTCTTGTGCTAAGGCTCAGGCCTTGACCTCCCTTGAGGGGACAGTGAGAGTTACATTCTGGTATGATTGGTTAGACTGGACTCTGAAAATCTCTCCAATGGCTCTCTCTTTTTTGATCCGTCACATCAGGGGCTTGAAGATGAGATTATTCTCTGTATCGCAAGCTCTTTTTAATCGTCATAAACAAGTGAGTATATTTATGAAAACTCGTAGTACAGACTAATATGTCCGGGAAAGTCTCTTGCCCTTCATGTTTTCGTCTGAGATGTTTCTCTTTACTGTTACAGTGGAACACCTGTTGTCACATTTGGTTAGAAGTAATGGTCTTGGGTAGCTAAAGCATACATTTTCCCAGACATAATTCCTGCTTGTTTTGGACAAAAATGGTGATTATCCATTTTAATCATTTTTTTAGCCTGGGACTTGGATTAATCTTTGCTTCCAGAATGCAGCCATGTGTGTTGTGGGAAATATTTCTGGCCAAGCTACAGCCTGCTTCCATCTTACTCTTACATGGCACAGGGTGACCATTCCAGTTGTGCATGGATTCTGATTGCCCATGTGAAACAGAAAGGCTACAGGATGTTACAATCATGATATCACAATATCAGTCTTAAAACCTCCTGCTTTAGGCTATGTTTGTTGTGGAGTTGTTTCCTGCAAATCTCACTCAACATTTATTTGTTGCCTAGTTGTTTTCTTGGGCTCACTGGTAGGACAACAGTCATCATGCACAGGGCGTCAGTCTGAATGATGTATGAATTCATTAAAGAGATTGTCTTTATTAAATGTTTTGTGCCATTGAAGTTTTGTTTGGAGAAACATTAGATTATATATTATGGCAGTCTGTCTCTAGTCCGTTTTTTTTCTGAAATACTAAACCTGAAGGGACTTAACAAAACAAGACATTTTCTTGAGCATTTTCACAGTCATTTTTCATAACCGCAGTGCATGGCAATTAGCAGAACTTCTATCAGAGGGTTTTGAAGTTTAATTTAATTTCCCAAGGAACTCAGCTGAGGGGCAGCTGGCTTGAGAGTGAAGGAGGAAGAAGAGACTGAAAGAAGATCTCTGTTGTCTGACAGGCATGTTGTAACGATACAGGCCGGCAGAGCTGAGGGTGTCCTCTCTCTTTAGGACTTGTTTACTTACCCTTCATTAGCACCTATTAGCCTGTTAACCCTGGCTAAGGGCCCAGAGTTCTAAGCATCGAGGTGGCACCTGACAGGGGAAACAAATTTAACTTAACAAGTCATTATTTGGTTTAGATTGCTTTTAAGCCATGTAGTCTATAATCTCAAATACTCTTGTGATGTTATAACAGCCAGACTACAGCACATACCGTTATGACATATCAATCTGCATATCTGTTGTATCTTTGATCAGCCATCCAGATCTTATTATTGTGAGCTAATAGGCCTAATCGTATTAGTCACAACTCCTCAATTTTTTTCTACTTTTTGTCAGGACTACTTTTCCCTCTCTTTCTAACCCAAATGTTACTCTCTCACTTAATCTTTCCCTAATTTCTTCTTTTCCTCTCTGTCTTTTCTTTGTAGGAGTCAGTGTGTCGGGTCCATATGGCTGTGTATGATGAGAACATCCTGAAGAATCCTTTTTACTTGGCACTAGAGAAACAGAGGCCGGACCTGTGCAGCAGAGTGGCAGAACTGCATGGCATCGTAAGGCTTTCACTTCCTTATTTCACTGATTTACTGAAAATATGTGAAGACTTTTTCATGTATTTGAGTTGTGTGTTATGGTGTATGATTCAAGAAGCTTTTTTTCCCCTCACGATGTAAACTCCTCATTTTATAACCAATAACTGCTTCAGTTTGGTTACCATGTGACTGTGATTATGCCACACAAATCACAAACGTGTCATTTTGGCCCTTAGGACAAATAGGCGGAGAGATGACAATGATAACTCTTTCAGATCTTGCCATGTGACTGTAACGAGTGCCAGACAAAATCAATGGGAGCGTCTGTATAGATGGAACACATGGACAGATCATTCTTTCATACTGTAGAGGATTAAAATCATTCAATTCATCTTGTTCTTTCTGAAGACCACATGTCTTCATGTTGGAACATTGACGTTCATGCTGCTGAGAGTCTTTTTGTAGTCAGTTTGTAAATGAAATAATTTAGATAATGTCCCTCTTTTAAAAAAAGTAGCAGAATGCCTATTTGAATGACCTATTTGAACAAAACTCTTAACCATGCCCACAGCTTCCCTTTGTGATGAAACCGTTATGAGACAGGAAGTTGCCTGGGTCACCCATGCATTAAATTAGACTGCAGGTGGTGGCCCAGGTGTAAAATTCAACCAAGCCATATATCTCACATGAGTAAAGATTTAATGTTTTCTTTGTTTTATTGCAACTTACTTAAGGTTGTTTATAATTACGTATGTTATTCTGCATGTGTTGTAGGTCTTGATTCCATGTCGTGGAAGTTTGTCATCTGTTTCATACACAGCAGCACAGTTTGAGAGCTATGTTCTCCTCCCTGCAGAACAAGGCTACCAGACAGTTGATGCTAAGGTATTTAACACACAGTCATACATCTAGCTAGCCATTGGCATTGTTTGCCCATGTTTAGTTGTGTTTTTAAGCAGTCTTTTGTGATATGACTTTCAGGAGGTGGCCATAGAAAATAACCAAGTGCATTTCGGCTCAGGGTTCTTGAACCCTACCTCTGTACCCATTCTGTTTGAGGAAACCTTCTACAATGAAAAGGAGCAGGCCTACAGTATCCTGTGTGTCACCCGGCCCATTGACTGTGAGCCAAGCCCAGGTAAAAACAAAAAATACAACCCAAAACAAACCAACTCCCTGCCTCTACATTCAGATGATGCAACATTGCAACTTCTGTCTCTATCCATGTTATAACTGCTTGAGATGAACAGCTCCTTTAACCTAAGATAGTCTCTTATACAACAATCATGTTAATAAAAAACCGAGATCACCCAATTTGATTAATATTAAAATATTTATATTTATATATCTTCATACGTTATATTTCTCAATGTATTGGAGGCCCCTTTTATGTTCTAAACCTAGACAACTTGAGTTCTTAAAACAGTTCTCAGACATCACGTAATGTAGACTCCATTAGTTGCAAAGCTTAATTATAGGATTATTCTAGACATAGTAATAGCTTGTAGCTTTTGAATTTCATTCACGTCTGTTCTTTGTAAAATGCTTTGTTTGTCAGTGGAGCTGAGCCCCGTCCCCTCTTTGTACTGCCTGAAGAATGTGGAGGAGGTGAAGGAATTTCTGGGCCGCCATGCTGAGAAACTGGATAAGTTTACTGTTGCGTTTTGTAACTCCTTCAAAGAGCAAGAAAGGAAGGGCCTCCGCCATCACATAGTGAGAGAAATTCTCTAAACACTTTTAAACTTGAAACTTTTTATGCTGTTAGTGTGTAGTTGGAAAAGATTTAACCACATGTTACTGTCTTTTATAGGATTCCGTTCATGGCTTGTACACAAAGTGTCTTCAGTGTTTGCTGAGGGATTCTCGACTGGTATGTAGATCTCTGCTGTCCACTGTATTTAAGAATGAAACGATGAAGGCACTCTTGCTGGTTTGTTGGCTGCAAGCTGATGAAATAAATGTGCTTGGTTTCAGAAGGTGCTGACCAAGCAGGAGCTTCAGATGACACTTCTCAAACAAGCAGTGGAGGTGAGCTATGTGCTTGCTTTTAACTAGCTCCATGTATTGGGAATGCAGATATAGCATAAGATGCAGAGTTGATGCAAAACATTCTAGGATGCATTTCGGGAACTAAGCATCACCTTCACTCTGTTTTTTCTTTTCACAGATGTATATTCATCATGGTATCCATGATTTTCTTTTTAGTTATGTGGGAACACTTGAGGCAAGCCAGGTACTTTTTGCCTCTGGCACCTTCATATCATGTTTTCTAGATATGAATATTTTTGTTGAAGTTCTGTCTGATATTAGTGCTTTTTTGACCGTGAATGTTGTATTTTAGGATGCTGCATTCAATAAAACAGCCAGAGGGCTGCAGGACCTTCAGCAGAAGGATCTTGGTGTGAAGTCAGAATTCAGGTGAATTCCTTTTGTGGTCCTTAGGAACTTGCAAGTAGCTTTCACTTCTTTTTTTTTTCTGTAAAGCTTAGTATAAAATCTATTCATCTGTTACATTTAGGATATTGTGGCTCTCCAAAGAGGTCAAGATGTTTCGCTCTTTCTCAATCTCATCCTTATTTTTGTTCTCTTGTGATATTTTATGGTCTCTTTATACAGTATAAATATTCCTCGTGCAAAGAGGGAATTGAATCAGCTCAACCGCTGCACTTCTCCTCAGCAGAAATTGCTCTGCCTCAGGAAGGTCGCCTTCACCATTATGCAGTCTCCCAGTCGCACAGGTGAGAAAGTCAGGCTTATGCCCTTATTGTCCAAATGTGGTCCCAAATTCCGTAATCCATGATGCATTTGAAATGACCTGAAGCAAGGAGATCAGCTTTCCAGTCGATATTGCCCCAGAATTTTAAGCGTTGCATGTCTTGTTCTTTGCAGCCTGATGAATTTTGATATCACACTTGAGTCCATATATATATGTAAAAATAGCTTTTCATTAGCTTTGGTGATAAAAGCTTTTCAAATGTTGCATAAAAATCTATATATCAGTAGTAAAAGTGTGGTAGCAGTAATATACATTTCATACATCATTATTACCTGCACTGGCTCCTGTATGCTCAGTACACTTCATTTAATTATTTACTGTAATTAAGTCCTGGATATATGTAGTTGCTTTATGCGTCTGAAATGTATTTTTCTTTGGTGGAAAATGGGTCCATTGATTTGCAGTCTGGAGCTCTCGTGGTGGGTGGTTGTATATTTTTGGACCATATTAATGTTAACTGTAAGGACTTTGTTCGATATCTTTCAAGCAGGTCCTAAATGGGTAACTAGGAACAAATCCATTTCCTTGAACACAGTTGTAGTTGTTCATTCAGGGATGTTTATAACAGGGATGTGTTGACCTGCACATTTCTTTTAAAATCTTGTGTCAGGGGTCATCCTCAGTATATCTCCTTACAGACAATGGTCTCTTCAGCTCTCTGCTCCACCGGCTCTCTTGCAACTCTTGTAACCAGATTAGCTGGTATGCGTACATGTAGAACACTTTGCACACTGTTTCACCTCAAATGGTCATTATTGAAATACACACCCTGTTGGCAGGGCAACAACACTCCCCTGTATGTGTAAAGTAGAGCAATCCTGTCTTAATGACTGTTTGCCAAACTACCAATGAACCAATTAGAGACTTATGAGGCACACAGAGGCACACAGTGTATGGAAGGACGGCCAAACTGGACAAGGCATAGAGCACATTTTAACACGATCTCATTTTATTTCAATACAATAGATTAGTATTTCATTTTATTACATTATAATAGAGTAGTATTTCTTCACCAGGAATTTATTGAATATTTTATAGATTATTTGAGCATTTTTAAAGTATTCAGGTAAAAAAAAAACCCTCAAACCATTTAAATGGATTTAAGACAGACCAGGCATATTAAAAATAAATAAATATATAAGACATGTTTTTGTAGACTAAGTAAGAAAATAATGACTGATATGTATGGTTTTACTGATGCTAATATTGACAGCCCACAGCTTTGTCTGGATCAGTGAAACCAATCACTGTTAACATTATGATATTCACTATTTTTATGTATTTATTTATATAAATACATCAAAAAATATATCATTTACATAAAAAAATATATCATTTATTTTGCCCTTCCTTGCATTCAATCTCCTTGTGATCTTAGGCTTTTTCCATGGTGGGTCACATGCGGAGCTGCTGAATTTGAACAAGACATCATACATTAGAATAACCAAAATGTGTATAATATATACTAGAAATAACTTATGAAATATAAGAGTAATGGACAGATCTCCAACGTCGCCAATATATGCAGTGTGAGTTTCTGTTTATTTTATAGTTTTATATTATATACTGACCATTCACAGTGGCAGACAACAGCTATATCAATCAATTTTTAAAAATAGTTTTAAATCCATATCAGCTGCAAATCTATCAAGCCCTTCTAATCATTGACATCTTAAAGGTAAAACGTCAATTCAATTTCTTTAGTCAAGTTTGTATATTTGTGTCATTTGTTGGAGTTTGTGTAATACTGAAATGTATTTCTTCCTCATTTGCTTTCTTGCTTTCAGTAACCCTGGAGGCAGTGTGTGCTGATGATCTCCTCTCAGTTATTCTGTATCTGCTAGTGAAGACAGAGATTCCAAATTGGTAAAAGAGTTATTTACTCAACTTGCCAGACAGTCACTATCATTGTAAATAATAAGTATTGATGCCATTTATTGCTGAAGCTCTTTTAACATTTATATGGTCTCTACATAATTTTGTAAATGTTGGTTCTCAGGATGGCGAATCTTAGTTACATAAAGCACTTCCATTTCTGCAACTCTGCCAAGGATGATCTTAGTTACTGCTTGACTTCGTTTGAAGCAGCTGTAGAATTCATCAGCCAAGGCAACCTCAGTAGTGATCCTATGGTGAGTCAATGAAGATAAAAAAGATTTGCCCCTAACATTAAGCTGGCATTAATTGAACATGAATCTCATCCAATCATTTTTGTTACAGATGTATTAGTTTAGGAAAGTTAAAAGAAAACTTGAGTGGTAGCGAATCATCTTGTTTACAAATTATGAAAATTTCCACATGTATATTTTTGTATACAGTTTTCAATAAAAATATTATCGTGCTGCTGTACTCTATTCCTGGATACATGTTTCATTATAGTTTAATCATAATCCTGCTAATCATCACCTTGTTTTTATAACGTCTATAATCTGTAATCTGTTTTCTCTAACAGTTCTAGAATAGTTTGTATAATTATTTTGTATAATATTGTTAATCCATTAGTGCCCAGCCCTGGGGAATGTTTTCACTTTTATCACACTTATTTTCCACATTTCTTACATAATCTGATGTGCTTTGTGTGTATAATTTTTTTTGTTATTCATATTTATTGTAAATTGTACTCTGTGTAGGGATCAGGGGAGCTAAATGACAAGCTGTTCTTCAGGCAGAAAATGAACCTTCTTTCTCAGAATTCTTCTACACCTATAGACTGTTTGTTTGAGGTAAGTATCACTGCCAGCTTTGTTTTTTGTTTTCATTATAGGAAGAAATGAAGGAATTGACTTGTTAATAAATTATAAACGCACAAATCAGCCACAATAGTAACACCACTGATGAGGGATTTTTTTTTTACAATGGTAGCCTGTGCGATCTGGTCTGACAGGAAAGTGACTGTAGTACAAAGCACCGGACAATGTTCTGCTGGGACCCATTGGGTCCAGTCGTTCATGTGGAATTTACTTTGAAAAATACCACCTACCTTGACATGATACAGGATAATGCACCCTGTCACACCCTGTTTTGAGGAACATGACAAAAAAAGATTGAGGTGGTGTTTGGCATCCAAATATTCAGAGCTGAGTCTATAGGATGGGCAGGACAGACTAGTCCAAACTAGTCCATCCATGCAGACCCAACCTCACAACTTACATTTAAAAAAAAAGATCTGCTGCTGTAGTATATTGTACTACTTTTTTTTTATGTTTGCAATCTAAATCAACAGAATGTGTAACCTTGCTTATAAGAAACAATGAGCTTGAATAATGGGGAAATAAAGCATTCAGGAAAAAAATGCTTAGTCAGTCTACATCTTTTTAAAATGTTATTATTTTTTTTAATGTAGTGGACTAGAGTTTCTGACCAGGGCCTGCAGAGCTGTCTAGTTCATTTATATGACATGGTTCTGCCTTATTTAGGCAGAAAACCTTCTACTCATGTTTAAGGCAAGATGACAGTATCACAATCTTAAAGGAAGAGTGAAGATTAGTGATGCAGAAATGGGCATATCTCGCAAAGTGCATCAGAGTGTTCAGGATGTGCAAAGGACAGGCCATGATAAATCAACCATGACCACATTATTGCTGTTATTGACATTATTGATCAAAATGATGTCAGAGCTCTCATAAGGTGTCCTTGTGAAATGAGACTTACTTTAATGTTTCATCAATGTGAATCATTTGTTTTTAATATTTGACAGAAGGTAATGTAAGCCTTGAAACCAGTGTGCCATTTTGAATGCTATCTACCGGTGTAAAGAGGCCTCGCTCTATACATAGTAGTCGTTTTTATGTGTACATATTTATTGACATTGTTTTTGTGTGTGTGCAGCATATAGCAAATGGCAACGAGGCAGAAGTTCTGCGCTTACTGAGTGAAGGTGAGAGTGAGGAGGACAGGAAAAAAATGTGTCACCCACTCTGCTCCTGTGATGCATGTGACCTGCGGGTGTCAGGGTCAGATATTTTTTTACACTCACTCGCTGCATAAAATCATCTTGAAATATTTCACCAGAGCGCTTTAAAGAGTTTTCTGTGTTATATTGTAATGTATGAATTAGACTTGGGCGGTATCACGGTAATATGGTATACCGCGGTATCTAAAAATAACAACGGTATCAGTTTCAATACCGTTATAC
>JBBKCR010000122.1:10840533-10861942 GCA_037577295.1 Ladigesia roloffi | reverse complement strand
AAACATTTTCTTTTTACTTTATTGGGGTTAATGTTTGTGGAAAACATGCTCCCGTTACATACAGTAAATATAAATAAAACCGTAACTTCAGTGTGGCAGTGTACTGTCAGAGTTTTGTTTTAGCCTTTATAAGCAGTAAGGGTCCGTGTCGTGGAGGCGGAACGGAGGCATGAGAAGCAGACGCGGAGTTTGGCTAACTGCCAGTCGCAGGTTGAGGAGAGGCGTACAACCCCCGGTCATGATAATACGGTATACCACGGTAAAATAGGCAGGCGGTATGACGGTATCAAAATTTGGATACTGAACAAGCCTAGTATGAATGTGCAGTATAACTACCTACAAAAGAATATTACTAGTCTGTGCTGGGTTTTGAAGGCGCAATTAGCTTGTGTTCATGGACAGGGATTTCGCCTAGTACTGGATTATGTAGTGCTGTGAATAGAGGTTTCCATTGAAGAGGAAAGTGTAGTCCAAGACTAGGCTTAATCCCTGTCTGGGAAACAAAAACAAAACAAAAAAACAAACACAAACAAAACAAAACAAAAAATATATATATTTATGTATTATTTATTTATTTATTTTTCTTCTTTATCATTCAGGAGACTGAATGACCCCTCTATAGTGACTCCATATTCCCGGGATGACCGTGGCTACACTCCTCTTCATATTGCTGCTATATGTGGTTGGTTGCATCCTGATATTTGTTGTTCATGGTCAATCTTTACTTTCAATGAGAAACTATATATTGCCTCATGTCTTGCTTCTCATACTCTACAATGATGAATGATTTGATTTATTTCTTTTTGCCTTGCTGCATGCATGTATGATGGCACAGATGATTGCTAGCAGCATCTGTGGATAAGGCCATTAATATGTAAAAATGTATTTGACTGATTAGGTCAGTCTCTCTTGATTGACCTGTTGGTGTCAAAGGGAGCTCCGGTGAATGCAACAGACTACCATGGCCTCACACCCCTACACCTTTCCTGCCAGAAGGGCTACCAGGGGGTTACGGTGGGCATTCTTTTAATACATTTCTGATACACCTCCATATCATCTAGAATGCTGTCATTTCTTCCCAAGTGGCTGTCTCTTTCATTATCTTACATTTTTTTCCCTTGTCACTGTAGCTGTTGCTGTTGCACTATAAGGCGAACACAGAAGCTCAGGACAACAATGGAAACACTCCTTTGCACCTGGCCTGCATGTATGGTCACGAGGATGTGAGTGATTAGGAGAGTAAATCAAAGGAGGTCTGCAGCATTGAACTGATCTCCAGTCTTTAAAGCCACAATTACGAACTGCTGCAGCTGCAGACAATATTTGCTCTGCAGTGCTCTCCAGTGGTAGTGATTCTGTTTCAGTGGTTCCTGATTGGGGCTGTATCATCATCATCATTAGGCATCAGCCATGCACAGCCATACAGTGAATTGTTGAGACCCTTGTGTTAATATGTATGTGTTTTTTCTTAGTGTGTGAAGGCGCTGGTCTACTACGATTTGCACACCTGCCAGCTTAACGTGCAGAATGACAAGGGTGATACAGCACTGCACATTGCAGCACGCTGGGGTTATGAGGGCATCATGGAAGTTCTGCTGGAGAATGGCACCTCCACTCTCATATTCAATAAGGCCAATCAGACACCACTACACTGCGCACTCAACTCTAAGGTCAGGCTTCACATAGTAAAGCTACACCTTAATTTTGCACTTGTTTATAATAACAAGCCTAAGGACATCTCTACGGAGAAACTTAATTTGAGAAGACCATTTTTGGCAATATTATGTATGAGAAATACATATTTTGTCTTTACACATGTTTCCTTTTTTAGTTTCTGTATACGTGTTTTATAGATCTATGTCATTTTTAAACTCGTTTTTCACAAGAGTTGGTAGGTAATAATGGAAAATGCATTGTTGATCATGGAGTGTAGTAGTGACCTTTTTGTTCTTTACGGTGTAGGTTCTGTCCTTGCTAGAGCGCACACACTATGGCACTAGTAAAAAAGAGAGTGGATTTGAGGTAAAGTAAAATACACAGAAAATGAAAATATTGCGCTATTTGCTGAACAGTCATATTTCTTTTCACTTTTTTTAATTAATTCTGTCTTCCTCAGTCTCCCAACCATTCCCCACAGCCTTCTGACTGCAGCAGTCGGCGGTCCTCTGTGTCCAGTACCTGCTCTCTCATCTCAGTGGAGGCCCGTTCAGAAAGTGACAATGTCCGCTACAAGGAGGTGAGCATAAACACTCCTTGTTTGGATAATTTTTAAAAAATTTTTTGGGCTGTGATTTGAATGTTTTTCTGGTCTCTTCATCTTGCCTTTGTCATGGAAGGTGGAGAAGCTGCTGCGGGCAGTGGCTGATGGAGATGTTGAAATGGTGAGGCATTATTTCCCACAATTGTAACTCGCATTAATCTAGAACAGTGAATTGCCATGATGCAAACTTTGATTACTTTTTTTTTTTTTTTTTTTACTTTTCCAGTACCCACACTGCCTAAAACACTGCCATGGTTTTAGTGTTTGTGTTGTAATTAATCCTAAGTATACATGTGTATTTGCATTTTTAGGTGCGCTATCTGTTTGAGTGGTTAGATGAAGAGCCAGAGGAAGATCAACAAGCTGAGATGCCAGCGAATACTGAATTGTGCCACCCTTTATGCCAATGCCCAAACTGTGAACCCACTCAGAAGGTGTAAACTTCAAACAATATAGATGTCTGTAAATTTTAAATGAATGCTTTTATTTGAACTGTTGCTTCATATTTATCTGTTATTAGATTAGATTAGATTAGCAACCACCTTTTTTGTATTCTGCCTCATGTATCTCTAGAAGTTAGCAGCCCTACAGCCTGATGGGCTTGGTGTGAACAGCTGCAGTGCAGACGGTTTCACCCCACTGCATGTGGCAGCTCTGCACGGTCACACAACACTGGTTTCTTTACTCATCCGCCATGGAGCTAATATCAACGTACGCAACGGACAGTGTGCCACTCCTCTTCACCTGGCCTGCCAGAACAGTCACATACAGGTGATTCTGCACAGCATGGGCGATCCATTAGCCAACTTGGATCATTTACTTGCCCTGATGACATAATACTATAAAATGCAAATCATTATGTAATGGATGTAGGCCATGAAGTAGTGAGGATGCTTTGGGCTTAAGGCTGAATTACAGCATTAGTACTAATGCATACCCCTTATAAATCCTCCATGTGTAGGTGGTAAATTCTCTAGTGGAATGCAATGCCAAGCTGAATAAAAGAGATCAGTTTGGGAACACTCCCCTTATCCAAGCCTGTCTAAAGGGACATGAGCAGACAGTGGCCATCCTAATTGAGGTAATCTCACTGTTGCAATAAATACATATGCTGTATGCAATAACATAGCTATATCAGAAAGATATGCTACCTTTGCTGTTGGAAATTGACGTGTGTTCTGCCTTCCCTCTAGACTGGTGCGTCAGTAAACCTGGCTAATAACCAGGGCAACACTGCCCTGCATGAAGCAGTGAGGGGTGGGCACCAGGCCCTTGTAGAGCTGCTGCTGCATGCTGGGGCTTTTACACACCTCAGGAACAAGAGACAGAGAACCGCCCTTGACTGTGCTCAGGAGACTGCAAGCAAGGTAACATTTTAAAGCATTGAATCCCTTGGTTGATTTTGCAAAAAGAAGATTGGCCATCTACCCTAAGTGTATTGCATTGCATGTATGTTATAGCAAATTAAAATCAGTTGTTTAAAATAATAGTGAAAAAATGCTTTGTTTTGCAGAACACAGTGATTCTTAAGATTCTACAGAAAGCCTGTGGTCCCACTTCAGAAGCTGATCCGGTCAAACAGCTCTGCATGCCCCAAGGAGCTCTTATAAGAAGTGAGAACAATTCACAACCCAAGATTCATACATACAAAATTCTCAGAATGCATGTATGAATTGTCTCATTACTCTGTGTCCCATTCAGCACCCTCACTTGTTCAGAGGATGAAGCAACACAAGGCTCCTGACAAATTCATGCAAGAAAGAGACCAATTCACACACAGGTATGTCAGTAAGTTGTGAGTGTGCACCATGTTTTATCATGACATGATGCATGTTTCAGATATGTGAAATATTCTTATTTAAGTACATGTAAGCTTGTTTTTTCACTTTTTTTGGCAATATGCTTAAATATTAGGTACAAGAGAAAAGTTAAAGTGAAGAAAGATGTTATCCACTGTATTTAGAGTTCATGATTAACTAATGTAAACTTGAGCTGTGCATCAGCAGTGCAGATTGCAGAAGCTGTTAAGATCTTTCTGAATTCTGACACGATGTTCTGTATTGTGTAGGATATGGCAAATGAAGAAATCTTTTCCAAAAGATGGAACCATGGTCTCCACAGATCCTTCAAGTCTGGTACTCATAAGTCTGAGCTTGAAACGTCCCTACATAGGATAAGTATCTACAATATGCTGTTTAGCAGTACATTTTTCTGATCATCTTTTCTTGTGGGTGATAGGCTTCAGATGGTCCGAGTAACAGGAGACGTTTGCGGAGAGGAGAGACGGTTGATGGCTGTGGCCCGTTCACGTATCCCCCTGAACGCACTAATTCTTCTTGCCAGCAGGGCCCACATAACCAGGCCAACAACTTGACCCGCTGTCACACCATCCACCAGGACCTGGCTTACAGCACGCCACAGGCACTGGAGCACACAGACAGCAGATGTCCCGCAGTCAAGATGGTGGATGGTGGTGTTAATTGTTCTCCAGACCTCTCTGACTTCAGTGACGGCTCTTCTAACCGCTCACCTGACGGAGAGTTAACTGTTAATGGAGATTCTGTGGAGATCGGATTGGTGTGCACAGAGGAGGAAGTGGAGTTGCAGCAGGCGAGGAAGAACTCTGATGCTGCTTTCACAGAGATGGATAACGTTGTGCTCTAAGAACCTCATTAGACCTCTCCTGAATACGCACCTGATGTCACATCAGGTTTTGTGTTCAGCTGTGCTTTAGAACACTCGCTCCAGCTTGTTTCAATGGCTTGTATTACTAAGCTTCCAACAACAGCCTCCCACTTCAGCTTGTGATCATTTGGTTCAGTTGATTAATTGAAGTGAATGATCACATAGCGCTAGTGGTTAAAGGGAATAGATGTTGGAACACTTGACTTTGCTTGCTTAGTGTTTGTCATGCAAAGGGAGATTAGAAGCCTAACTATTGTGATGTATAGCTAATTTGGATGGAATGTGGACTGCCTGTCAAGAATCAAACATGTAGCATAAAATTAAAAAAATACTGAAAACAAATCTGTACATTTCAGTTGTACTGAGAACTTTTAAAATGAATTTAATCTGCAGTTTCATTCCACCGGCACTTTTATTTCTTGCTGTGAAATCATATCAAAGCATCATAAAAAGGGATGGATAGGCATAACCTTTAACCGTTATCTGGGTTGAAGTGTTGCACAGTCTAGATTATTATTTCAGTTTGATATGAAGCTATCAAACCTCTTGTACTTAAATTTGAATAGATTAAGTAACACAATCTGAAAATAATTGTGTGACTGAAGGAGTGACAGTAATTCCCAGTAAATAAATGTTACTGGATTCCTATAGGGCTTGTCAGGTTTTTTCTTTTCCTTTTTTTGTTTTGCCAGACATGCTTTCCAAAAATTGACATTTTTCTAAATTGAATCTGAATACTAAATAGGAAGAATTTAGCTTGTTACCTTTTATCTTTTCTATTTTGTTATTCTGTTTCACTATGGAATCTGGATACAAGGAAAATGCTCATAAAATGCCATTGCTGCGGACGCCATAGTTTTCTTATGTTTCATTTTTTTTATTTGGGGAAAAAGACAAGATGACTCTCCATGTATCCAAACACCAGACATACAAAATATACAAGAAACAGTATTCTTGACCAGTTGTATTTTAGATTTGCACTTTACTTCCTACGAAGTTTCATATATTCATTTCACCTCAAGTGGTAATTATCAGTTGACCCGTAAGATTTGGTTTTGGCATGGTTTTATGCCTTTTCCTGACGCACACTAATCCTAAGCCTGGACTCAAGAATGGATCCAAGTAAATTTTCAGATTTAGATCTGATGTGGATTAGAGAAAATAGGCTTGTTAAAGGATTTTTATTTGTCACAGAATGTAACTCAGCTTTGTCTTTATTGGTTGTTTTTATACAACCGCTATGTAACAATCTGGAAAAATAGCAAATATTTTTATATGTCCACTTAAATTTTATTTTATGTAAAATGCAGTGAATGTGCCTTATGTGTCAATAACCTATAATAAACCTATAAATCAAATGGATGTCAACAATAATTTAGTCTGTTTTCGTCATTGGCATGTATCCGTAATGTCTGAGGGATTAAGCTGTGTTCATGTACTCATCAACTTATTTAGCTGTAGGTATGCAACAATGAAGATGTACAAGTGATGAACCAAACAGAGACCAGAGGCTGCCAATGCTACGTTCTTGATGTGCTTCATGTTGCCATGTTACCCAGAAACCTCTTATTCATAGAGGTGCAGGGTGCATCTTATTTTGCTACTTTAATTGTTCTGTTATGCTTTTATTTCAGTTTGAACATGTGATCCAAAATGTAACACTAAGAATGGTGTGTGTGGGGGGGGGGGGGGGTTGCCTATAAAATGAAGATTTTCCAACCCCTCCCAAACTGGAACTTAAAGTGCAAAATGTAAGCACTCTAAACTCTTAGTACTAAATTAGATTTAGTAGTAGAAAATGAATTGTGGGAAACCCTTTTGCAGAAAGAATCAGAGTTTTGGCAAGTTTCACCGTGGGTGTGCCTCTGTGAAATGTGCCGCGAGTCTAGCCGGGCGATTGATGGATGTGTTGAGCAGGCAGGGAATCTTATGGCCCTCCTGATTTAATGAAGGAGATGTAGGGAAATGTAGTCATTACCATTATTAAGCGCCAGGGCAGTTTCACAGCCAACCATGCATCACACCGGTAGAAAAAGATTAAACCACTTAGTCTAAACGGGCAAAAAAGGGAGCACTTTCATAAAAGTGCATTAAATGATTGAAACACGTTTTTTGAAATATGCCTCGCCTTGAGACTGGAGCCCGGCCGGGCTGAGCACTCTTGCTTGAGATAGTGCTAAAGTGCAAATCTCCTGTGGATTCATTTGAATATGGAGAGGTCATCAATTAACACATTAAGCAAATATCAGAATGAAATGTAGCATTCACAGTCTCCCAGAACAGGAAGAGGAAAGTCCCTATGTCAGCTCTTCCGCAGCAGGATCTGAAGACCAGAGAGCATCGATCTGATCCCTTTCAGCCTGTTAAATACAAGAAATCAGATTTCTCTTCTGTTAGCTCACACTCTCAATTTGTGAAGAATGCTCTGAGAGACCATTTCAACTGAGAGGTGAGGACCATTAATAATTCACCACAATGGGCCAAATGCCCCGTTACTCTGAAAATATATTTATTGAAGTGCCATTCAGACCTGAGTCTGGACTGAATCAATGGAATTTGTAACCGAGTGACCAGAGCAAATCATTCATCAATGTTATTAACTGGAAATGTTTTGGTTTATTTTTGTTCTGTAGGCCGTTAGCTAGAGTGTAAAATGGCGCTTGCTGATTGCTCTTTTACCACTGTTTAGGTGTTAAATATAACAAAAAACAGACCTAAATTACATGTCCTACATTTGTCCTGAGTGAATACAGGCTTCACCTCAATCTTCTCTTTACACTGGCAGCCAGACTTAAGCAGCAATACACCTTTCAATTTGTGGCAATTGGGGATATGACCCGATTATCTATTAGGCTGCTTTAGCTGCTCTGCATGTGTCAAAGCTTTCTCCAGCCTGATTCCTGCATTTCATTACACTGCCTAATTAAACATTGCAGCCATCTCCAAACGACTACAAGGCCAGCGGCCACCAGACCCCTGAACTCTCCCTCTGTAGAACAAAAGACCTAATTAGATAACCGCCAATAATGAGAAAATCTTTTATCCTTGTATATAATTAAAGCTCAAACAAAAGGACATCTCAATCAATTATTTGGAATGACAAGTTCGTAAATAAATTAGTCTTGCCAATAAATGGTGAAAGAAGATCAATAGGCAATGTTAAGCAGATATCGGGGTGTTGTTCTTTAAGCAACACTGTCGATACACTGCAAGTCACCTGCATTACTCTGGGCAGCACTGGGCAAATTCACACTCACCTCAATTCCAAAATAAAACCATTTATATATCTTGACCTATATCTTGACATATATATATATATATATATATATATATATATATGACCTTTTGTGTTATTCACTCCAGCTTTCAGATGGTCTTTGACTCCAGCATGTGTCCAGCTAAGATTTTTCATAAAGACTTAGTATATTTGTTATTTTACCATATACTTTCTCCAAATGAAGGGTATATTTTGAAAGCCATCCGTTTGTCTATGGATGCTCAAATTGTTAAACACTTCAGAGAAGCTCTAAGAAAGCAGTAAGGTTTTGGATTGCATTTAGGTTGGGGCTTAGATTGAAAGTGAAATTAAGTTTAGGTCTATCTTCATAGAATCTATTAGTTTTAACTTAACATTTTAATATATTGAATAGATATGCAGTCTAATGTTTACCTCAAAAGGTACTAAATTTATTTTTGTGTTGAGGTTCTGAACTTTCCAATCCAGTGACTCTGAATAAACATTAGAGGGCAGTGTTGTACTAGAATAGGTCTGTATATGATTCGTACATGACTATTCCCCTCAGTCAAATGCAAGCGCAAAACCTTTAATTACACAGTGTAGGTTATAGATGTTTTTCCACTTTCTGCAACACTTCCAGTGATTTGAAGAATGTTGGTTCCATTTCACATGTGTTCAGTATCAGTAAACATGCAGTTTTGACAGGATTGTACCACTGGTGTGTTTTTAGTTGTTATGGATTTTAGAGCAGAATTGTAATAGTAATGGATCTGGGAGACTCATCAAGAAAGAGGAACCAATTACTTGACAATGATTTGCCTTATGTAGGAGAATGAGGAGAGCATGTCAACATGTGCGCATATTGACAAAATCTCAGAGTAGAGACAGGACCCACCATCACATGACAAATATTGGCAACTTGTCCAATGTTGAGGTGTGTCTCCCATGTTTGTTTCAGCAAACAAGAGAGGCTTGTAGACACTGATCCACAGAGAGGGCGATAAAAACACTTCCACTGTGGTTTAAAATGTGGTTTTCTATGTTATTGCAAAGAATGTTCCTTCATTGTGGGAGAGTGCACAGTTGATCACCTTTCACTAATAGAAAGATGCCAGTTCTCACAATATCATTTTTGTGGTATATTGCCTTTTTTCATTCATTTTGTATGTTTCTTTTGTGCCAATGTCTATGTGTAAAACATCCGTTCACCGTAATCTATTTTAATTCTATGACTAATGGGCAAAAAATCTGTTCACAATCACACATATATATAACTAAAACCAAATCCTCTTAATGTCTAAATATTGTGCTGCTAAATCCCTAAACATATCTCTGAAACCAGGTTAATTGTGAGAGAGTCTGAGGCCAGAGTGTTTAAGTGCTGATGAGCTACCTCATGTTGTCTGGTAGGCTAGATGAAACAGGTTCGTTCTGCCTGCCAGACATAGTACTCTCCTGTTAGCTCTCCATCACAGGGCACCTCGTGTTCAGGAGGGGTGAACTATCCTATTCATCACAACAGGCTGAACAAACTGCTGCTTAGGCGGCTCCTTAAATAAGGCCCCCATAAACATTAAACAAAGATATACCATTTAAATGTATTTGTAAATCTGAACATTTTATTTAGGTCTTTCACATGAAATATTACCATTATCTCATATTTAATTCTGGTGGTAGAGTCATACTGAACGTAATGGAAGAACGGAGCGTCAGGTCTACACCCTCCAGACTCATGAACACATTCTTCCCACAAGCAGTCAGACTGTTGATCAGAACTGTCTAATGGACTATTAAACATTCAGGCCAAACTTCTACTTCACTGCATGTACACCTCATCAACTGCACATGGTTATTTTACACCAGTGTGACATTAATTACTTTACTGGTCAGTTCATATGCACAGGACCTTATTCTGAAATGCACTTTGAATATTTCTACTACTTGCACTATTTCTAGTAGTAGAAACATCATTAAGCAACAGTGACATGTATATGTAGTGTATGTTTGCCTTTATAATTAACAGTTGGAATATATATATTTACTCATAATTATTGCTACTCACAATAAGTCATCTCCACCAACATACACGCAGGCTATTTTCCAGTGTTAACTGTTTCGCCTGTCCAGCACTCATGGTCATTTTTCATTTTTAATGCGTGTGTGCTTTATTTTTCTAACTATATGCATGATCATTTTGCACTTGATGCTGGTCAGTTTTGAATTGCATCACCATGTCTTTTCGCACTAAATATTTCTGCCATCACCCATTCCACATTCCACGTTCCTTTATATCTATCTACCATTCTATATACTTTAGAGAGTATAGAGAGAAACAGACATACATAAGTATAAACACGTTTTGAGCCGTGATTAAACAGATGCTACCTACCTGAGGTGCACACTCGTGCATTTTCGGAAGAAAAAGTTTTTGGCTGTACGAGACGAAAGAAGGCGCGCCGATCTCTCTCGAACCTTCCACGCGCGTGCCTTCTCTCTCTTTCTCTGATTGGCCTCTTTGACAGCCATGGGCTGGGCTTTGCAGTCACCGCCGCCGTTACTACGGGAACTCTCCAGCAGCTTCGACGGCGAGCAACTGAGGAAAGTTTGTGGGACGCGGGAGAAAGTTGGAGTGACACGGTGACAGCTGTGGACACGGCGCCTGGCGTGTGGGCCGCCTCTCCTGAGAGAGCAGCGGAGGAGAGGGTCCCTAATCACTAATTTAGTGGCAGCCATGGCACTCTGCCCGGGGGGCACACACACACACACACGCACACACATAGAGGCGAGGTTTGTGTCCACACTGATAGGGACAGACAGGGCGGATGGTGCTCTGCTCCCACACTGAAGCCTGACTGAGCACTACAGTGTGTGGAGAAAACACACACACACACACACGCACACACAAACACACTTTGCAGCGGGACTACTGAAACTCAAGCTCTCTTAACATCAGTGAATTGTTATCCTGTATTCTTCTGTACAGAAAGCTTCCTTTTTACCTCTGCTGATTTACTGGGAGTCATATAAGGAAAGCAAGTCATTTTATGTAAAAAGGAAAGGAAGAAGCACATTAAACTGGAAGCTAAAAATCACTTTGTACATTTTCCATCAGTGATGGCCACTGTTTATAAGTTCGGTGCTAAGAGGCGCTTTGACATGTATGAGAGTTGTTGACAAGAGCATTTGGGAATTTATAGACGGTTTATATTTCACATGAATTAAAGAATCTGGAATGTTACCAGTGTGCAGATTTATAGCTAAATGACCACTTAACGATCATTGACAGGACACGCACACACACACACACACACAGGTAATACGTTGAGTGGCAGCAACATAGCAGGCCTTTAATTGACATTTTAATTTTTCTATTCTCTTAATGCTTAAACAACCATATATTGTTTTGTGTTATTTAAAGTGTCTGAAGCTTTTTTAGAAACTCTCCATCTCCTGAGTGGGATTGCCGTGTATATCACCAGCTCAGCTTATCTAATTTCATTAATGTGATCTCCTGTCCATTGGCTGACAGCTTAATGGCCATTATTTGTGGTTCCCTTCAAATAAAGCTCAGACAGTAAATTGCAGTCTGTGGCAATTGGGATCTAAGCGCTACCCTGCATTACTCTATAATATCTATTCCTTTAATTAACTGAAAGCAATGCTGACATTTATTGGATTGCAAGTTACTTGTTAATGGCAATAAATTGCAGAGAGGGAAAAATATCATTGCTTATTTTACATCAATAATTTGTGGACCTTTTGTTATAATGATAATGATTATTCATTATTCTCCCCCATGCCTACTCTGTTTGTTAAAGTATTCCAAAAACGTAGACCTTAATTGAGACAATGGAGCTGGAAAAGGCTAGAAAATGCCTGGATGGTAAATCAAATGATAGCACAGTCCTTACACAGTGGTTGGGCTTCACACCACATTGTATGCACGCTTGGTTTAAAGAAAAAATTGTTCGTGCCAAATATACACAGTGAGATATACAGTGAGGGGGCCTAACATGGCACAAGCTTGAATTAGGCTTAATTATCAGGGAGATTGACATTATTGTGTTATATTTAAATTGTTGGAAATCACCGCTGTTTGCTATGTAGCATAATGTTACTGCCAAAAAAGGAATTTCCTAAAAAGCATAAAAAATCTTTACTTTTAAAAACATATTTTAAAAATATTTCATTTTGAGTGTTATGAAGTATGTGTGTTGGTCCTTTCATTGTGTAAGTTTTGCTCAGTATAAAATGTGGCTGCTGTTTATGTGGAATACTAACAAAAAAAGATACAGACACATGGGGTATGCTCTAACATAAATTGATGTTGGCATCAGTGTACAGGATGTGCAGTTTAGATGTACATTTCTTATGCACTCGTGATGCAGCACTTACTGTTAGCCGTTCTCTCTTGGATTTCAGTCATATTTCCAACATGGAAAGGCAGCTTCTAAAAACACTGGCACTATTGTAACAGCAACTATATTTCAGGGTTTTGCTTTTACCTTAAGTTCACAGTATAATTCATTCAAGAGAATGCGATTGTGGATGAGTTATTTGCACCGTGTTTGTGATAAGTATCCCTGTTTTCAGGTTCTGGACCCCCTCCCCCGCACCTTCACTGCTGCACTGACTGACTGCCTGCCTGCCGTGCTGCTTTCTTTACGTGCTGCCACTTGAAGTCGCAGTCACTCAGTTGCCACCAGCTTGCCAATTGTGCGAACATATTCCCTGTCAGTGCGGCTCAGGCCTCATCCTCTGTCTCTTTGGCTGCTGCGGTGCTGATCACACTGCCAGGCCCTGCTTGATCTGACAGGCATGCCACTCTGATGACTGGCTCAGCCCAGAGGCCAGCCGTCGTTGTGAAAGGCCTGCTCGGGCCGCACCAAAGTCAAAAAGAACAGTCAGGCTCGCTTGCCCACTGTCCTGTTCAATCACGGCTGCTGAAGGGTTTGAGGGCGAGAACATCAGGCAGCTGGAAGAGCAGCGCCGGAATCAGGAATGATGGGAAATAAGCGGCGGGACCAGTCGGGGTCTCGGGCCTGATGAGCCTCAGCGGCAGCCCCCCACCCCCTTCAGGGCAGAGGGCTTGCTGAAGTGCGTCAGCCTCGCTCCTGTCATCGCCATGCACACACAGCGGTCGGAAAGTTCTCCCTCTCTGTCCGTCACCGTCGTGGGAAGAGCGGTTTGAGAGAATCCTCTGTGACAGAAGACTCTGTCCTGAAATGAGCATTGTCCCTCTCCCTCCCTCTGCCCATCAAAATACTCTCAAGTCACATTCCCTCACGGCCTTCACGGACCTGCGAGCGAGCAGCCATGACAGGAAAATATCCAAAAAAGTCACTGCTGTTTTTCACGACTTTAAAACACTCAAAGAGAGACAGAAAGCTGAGAAGACAGATTCAAGCAGAGGCTGATTTATATGTTACATGGATGTAAAACAAAGGAGCCAAGGCTTTTAGAGGGCCAAAATAAGCCAAACCTTCCCTTTTCTTTATGTAACCACAACTGTCCACAAGTCAAAGCCAGCGTCTTAAACTCATGACACTTGAGGTCAGAGGCCAACCTCAAGTTTTAATAACTGCTTATTCATAGTGTTTCTGATTGCTGGGTGTGTTAGTGTCATTGTTTCCACCCTCTTCTTTATATAGATAAAATATAGACTGTGGGGAGGCAAACACTGTGGTTATTTTATTCGACTGCAGCTGTCCAAGTGAAGTAACCTAAACGAGATCCATATCTCTCAGTTTCACCAAATTCAACTCTCCATTCGTATCCTGTGGAATGTGAGGTCAAAGGTCAGCCTCATATTTAAGCGACTGCTCATTTTGCAGCGTTCCTGATGGCTGGGAGCTGTTAGAGATATTGGTTTCCTGCAGGGATTGGCAGGCCGTCATCAGGCAGAATGCCCCGCATCGCAGTGGCCCTAATGGGGCCACATATTGTGCTAATTGTCAGCTGCAGTTGGAATGAGAACAGTGTGAGGCTTAATTAGAACTAGCAGTCCTCCAGTGTGAAGTCTGTCAGGAGTAGCATTTCCCACAGTGCATATTTTAAAACCAGACTGACTTCATATTTTGTCTAATGAAGTAATATTTTTCAGTGTAGGGGTGCAAAAAAAAAAAGAAAAAAAAAAGCCCCAAACAAACAGATGGTTTGCTATGTTTTGTTGCAAGATCATTATTATTTTTATTATTAAGAATAATTATAATATGTTTCTTGGCTAATTATTTTTCAAAACAGTAAAATTGTTGAATGTTTCTTTTCGAAGTTAGACAATAATACAGCTAGAGTGTCCGTCACACTAAGGCTAATCTCTGAGGCTAATCTCTGTCTCCAGTGTTATCAGTCGGCACTCTTACCTGTGATCAAATCAGCAATAGGATGTGAAGGGAGAACTCAGTAAATTAAAGTTCTACGCAGTCGAAAGGAGTGTTATTTGAAGTTTAGATAACACATTTGTCTGTGTTTGTCAGCTTGCGGTGAGTCTTGCGTGAAAATCAGCTTTCGCGGATGCTGAGTGTCATTCCAGATAATCCTGATTTATCCTTTACTTTAAGATAATATTTGCCTTGCCTGTTTCGTCACAGCAGAGATAGATCTTATTAGCAGATAAATCTTATTATGGGCTCTGTTTTTTATACTACAGTCAATTACAAAGAGAGGAAATTAGATGAGAGCTTTATGTATTTGACAAATAGATAATTGGCCTTACTTAACCCTGACCTTAAAATGGCACTTTGTGAGAGTATAATCTTCCTAGAATTATTGAAGCATTCAATTAAACAGATTAAATTACACAGCCTAGAAACAAGCAACAAATGAAGAATGGCATCCCTCTCTCTCTCTCTCTGTCCTTCTCTATTTCTCTCCTTCTCTCCCTCTCTCCCTCTCTCTCTCTCTCTCTCTCTCTCCATCCCCCTCTCTCTCTCTTTCTCTCCCCCTCCCGCTCTCTTTCTCTCTCTCTCTCTCTCTCACTCTTTCTTTAATTATCAGATGGCATTTGTTGTGAAGGTGTTTAATAGGCGACTGTTGTATTCTGTGAACAAATACTGCAGGAAAGTCAGAGGTGTTTGTGCATGTGCGCGCTTGTGTGTTGTGTTTATGAGCTGAAGATGAGCCGCTCAGAGAGTGGAGTATTAACCAGGCTGTCAGAGCCTAATGAAGTGTCCTGGCGAGCCATATCAAAAGGGCTTTCTCCAACACACATGTGCACGAAAGTAGGTATCATGCTGACAAGTGGTGATGCGGCTGGGATAAGTCGGAGGGATGATGTGATTTGACAGATGGGCTGTGGGGTGCTGCGTGGAGAGCCCCCCACTAATCGATTAGTTTTAGTTAAGTGCACTCTGAGCTGATTGTGTTGTGCCTTTATCGCTCCCCTCTATAACACTGACAACCTTTCATGCCTCTCATCCAACAAGAGCCTCCTCCAGTGGGCCTAGCAAAGCTATTATGTGCGATGATCAAATCTCAACCACCACTTCTTTTCTCGCCTCTACACTGTATGACTTTCACTTAAATCATGGAACACACACCAACATACACACACACACACATCACCACACTCTGCTAGATTGTGTGTTTTTGAGCACAGCACTTTTTTTAAGAGTGTAAAAAATGCCGTTTGTCAGAGAAAGAGAAAAGAGACTGGGTTATGACTTACATTCTATCTCTCCCTCTTTCTCTCTCCCTCACTCTCTCCCTCTCTCCCTCTCTCTCTCGCTCTGTGTTCCCTGGGGCAGTTATTATGGTCAGCACCTGTGGGCATGGTTCATGGCTCAGACGGGCTCCCTCTCCAGGGCTCATTATTACTGTATTACTGTACACCCAGCAGCCCCTGGAGGAACGCTGACCTCTCTGACTGTCTGTCCTTTCTCTCTCTCTCTCACCCTCTCTTTCTCACCTTCTTCCTCTTCCTCTCTGGTTCCCTATGGCATCAGCTATTGTGCACTCACAGTCGAGGACTGCAGAGACACATGCAGTAATTACGTGGTCATTCATGCCAATCTCAAGGTTTATTTTCTCAAGGTTCGAATACAAAACATGTTGTTTACTGGAGCTTCGGATGCTCACGACCGGCCACTTCTCCATATGCTTGAAATATTTGGCTGACTGGGATATTTTAGGGAGACAAAACGAGGCACAGCTGAGCTGTGGCCCACCCTGACCCATTAGCACTAAATAACACCATGGCTTAACATGTTTTAACAGTGAGACAGATGATGGCAGGAATATATATAAGACAACACAAGATCAATATCCTGTTTCCTGCTCACTTTAATGATCTGATGGCATCAGGCCTCACTGTGCATAATCAGCATCTGATTTACAGAAAGGGTTTTCACAGACCTATGTCTTAGTATAAACAGTAACTCTAACTGTTACACTAATAGTGATCATGTGCTAAATCCAACAAGGACAAACTGGTTTTCAATGGTATAGACCCTTTGCTGTGTGTGTAAAAGTAGCACATTTTAAACAGTACCAGAACCAAAGTTTTTTTTATTTATTTATTCATTACTGTCTTCAAAAGATTATCACCTCCATAATTTGGTGGGTGAGATATTGCAGTTCTAAGTTCAGTCTGAGTTCTGTAACTTTGGTAGTTTCCACTTTTTGCACTTTATTTTTAACCTACTTCTACTTTTTTTCATTTCAGTCTAAACATTTAGGGGCCTCTTGGCCAGTTGTGTGTTGGTAGCAGGAGATAATGAGTCGAGTTGCTGTTTATTTTAGGGAGGCACATTAATGGAAGCACTGAGGGCTTTCCTCGTGTGGGAAATCCATTAGAAATTAGCAAAACCAGGTGCTAAACTTCTCCAGCTTTAATTATTATCCCTTAATTCCAGTGCTTGAACTGCAGGCTGTAATTCACAGGCTTGGTTTGGAGTGTGGGCGTGGGGGGAAGGAGTCTGGAAGCTTCTTTCTCTTGTTCTGAGGCATGGCCCCCTCAGCTGACGTGCACTAATTTTGATATATACGACCGGATGAATCTCTAATTACATTTTGGCAGGGATTCCACAGTTACTTAGCGCTGCACTTAATTATTTTTATACTGTGGGGTTTAATGGTAAAGGATTGCAACGTAATTTAGAGCAACACACCGTTGTCTTTTTTTGAATTAGGTTATGACTATGGGGGAGTTTGGTTCATTGATAAAAAATTGCACTTATCCAATGTATTCAATGTATTTATGTAGTATTTTTATAGTAATATATTTACAATGTAAATACATTAATATCAATTGCACTTAGCAAAGAGTGGTAATATCAGGCAGGCAGATTAGATTAGATCTAGATTAGATTTGACGTTTAGATTAAATCATTGAAATACATTGTTTATTATGCATATTTATGGTATGTTTTCCATGTGACTGTGTAGTCCATGTGAAGTCTGATTTCAACAAAACCTATTTAAACCAAATGGAACTTACTCCGTTTGACAGAAACATAATGGAGGAGCAATTGGGGAACTTACCGTGTTATAGGAGTGCGGTATCGTTTTTTTATGGCTGTTAAAGGGCCAATAATGAAGCTTAGAGAGGAGTGCTGATTGGTTCTTCATGTAACGGGTGTTCCCAGTTAGGTCAGTGGGGCGCAGATGTCTTCTTGATTTCCCTCTGATTGACCTCATAGGGTGCCGAGGCCCTCTCGTCTCATATCAACACACACACACACACACACACACACACACACACACACACACACACACACACACACGTGCACACACGCATACACTCCGTAATGTGTGCTGGGTTTTCATTTCGCAGCTCATCTAAGATGCAATTTTAGCAGTTTCTCATTAAAGTTGTACATGAATTGCCTCTAATTAAACATGTACACCGTTCATTAGGGCTCCCCACAACAAAAGTGCTTCATTTGGGGCATAATTGTCATGCAAATAAACTCATGTTTTAAAGTACCCCTTCCCACAATGAAGCAGTCAATGCAATAGACAGAGCTCATAGTTTTTCTTAAACATCCATTTAATATGTAACAATTGCACACAGTCATGGCAATAAATGAAAATTCGTTATTTGAACGGATCTATTGTTTGCTTCAAAAGTTAGGGTGTATGTACATTGTTGCTGTCTGAAGAGCAAGTTTTCTTTCCATTTTCAACATTTTTATTTTTGACAATGATCTTTTACATTAAGTGAAAAATTGCTAAAGGCTCAATAGAAATATATTAATATCAATATTTTTTATAGACATTCCTCCAGTAAAATTTGTTTTGCAGATTTGAATATCTATCGAACAAAAATGTTAAATAGACAACAATCTCCCATGGAATGCTAAATGAGGGGAAACTAGCCTGAGTCCACACAAACCACTCAGGATAAATGAAAAGAAAAGGCTGAAATGTCAGGTAGTCTTGAAAAATGATTAGGCCAGCAAAGAAGCAGTGAAAAATAACATTTTTGGGGGTGGGAGCTTGTGTACCACTTGTGAATGCCCTAAAAGAATGGCAATGCAATGGAAATTCCTTTCTGCCATCTTATGGAAAAGCACACACAAAGAAAGTGTAGATTCTCTGAAGAATTAACACTTAATTACAGCTTAATTAGCATAATTATGCATGTTAATTGCATCTCAAATGGATTGCAGTTGTCAGGAGGATTGAACCATCTGTAATGGTGGAGTATTAATATATTATTACACATTTCCAACATCTCCCGGTTCTTGAAGTGCCTCTCACTAATCAATTCCACTTTTACTGCATTAATAAGGTTTTTCTTTTTCTCCCTTCTTTTTTTCAATTACAGATTATTAAGGATATCCCTGAGCAGTTTAGGAGTTGAGTGCTGGTTCCAGTGGTTGTGCTCAAACAAAGGCTTCAGGCTGATGGGCTGTGAGAGAGCTGTGGCATGAGCTGGGATGGGCAGTGTGTTAGGAGTGTGTTAGGAGTGTGTGAGCAGATCCACAGCAGTGGGGCTAATAATGGTAGAGCAGCACGGGAACGAGAGAGGGGCATGATATTGTGCATGCCTGCAGCGCGTGAACTGAGTGAATTTATCTGTTTTACAACAAATGAAAAAAAAAAAACAATGTTTACCTCAAGACAAAGGAACATCCATATTTTTTATCCACTTTCAGGGAAGGTCTCTTACTCCTATTTTATGGATAAAGGAGTCGCAAGCAGGCAAATGGCCTATAAAAGGGACACTTTGTCATTCATTTAAATTAATTGAGTTCATAAGGTGACAAGCTCTTTGACTCTAAACTTTTTGATTTAAACAATTAGGTAACAGTTTATAAAAAATGTGCACAAATAGAAACCCTTCCAAATGAACCTCTGCCCAGCTGTCCATGTGGTCTTGTCCTACATATAAGTAATATTCACAAACAAAATCTCCATAAAATACCAAAACACAGCATATTCAGAATACAGTCAAAACATTGTACTGATACCTCATAATATGACACAGAGGAAAATTGTAATTTTTACCTCATTTTCACCTCATTTTCACCGTTGCGACATGTTTTTGGTTACAATGACATTTTTCTGTATTTTTTCTACACCATTTCACCTGTCTATGACATGAACACAAGGGTTCTTTTTTGGGAAATGCATCAGTGAACCTTTGTAACCCTTTAATGCACAACCTATTGTAATCCCCTCTAACGCACAACATGGGTCCAAAGTGACCCGCATTAATTTCCAATGTAATTCCAAGCATGGGTATGTTTTTCTCCCTTATAGCTTCTAAAATCAATACTTTTCACTTGTAATAATTCAAAAGTTGATAAATTAGATAGCGTTTTTTGTATCTTATGTATAATCATAGATTTGGAATTTTTCCATTATTTTCCAGACAGAAAGTGAACTGCATTCATTTCTAATGTACTTGGATGGATATGTTTTTCTCTCTGATAACTTTTCAAATTATCCATTTCATGTTGTAAGGTTGTAAAGGTTTCTTAATTAGGTAGTATTGTAAGTGACCCATATTTTTTCCATTTGGAAATTCTGAGGAACTATAATATTTGCAAGTGTTTCCAGTCAGGAAAACATTTAATGTGAACCACTGTTGACCATTGACTGTTGAAACACATTTTATAAGTTTACAGAGCTACTTCTGCAAAACTACAGGTAAGTATTAATTTTCAGTTATAATATTACAGAATTATTACATAGTTATTATTGAAGATAATTGTGTAGTGTTGTACACAGATACATAGATAACATAGCTTGACCTTGACGAGTGAGAGAGGCTAAAGCTACGTAACTGTGGTCATTTGTGATTCATGTAAGCACTGAGACAGCTGTCTAGGTGCATTCTCTATGTTCCCTATTCTCTATATATCCTTCACAGTTTGAAAGTTAATAATCCAGTTCTCCATGGCTCACTATAGTTACTGGTTTATTCAGATTAGTATTAGAAATTAGTTTGATGTTGTTGTTTGTTTAAAATGTTTCTAATAATATTCATTATTTAAGTCACAATCATTTTGGGTGTTCAACCAAGATATTGTTTCACCAATATCTTGTATTCCCATTCATGGAGTAGCCATAGTGGAATGAACACAATTATTGCTGTTTGTTAAAAGCTGAAAATATAATGATACATTTTAAAATTAAATGATGAATTAAACTGATTAAACTGATTTCAAAATATACTGCAAAGAAATCTGATTATTGCTTAATTTTAAATATGAAATGAATGCGGGTCATTTGTGTGTGCAAATATAATATAGGGGCATAAAAAGTGTCATAATTCAAGGATTAACCATAAATGAATGAAAACAATGATTGATGTTTGTAAAAAAACTAAATAAGTGATGGAAACTTGGTATATTAAATGACAAAATCAATTATTATTTCTTAAACTACATAGGAAACTCTAACCCTTCAACAAAACTCCATAGAAAATGAATGCGGGTCATTTTGGACCCATATTGTGCGTTGGTAGTGACAAAATTTTTATTAAAAATGTTTTTATAAATTAAAAAAAGTTTTGAAATGAACAAAAACAATTCATGGAGTGTTGGCTCATGAAAATTAGTTATTGCAGAGATATAAAGCAAATTACACATAGCTGGGTCACTTTGGACCCATGTTGTGCATTAAATGGTCAATAATAGCGAATAACAGTCATCAACTGGTTGAAAACTCAAATTTACTCACCACCAGCCAGCCAGAAAGATATATATACAGTGGGGCAAAAA
This sequence comes from Ladigesia roloffi, assembly GCA_037577295.1. Classification (NCBI taxonomy): domain Eukaryota; kingdom Metazoa; phylum Chordata; class Actinopteri; order Characiformes; family Alestidae; genus Ladigesia; species Ladigesia roloffi. The sequence goes on along the minus strand of JBBKCR010000122.1, from coordinate 10,840,587 downwards.
AGTATTTAGTCAGCCACCGATTGTGCAAGTTCTCCCACTTAAAATGATGGCAGA
>JBBKCR010000122.1:10790624-10803408 GCA_037577295.1 Ladigesia roloffi | reverse complement strand
TGTAAACGAGTGACGTATTCACACAACAGATCACTTACGGCGTTTGTGTAACCTACGCCAAAGAGCATACACAGGGGCTCGAGACGGTCGTCTTTCAGAGGTAAAAAAGGATATAAATACAAAGTCACCTTCGACTTGGATGCCCTGGGGGTAAGCAAATAAACATCAAATTTTCATTTTGGGGTGAACTTCATTTAAATCATTTTAATGTGAGGATTCGTTTCAGGGCTCTTGGCAAATCACTGTCTTGCTCCAGACGAAAGGACGGCGTCAGCAGAGGGTGGCCACTCTGACTCTGTGCTTTTTAAAAATGTATTTATTTTTTGGTGGGCTTTGTTTGTTGATCTCTGCTGGCTCAGGATTGGTTCAGCCCATCCTGACCAGCGGGGCCACGGTGTCCAGCCACAAGCCATTAGGAGTGGAGACAGACGTCCCAGCTCCGGCCGACACACGCAGAAACGCTCACGCACACACAACCCAGAGGTCACTGCAGTACTTTGTTGCATATCGAGCAGACCATAACTGTGGGAGATAAATTCTTTGTAGTCTGTGAACGGTCAGTGATGTACTCACTCGCTTTTTCTCTCTCTCTCACACACACACACACACACACACACACACACACACACACACACACACACACACAGGCGCATACAGAACTTGGACACTACCCAAACTTCTGTCAGTCATGTTCCAGCATAACTGTGAGTCTATCTAGAAGATCTGCAGTTGTTATCTCTTCTGCAACAACAAACCGTGTAGCTCCAGAATGTAATCTTATAGAAAATGGATAAACACTGTAAAACATATATAAAATAATTTGTTTTTGACAAGACATCAATGGTATTTATGACAACTTTCTTTATTAAATGTACACCTCTTTTCTCCCACATATTTGTCATACAAATTTGGCCACTTTTTCACTTTACATAATATAAAACATGGTTATACAGCTATTTGATATCTGATCTAATTTTGTCATTCCTCGTGTATTCCTTTACTGAGTGTATTCTTCTGCCATCGTCACCCCTCACTGCTGCCTGGGTGCTGAATCACTGGCTCCCTGCTGCTTCACCAGGGTGAATGGATGAAATGTAGAGAAGAAGCACAAACTGTCTACTGTCCTGTGTTCATGTGAGAACAATGGCCACTTTAAACTTTGCATAATATAAAAACTACAGCTACTCAAACTAAGGATGCTGTACTATAAACAACTAAAGAGGTGATGTAAGTAAGTATAAAGGTCAAAGATTTCTCTCTCCATAAAAGCCGCTTTTAACCACGTTTTTAAAGCTAATTTACCAGAGGTTCAGGTGTGAACCCGATTCAGAATAGAAATAATACCACTAATTTTACTACACTAATAGCAAATAGTAAATTTTAAAGATAGTGTTTTTGATGCATAATTACATGCATGAAACTAAATTCAGTTTCCATGAAATGGATTTAAAGGCTTGCATGTGTTGACAGAAGCCTTACATTACATGGAAAGATGTGTCAGGTATTGGCTTTTGTTTATGTAGTTGAGTCCTACCTTGAAAAACATCACTGGCAAAGCAGAACGTTTGATTCTTGGTAACATTTTCAGTCTCTGAGTGAGAAAAAAACAGTGGATTATACTGTACATGAGTCAGAAAAAAGAGCAGTTGGCCATACAAGCAGTTATTCTTTTGCTGTTTAACAGGATTTTCACAGCACATGAGAGTATGTGAATCTCAGTAAAATGGCTGGAAAACCTGAATGTCAGCAGTAAAGGTACAGGCCAGTAATGTAATCTTCTTATAATACACATCTAGTTCACAGTCTGTCTTTCAAATAAGCATGCATATTGAATGCATTAAGCAGTAGCATATTAGTCACACGAGCTCTTGGTAAACACATACAGGGTAAAATTATAGAGAGCAAGTGGAAAATAAATGTGTTGATTAGATTCATTAGTCTCACCAACATGGGGTTAATCAGATTTGTGTCTAAATAAACTTGGATACAGATTTGCTAGCCAGCAATATTGACCTTATACTGGTGGATGATCTGGTAAACTAATGTTATTGAAAATCAATTATTTTTTAATGCATTTGTAAAAAAGAAATCAAACAAATACTTCTCAATTGTCAAGCAATACTACTGAACAATTTTCCCAAATAACATAGAGGCCTCTTGCACACTCGGGTCCTGAGGCTTCAGCCCCACCTTGCCCATACGATAATCTGGCTCTGACAGTCTGACACGAACACACACACACACACACACACACACACACTTTACCCCCAAAGCCAGTTCAGCAGCAGGGCGGCTCTCTCCCTGCAGATTGAGTCTCATTTTGAAATTCCCCAGATGGCTGCTATCCAAGCCCAGTCTCTTACGGCCAATCCGTTCCCTGAGTGGGAAATCACTCATAACTTTTCAGACGCATTAGCGTTAGCCTCACTGCAGTGAAGTGTTAGCACAGCCGAGCGGCACGCGCATTCGTTTCCCTCAGAACCCTGTAAAACTGTTCTTAAAGGGACACTGCTCCAAATTCACCATTTAATACACAGTATTATACATAGTGTCCATGCTCATGTAGTATGTCTGTTCAAAGTGGACTTTGAAAATGCATTGATACTTTGTTCATTTTCAACCAGAATCTTTTCATATTTGCAGTTAGGGCATTAAAATAAGGTACAATCACTGTGAGTTGTACACTGCAGCAAGAGGTAAATGTAAATTTTTCATTTGGTTTCTTTATCAGGGTCATGCTCAGAACACTTCATAGTTTTTTTTAATGGTTGTGTCCTGATGATTTTAACCATGATTTTTATTGATTTTAGATGCCTTTTGTTTGATGGTACTGTTCCTTTGAATTGCGTTTTGTTTTAAACTGTGTTATGCAGACCAAAGCTAATGGACTGTAATGACTTCTTTCTGAAATTCTCACGACACAAATGCAAAGATTAATTGAGACAACGGAATCACTCTCTACTTCATACTGAATATTGTGTTACCTACATGTCAGAGATGGGAACTTGAATCAGTGATGCATTTTGAATGGTTCACAAACTGAAGCAACCTTCAATTCTAGAAAAAAAAAAAACAGTAGCCTTTAGCACTTTAAACTTTTTGCTTAGCAGTGGCTAGCATGTCGTTTTGGTTGGAATTATTCTACCAAGAAGTCATTTATATTTTTCATATTATTATATTATTACTAAACTGATTATGGTTGCTAGCTAGTATTATAGTTTACAAACTGCAGATGAACAAACAGTTTCAAGTTCTGCCTTTTTGTTAAGGATTCCCCCTGAAAGTCTTTAAAAAATGAACGATTCATTATTTTAAGACATGATTGACATGACAGTTTAAAGGAAGGATTTAATTGTTGTTGTGCCTGCATTTATTAGACTGCTCTAAAATTGTCTACTAAAAAGCTGACTCAGATTAAAATTCTCCAAAAATTCTAAAAATGTAAAATACTAAACGTTAAAAAATGCTGAAACCAAAATGTCACTGAAAAATAAGTCATATGTATTTGCTAATCTATACTCTGTCGAAGGAACTGTGCATTGAAGCAAGTTAATTGCAAATTGCTTGTATAAGAGGCAATGAACAAAGTAATAAAAAGCCTTACACTGTGAGTGTTTGTGCACGTGTGGTTTTGTGGGTGTGTCTCTGGAACCCATATTCCTGTTTAATGGACTGAATGCATCAGGCCTCTCTAGCTCATTCATGTGCTGAAAGGGCGTGCGGCCCCACAATACTCCATTGTGTTTGGGCCTGTTAGCCGTGTACATGAGCTGAGCATGACCTTACTGTAGGCTTTGCCAGATCAGCTTGGGGATCTGCCATTGATTAACCTGCCTAGCTGCCATGATGTAAAGGTGGGGTTATCATTCTGCAGTGTGCTGTAAGTCTACAGAGCTGAACCAAACTAATGAAAGGTCAAAGCCTACATTCTTACAAACAACGCTTTTAAATAGCCCTTGGTTTGCACATAAAGGTCTAGAGACTTTAAAATCTAGAACTATTCTACAAAAAATGTAAACATCAAAACTGCTAAAAGCTGTTTTAGGAAAAAGATTCAGCAAACTAAATTAGGCAGTGTGAACCAACATTCTAGAACAGACTGAATATTTCATAACAGTGTGAATGGGGGAGAGCATTCTAGAACACACTGAATATTACAAAACAGTTTGAACAAGAGAAAACTGTAGAGCAGAGTAAACATTCAGGATCGGCGTGAAAGGTGCATTTGGCAACAGAATGTACATTCGAGAGCAACATTCTAGAACAGAGTGAACATAGAACGATGTGAATGGCGCAGAACATTCTAGAGCAGTGATCGTCAACTGGCGGCCCATGGGCCACATCCGGCCCTCCAGAACTTTCCATCCCGCCCCGTGCTGGAAAATGATTGGATGTCCACGGAGCTAGACAGATAAACTCTGCACTTTCCCATGGAAGTGTTCTGGGAGTGGGAGTTCTCCTTGTATTAAAATTTCTCTGATATTACTTCATCAGGAACAGTCTAGTGAGGAGGGGTAAATGTGTTCTAACTTTTTTGTTTTTCTAAATCAATGAAACAAGCCTTCAGTCTGTCACTAATCCGCTGGACAAAGCACGTCCAGGTTGTGCACATGCATGGAAATATAAGGAAGTCTAATCAGATGCTTCAGAGCAAATCATTGTTTGAGGTTTTGATTATCCTCCAGTTTCTTGCTGCTGTACAGGTGATATGAATCTGTTAACACTGACAAATTTGGAAGGAAATTTAATGTATGAATGGATAATATATTACTTAAGTTACAGTATTAATTGTATTTTATTTTAGGGAGTTTTGGGCACTCACAGTGTCTGTTGAGAAAAACTCTGGCCCTTGGACAAATGTAGTCGATGACCTCTGTTCTAGAGTCTCTTAACAATCATTCCAACCAGAGATTTGGGCTTGTTGGTATTTTTGTTGGCTCCGTTTGCGTTGGCCTTAAAGGTCAACCAATATAATGGGCTCTGCAGGCCTGGTTTTAGATCATCGTAATACCCCGGCCATCTGAGCCATGCACTACCAGAGATCCTCAACTGCAGCTGAGCACGGGTGACACTCCCTCTGAGCGTGAAGTAATTAGCAAGAGTGGGTGGATGAGTGTGCTGGGATGATGCAGTGCGTGAGGTGTCCTGTTCCCACGGCAAGCCTGAACCGATGGGGTCACAGCAAAGGAGCTCACATCCCCCTGCTTTCTAATAGCTCAGGTGGGAGACGCTTATTAATGAGCATCTCCATAGCGATATGTGGCACATAAATAACGGAGTCAGGCACATCGCTTCCTTCCTCTGCCATATGAATCATCTGCACCCTGTAACTCTCTCTCTCTCTCTCCTGCTCCCTCTGTGTCCTGCAATATAGGTTATTATAGGCATGGAAAAACCAACTCTCAGTGACACTGAGGTGAGACTTTGAATGAGCTGATCCCAATGAATTTCATGGTTAAAACAAACTGAACTGCATTAACATGTTTTATGTGTGGATTTCATTCAGAGTGGGTGTTGGGCAATATCGCCTATGTGGATAACCCTGAGGGAATCTTTAAAATTTGTTTTATTTTACATTTTATTACATTAACTACATTTTAATTGGTTTTACTAATTGCATTATATTTTGCTGGTGCATGCTTAAATGGGCTGAAGAAACCAAAACTTGCATCGGTGAGTGAGCTGAGCACCCATGCTAAACTCTTTGCTCTTGTGCAGCTTTTGTCCTGGGGCACCAACACACTGGTGGACCGATTTCATTTTCCCTTTTCACTGAATCTGGAGGGATTTGATGCTTAGCTGAAAGCTTAGAAGCCTCCCAGAACTGACAACAGTGGAGAATGTACAATTAGTGTAGTATATCAATCTCCTCAGATTTCTTGTTTGGCCTACCAACCCGTGCTGCAGGCAGGTCCATTTCTACAGGAGTGCAAAAGCATGTATTGCAATCTCAGTTTGAATTTTTGCACTCTCGGTTATGCTTTGGGGAAAATGCATTTAGACAGCCTGTCTAATTTTAGAATCAAGCTGTATCTTTTATAGTAGATTTTAGGTAGGTATAACATATCGAAATGTCTTTTTTATCAAGACCAAGTAATCGACATAATATGCAAAATATTATAAAACTTGAAACTTTCATGTAGTCACTGCAAATAGCGTTGTCAAAATTAGCATCGTCTGGTATCATAGCAAATAAATCAAACCTAATCTATGTACTGCACATGTAGTATTTCTTGTAACAGCAAGTATTCGATACCAAAGAGAAATTATACTCATGTAATGTTTAATGCGAAGCTCCACATTTCTATAACAACCCTACAGGACATGCCAGAATAAAAACAGGATGATCTGATGCAGACTGGTCTGATTTCGCTTCTGTAGCTTTGTTGCTTATTTTAATCTCCACCCGTTAAACTTCCCTAGTGTGCACCTCTATTTACTTCTGATGTACCAGTGATTTCATTCCCAGCCCTACACTGCTGGTGATGAGAAAGTTTAGCGTAGGTATAAGAGGTTTAAGAGAAGGTTTAAGAGAAGCTTTTTAGAGCAAAGGTGTACATGTGCCCTTCCCTGTATCTCAGCAAGCACTTTCCTCACCTGCCAGATAACCTGGGGCTGTGTGCTCTTATAGCTTAGGCTTTTTGATTATATGAGTTTGAACTTGTACTCGGTGGAAAATTGATTCTCACTTTTTTCTGCTCCCATGCTGAAATTTAAGACCTGCTTGGAGGGCATCAGATGACGTTTCTCCCTACAAAGACAGAGCCGAATACTTTGACCAACTACAGAAGATATTGAGAGTAATTTGACGTACTCCAGTCGTGCACAGTGAGAGCAAACAGCCTGGATGCTCTCACAGCAAGAGTACTGATTTAGGATCACCTTGCAGACTTATTCATTAGAATATGAAATGGAAAAGCTGGGAGTAAGTCTGAACACTTTCTCTTAGGTTCTACACATCCTTACACAGAACTGTGTTTCATTTCACCTCACATACACCTTCACATCCTCATTGCCTAACCACAACCTTACAGTTCAGTTTTTCTTTTTGCCAACAGCATTTTACATTGAGTCTAAGTTTCATGATGAATGCACCAGTAAAATGGTATAGTTCTGTATTGTAACAAAACAACTGCGATACACTGAATGAGGAGTTGAACAATTGTTCTTTGTTTGTCTGATACATTGAAAACCGCATAGTGTGGACAAAGTCCAAACAAGTTCTTACAATGACGTGAGCTATGCTGAAATCATTTGGGATTTTCCAATGCATTTATAACGTATTTTACAGTAAGCTTTTTTGTTAAGAGGTTTATGTTTGGCATAAAACAAACTTCATGGGAGCTTGCAAGGCATAGTTTTCCATGGATACCGTTTCTGTGTCCAACGCTAGCTGTGGATGGCCTTTAAGAAATTAAATTTTGATTCATGACATGTAGCTCTTTAGCCCCTTGCATAAAGGTAATTAAAAGAATGAAGAAGATTGCTCAATATTGCCCATCTTTAAGGACAAATCTGAAACCTCAGGGATGGACCCCATGCAGAGTAAAGCTCCTGTTCTAATGAGCATTACAGCAGAGAGCACACACATGCACACAGACACTTACAAATCTGGAGGTTATTGTAAGTCATTCAGCCCTCCTCTAGTCTTTGCCTAATAAATGGATGAGTAGTAAAATCTTCACGGAGAGAGGGATGAGAAGAGGGGTAAGAAATAGAGAGGTAGGAATAGAGAGAGAGAGAGATAGAGGGAGAGAGAGAGAGAGAGTGAGAGAAAGAGAGAGAGAGAGAGAGAGAGGGCTGGATATGAGAAGATAAATGCGTCTGCAGATGAAATGGGAGCGCATTAAAATCCAGATGGTGAAAGGAGAATATTAACTCTGAAATGAGGGAAGCTGGCGCTCAATTACCACACTTTGTTTCCATGAAGTGGAAGCTTATTATCTTAATATGCATTTTTTTATTCCCTTCATAAAACATTGCACAGAAAGAACCCCGTTAAACTGCCTTTATGTTCAACCTTGTAATAGCTTTTTATGCTCCTTTCATTCTATTACAAAGAGATACAACACTTAGTTAAAAAACCTTTGGAGAAACATTTCATTTTCTGTAGTCGATAATTAAATGTTGCTCAAATGAGTGCATTGAAATCATCTTGTTCATTTGGACTAAGCTCAGGATTTAATATACAGCATTAAATAGGGGTTCCAAAATGAATATTAAGCTAGCCACCCACTGGGATTGTATAATGAATGATTATGCTCATAATCCCAGTAATGGTGGATTTCTTTTCATTTAACAGCTTTATTAAAGTTCGATGGACCAGGTTTACACTACGCTCATCAATGATAATGGACTCTAGGATTGGATGATCATATAGAAACCCTGTTCCAGTATCTGATCATCCCCTGCTTCCTCTCCTATACTCTTGAATCACAGCAGCCGCAAAAAAGATAATCCTGTGTGAATGCACAGACCAACATCCATAAACACATATCAATCTTACACTGATTTAACACATTTTTTAATTTTTTTATTCGTCTGTTGAGCCTGCATATACTGTTCACATCAAAAGCCGTGCATTTGAAGCCTTGTTGACTTCTGCATAGTAGCTACTTTAGTGCAAACACAGAGCTCTCAGTATGTCGGCACAGCCATCTTTCATAACAATGGGAGAACACAGTAATGGATGTAATAATTAAACATGTATGCACTAACTGTAAATCATGTAATTGCCCTTTAAGGCTGGTTATTTTTATACAGTATTCATCAATATTATCAGGGGATTGATATGAGAATGGTCATAAAATCTCACATTAACCAAGGCCTTGCTAATGTGTGCAGATGAACACAGTAAGTTTGTGAAGATATAAAATACTGTGTATTTAGTGTGTATTTCAAGAGTTTTCTGTTTTGTGCTTTAAAGAACACATCTTCAAATGTATTATTGTAGATATATGAACTTATTCATAGTTTAGGCCTGATTTCACACTCATCATGTAGATATTTCATGTAAAACAAGAACATACCTTATAAAAATAGTGGCAAAGAGTTATTTAGAGCAATGCAACAGAAGAACAACATTTCATTCCAAAAAAGTTTTTAAGGACGTTTCCAAGAATGGTACATCCAGAAGCACTGAGGAGCTTTTACTAAAAGAATGTAATTGAAGAGCTTTTACTATATCAATGGCTTTATTGTAAAGCATGTTCATGCAGGACCTGCCAGAATAAAAACAGGATGATTCTGATGATGCCTGGTCTGATTTCTGTCTGTGAAATTTCTCCAAAAATGAAAAATCTCCAAACGAGATGAATGAAGTTTGTTGCTGGTGTGGCATTCCTCTAAAAGAACCCTGTGAATGTACTGTGCACAAGACTGAATGTACTGTGCACAAGACTATTAACCATTCGTTACATTCATGATATATTATGCCAGTGCTCTTCCCATTAACCTGTGAGAACCACAACCCAATAAATTCAGCTTTATAGGAGGTAAATACTGAAGGGCTTCCGGCAGGAGTGCTCACACAGAGACCACAGACGGCTGAATTAGGAGCCCATGTGATAACACAGAGAAACACAAATGTCAACTTAAAGAAGACTGAAGTGTTATTATAACAATATTTCAAGTCTCATTTTCAGTCTCTGGGCTTGAGAGAGAGGTTTTTTTGTTTCACAAGATTTATTTAGCATTGCTGGGACACTTCTGTGTTGTCTGTAAAAGTAATTAACAGAATGAAGAACATACCCCATATACTAAGAGCATCAACAATGAGTGCTCACACACACACACACACACACACACAATCACCCACCCATACACATTCCCCTCAAACACCCACTCATACACACTCACACACACACACAAAGCCATCAGTCTTCTATGGTGGTGTTATAATTATAACCTGTCTGAGCTTCTGCAAAAAAACACATGCACCAGCATCAGTGTATATCACACTCTCTCCAAGTTTGTGTGTTGGTCTGTGCCACACAGCTTGTGACCATGCTGCACCTCTGCAATAACTGCCGTTATATTAAAACTTCTTTTAGAAGAGGGAAACAGGTGAAGGTTCGATTTGGCCCCACAGTATCGTTCTGTACCTTATTAGGCCCCTGTGGTATTAAAAAAGTCACTTGCTTCTGCTGCCAAAAGGTTTTCTATATATATTCATTATCTTCCGCCTCTTGTTATTTCTCTTGACACTTGAGCTGTTACGTGCAGTCAGATGGGACACAAATTCAATATTTATTCAGGGCCCTTGAAAGGCCTACAAAGGCTTTTGTTTGGTGATCTAATTAATGAAATAATATGTTTGTTCTCTCCCGCTTTAGGTCCTCGAGTACAGTGGCGGAGACCAGGAGAATATTTACTTCCACCAGGCGCTCTGGGAGCACGGCTGTTTTTGTTCTGAGGCTGGCGGCTTTGTGGTTTGGGTGGCATTTCTACACTGGAGTGTGTCCTGAGAGAATTCGAAGCTCTGCCGCATCTGTTCACACACAGGCCCTGGTGGAAACAGGCAAGGGTGTGTTACTGGAGCACTTCTGGGGCTTTGTCATGTGTGCACACGCTCATTCATTTCCTTAGGGAGAATAGCGCCTCCTCCACAAAGGACGGCCAAACTCCAAACTCCAAACCCTGAAAACTGAGGAACCTGAGCTCTGATACACTAATGTTCACATGCACAAGGCCAGAAGTAGCCAAGCATGTTTGTCCATGTCTGAGTCAGTAGCAGTGAGGAAGTCAGTCTTCTTCTCTATTACACTCCATGCCCTTTTGTCCTCTGTATCTTCACAGCAACTGCCTGCATCCACGAACCTCCTGATAGGCCTTCCTCTTCCCCTCTTCCCTGCAGCTCCATCTTCAGCATCTTTTTCCCAACACACTCAGAGCCTCTCTTTAGCACATGTCCAAACCAACAGTCTGAGGAGGTCAGTAGCCTGTTTAAAGAAACAGATATATCTGTGTACTGACATAAAATGAACACAGTTTCCCAAATTGGCAAGCACGTAGAGATTAAATTGAATTCTAGTAGGTTAAAGTGCCAAAGAAGGCCAGTAGTTGTGCCATATTGTCGAGCGGAGCTTTGTTTGCTCCGAAAGGTGGCACTGTTGTGTTTCCACACCGGAGCAGGACTGACACGCTGGAGCACACACGAACGATTTGTTCGACAAAGTGACAGCGTGCCTCACAGTCTTAACTACAACACTTTAATTTCACTGTCCTCTTCGCTTGATTTTTTCCTTTATAAGCCAACAATTCTTGCTCTAGTTACGACACTAGGCGTTTAGAACCGAGTTAGTCTAGTTTGTTTATATTCATTCCCATCAGAAAAAATAACTTCGATACAAAAATAATTTCTCTCTCACAGCAGAACGCACTTCAGACAGGCTCCACAATATGTGATCTTTGTTCTTAAACTGATCATATTTATGAGCGTGAACTCGCATTTATCTTGGCAGACTTTTAATTATGTTTCATTATAACCGGGTTCAGTTTTAACGGTCTTGTTCAGGCTTAACCGCGGCGTAATAAAACTGACCTCAAACACATTCCCACGCAATATCAAGTATATTTATTGTAAGAAACATGCTTAATATGTCGTTTATCCATCGTTTAAGGCTAAAGAGCAGCTCGTGTCTCAGCCCTTTAGAAGACAGTTTAGAAAAAAAACTTTTGTTTCTTCTCTAATATGCAAATCAGTTATCGGATAGCGCGATCCGGTTGGCTGTGAGTCCGAGTCCCAATTCCTATTTCAAACGTGACGTCAGGGCGCCTATAAAGCGCAGCATGGCTTTTATACTGGTCTGGCGGGCGATCCTTTAAAAACTCTACCACACGCCCGGAGTGCTTTTCTTTTTTTCTCTCTCTCTCTCCAGCAAAAAGCAACACTTTGCCAGTCACATGCACGTTAACCTTCTCAGTTTTACGCAATTGTTGTAGAAAAAAGAAAGAAAGAAAGCGAAGCCATGAAGTGTTAAATGTTTCACATTCAGACGCGCCGAGGTCCGCGTGTCGAGACAGGAGAGACGGGACAGACGGCAAAACACTCTCACCAGGCTGTTCATTTATAATACAAATCCGCAGTCGTCTTCTTCTTCTGTTTTTTTACCTCATCCTCTCTCGGTTTTGAAGAATTAAATAAAGAAATCAAGCTGGCTCACACTGTCTCGAACCCGACCAGTCTGACAGCTGCTCTTCACCCCCTTTGGAGGACTGTCAACAGCAAAAGGATGGCATCAGAACTGGCAATGAGCAACTCCGACCTGCCCACCAGTCCCCTGGCCATGGAATATGTTAATGACTTCGATCTGATGAAGTTTGAAGTGAAAAAGGAGCCGGTGGAGCCCGATCGCAGCATCAGCCAGTGCAGCCGCCCAGTCGCCGGGGGATCCGTGTCTTCCACACCGATGAGCACGCCCTGCAGCTCGGTTCCCCCTTCCCCCAGCTTCTCGGCGCCCAGCCCGGGCTCCGGGAGCGAGCAGAAGGCGCACCTGGAGGACTTTTACTGGATGACGGGCTACCAGCAGCAGCTGAACCCGGAGGCGCTGGGCTTCAGCCCCGAGGACGCCGTGGAGGCGCTGATCAGCAGCAGCCACCAGCTCCAGACCTTCGACGGCTATGCCCGCGGGCAGCAGTTCGGCGGCGCGGCGGGACCCGGGGGCGCCGTGGCCGGAGAGGAGATGGGCTCGGCGGCGGCCGTCGTCTCCGCTGTGATTGCGGCCGCGGCGGCGCAGAACGGAACGCCGCACCACCACCACCACCACCATCACCACCACCACGC
>JBBKCR010000122.1:10751200-10766920 GCA_037577295.1 Ladigesia roloffi | reverse complement strand
AGTGTGTGAGAGTGTGTGAGTGTGTGTGAGTGTGTGTGAGAGTGTGTGTGAGTGTGTGAGAGTGTGAGAGAGAGAGAGAGAGAGAGAGAGAGAGAGACTGAGAGTGATCATGTGTGTTTATAGAAGACAGAGAAAGCACTTCTTCACACAGACTTGGCACATGAAATGAACCTGCTGTGAGCCTCTCTCTTCTCTCTCTCTGTTCTCTCTCACTCCTCCCCCTCTCTGTAATTATGTCTTTGCCATGTTGTGTTTGTACACACAGCTAGTGGTGTGAAATTAATGGTGCAAAATAAAAACAGACTTGTATGTGCCACTTCACAGACTTAATGTAATGACACTGAACAGTGAGAGTGAAATTCTTGTGAAATTTTTAATATGTAAAATAAAAAAAAATTGAATAAACTACAGCTGCTTGAAATCCTCTGGTGCTTGTAAATGGTGAGAGGTGAATTTAAGGTATAACATAATCACAGATTATATACCTGTAAAATCCCAATAACACTTCAGTGACTTGTGAACATCAGAAGTAATCACATGATTGTTTACCAAAGTACTTATGAATCTCCTGCAATTATGTTGAATCTGTTCTCTTGAATAACTATAATCACATTTGTAGACGAAGACTGAGTTTAACTTCCTCCTTAATCTCCTATTAAGTTCTGAGTTTTACTTGCGTGTATTTTTTTTACATTAATTTATAATATTTCAGTGAAAAAATAAAAAAAATTGCACTGAGACCCTAATTCCATTTTAATGTGAGTTTAATCTTGCTTTGTTGGTTCAACTTCTCACCTGGCTTGCTGTTGCTTGTCCTAATTTAACACTTTATTTTAAAAAAGAAAGAAAACCTCCCAGAACTTTCATGATACAAATTGTAGTTTTTACACCATGATGTGATGCATTTATGCTACAGATTAATTGAGCAATGATACACATATATTCAGTATGATGTTTTATTTTGAGATCGGGATTTGATTTGGTTTTCATGATTATAAAATAGGCTTGATTGCACAAAGCTGTAATTCAGTCACACAGATTGGTTTGCCTTAAATAAAGTCTTCAACAGAACTTTTTCAGGCCCTGCCATCCCACCCTCTAATTAAGCTAAACCTCAGATATCACAAACCCTACCATTTAGGAGCTCCTCGAGAGAAAAAAAACCCAGTAATTTGAGTGCAGATGTATTCATAATATAGTAGGATTTTCACACAGCCAGTGACAACTACATGTTCTCTATTAATTTTCAATAGGAGATTTGACTGGCAGTGTGACAAGTGTACTCAAAACCGAAAAGAATAAAAAAAACTGATTAAAATTAATTTTGAGGGGTCAGTCAATTAGATCACCTTCAGAAAAATGGAGAATTGTCTCAGTCAGGCTGTTGATGACAATTTTTAAGGTTTTTTTTTTTACATTGTACATGGTCATCATGGTTATAATGCGAGAGACACCATCAATTTTTGTATGAAAAGCTGAGCTGAGTGGTGGAGATCTGACCTTTCATACAGGAAGCGGAGAGAGGCAGGAGGGGGTTGAAGAAGTCTGTGACTTGCCGTGTGAAAGCCTGATTTAGTCTGAAAGGATGCAGCCAGACGTCTAGTTTTCATCATTTACAGCAGTTTCCATAAAAGATGCTAAATAAGAGACACTTGAAAATGAAACGTATCATTGATACAGTTTGATAAAAATCATATGCATTGAAACGTTTGGACCCCTGGTTCCTCTGCTGACAGATACTGGATGAACTAAGAAGCTTCTTTTCTGTCATCTGGCATTTTTCAGCAACAAGAGGCCTGATAAGCCTCTCTACTTTGAGACTAAATACATATCAGTTTTAGGCTAATTAGGTTCTATATTCAGTTTTTTTTAAAATCTATGCACTACATTAAACTCTGAAAAAAGGAGGGAAAATTCAGTTTGCCATGGTATGAGCCTTTTAAATATAACCTAAACACAGAGCTAACAAAGTGGAATTAATTAGATATGTGGCAATGATTTCAATTAATTCTTTTTTCATTGCCTTCTAACTTTACCCAGGAGCTTATATGTATAAAATACAGTAGCTTTGATTTCTGTGTTTGTGTGTGTTTCTCCATCCAGCAGCCACGTTGGGCTTTATTTCACCAGAATGTCTAGCGGTAAAAGCCCCTGGCACACTGCTGGTGTCTTCGCCAGCCCCTGCTGTTGTTGCTGTCTCCTTACAATAACCCCCCAGCCAAGCGCAGACCCCACAAATTAGCAGCCTTAACTGCAGACGGTGCACATTTACAGCCTCTGCTGGGATGGGCTTTGATAAATGAAAATAAATACTTTTCATCAGCCACCAGAGGAATGTGGAGCGTAGTGGGGGGAAGAGATGTTGTGTGAGCTGCATTTGTTTAGAGCGCGTTCCAGCTATTCTTTTTTCCTCCGTGGAATAGGCAGCAAAATGCCATTTTCCAAATATCGATATTCTAGCCGTGGTGAAATATGAAATATGAGGGGATATTGACATGAGGCTGGTGCTTGCAGAATAGCTTTGCATGTTTAAGTGCTCATGAAGTTGTGTTCCATAAAAATAAAAAATATAAAAATAACAGCATGGAAGCATTTTGGGGATGGAGTTTGTGTGTGCGTGTGTTTGTGTGGGTGTGTGTGAGTGAGCGGGGGAGTGTGTAAGCTGGAGTAAAGTTCACGGCTCACTGGATGTTTAGAGGGATCTCCTCTGTGCTCACATCTCTAACTCTGCTGTGTGCTTGGGGAATACACTCACAGAAGCTCAGTTCCGCCCTATTGTATCTTACAACTCACACACCACATACGTCTGATCCTGCACTGTCTGGCTGCCTTACATTCACAGTGGAGTGTCGCTGTACCAGGTAGGGCTGCACAATATGAAAAAATAAATAAATACAATTTTGCATATAGCAAATATATCTACATCTGTGCATATATGTCTTCCCGCTCTCTATCTCTCTCAATTCTTTTTCTCTCTCTCCTAGTTGTATCTGTCTTTTCCTCTCGTACTCTCATTTCTTTCACAGTTTTCTCTTTCTTTCGCCCTCTTGTTTCTTGTTTCTCTCTTTCACTCTGTTCTCTCTCTTTCTTTCCCTCTCCTTCTCTCTCTCTCCCTCTCTCTCTCTCACACTCTCTCAGTTCTCTCCCTCTGTCTCACTGACACTGTGCTGGTAAAAGAGGAGATAAGTACTTCTTGCTTGTGACAGAGCAATTTGGATCTGGCAGGCAGGCTGAGAGAGTTATAGTTATGAAGCTGTCTGTGCTTCAGCCTCTGTGTTTTAAACAAGTTGATGAAACAGTGGAGGAGCTGGACACACACACTCACACAATCACAAACACAAACACACACACACAGGAATATGATTTTATTAACATTATGAATATGAGTATTATATTATTAGAGCCCCCCACTTTTGTCATATTATGTAGTATTAAATTGATGACATTGTATTTATAACTTGGCATCCCTATCTCAGAACCCCCCCACTTTTGGAAAGCTTGATCCGCCCCTGCATATAGATACAACTTTACTAGGGAATGTGAGTATATTTTAGATGTGTGTGTGTGTGTGTGTGTGTGTGTGTGTGTGTGTGTGTTTGTGTTTGGTGGGTGTGTGTGCATGAGAGAGAGTGATAGAGAGAGATTACCTCTTATATTAGGCCAGCACCATGTATCATTTGTTGACCTTTAAGGCAGCGTTGCCCTCAGCAACACTGAAGTGCCCAAAATATGCAAAATAGCTTCTAATCAATCACTAAAGGGTGCGCTGTAAGTCCATTCCACTCCATTCTCAAATGTTCTCTGGGTATATACATGGATTTCAGACACTCACATGTCCTAACAGGCATAAAACATTTTTAACCACATCACATCAAGAGGTTTCTATTGTAACAAAACCTTGAATTCTGGAAGTAAAAAAACTAAATGTTCACACGTTCAGTGATGCCGCCTTATAAATGTTCACCTCAAATTACACCTTAAATTAATGCTAAAAATTACATTATCTCTGATCAACTCACTTGATTTCACCTTGGCTAGAAACTTTGGCAGATGGTCGTTAGCTAACCTGCTGTCACTGTGCAGAGCCTTCAGATTCTCCCACTGCTAAACTCCCTCCACCTTGGTTTTTATATTTCTTATATTTATGCAGTCATGTATTTACTTTTCTTTGAATTGTTGCAGCAATACTAAGAGAGCTAGCCTCAACCCAGGAGCAACAGAGCCACCACAGAGCTCCGGACCATCAGCGATAAAATGTGCTCTTCGGATTACACACAAAAGTTCATGGGCTTTGCTATATGTACACATGTGTGCAGGTGTGTGTCGCCATAATGTAATGTGGTTCTTCTCTCAGCATGTGTGTGGGGGAGGGATTGTAAGGTGAGCAGCACTTTGTACAGAGCAACCATACACATACACACACACATACACACATACACACAGAAATACACAACCTCATGCATGTACATACACACATGCACACACACACACGCACACACATAGGGCCTGAAGGAGTAATGATTAGAGCGAGGAGAAATGGCCTCTCTTCACTTCAGAGCTTTCACAGTAATTGTTTCAGGTGAGAAGCAACTCCTCTCTCACAACATATGGCAAATATCACTTTTAATCAAGCCTGCACTGATGTCTCTGTAGCATAAATCACATCCATGTAATAACATTTTCTCCCTGAAGAAGACTGACAGCATCTGTACTCACACTGAGCCTCACCCCACAATCCCTGCTGAGGAAAGAACCACAATACATCACATCCACACACACATGCACACACTCTAGAGCTTTTTGTGTAATTCTCCACACATTTTATTGCTGATTGTTATCACAAACTCCCTAAACACATGTTGCAAAAGCCCTGTGAATGAGGTGAAATTTAAACAACTCTATCAAGTGGTTGTAGCAGTTAGCATGTGCCTGTAGAGATGTTGAGCAGTGTCGTAAGGGTGATCCTTGCTCAGAATCAAGCAGAAGCATGTGGTGCTTTTTTATGTCATCTGGTGCTGTATGGAGAATACACGTTTAATTTCTTATTCTGTAGCATCATTTTACCTTTCCCTGTATTTAGAGTTGTTTTCTATTCATTGTACTGTAACAATGTATATTTGGAACATGTAGAGACATTAAATGGTTCGTATGAGCACCTCTATGGGCATCGTTTTGAAAGTTTCCAATTTACTAATCTTCTCTGCAATTAAACATTCCACTTTAAAGCACTCTGAGTGACTTTTTACCCCTGATCTGTTCAATTATGAAGAGATTTCGAAGCAAAATCAGTGGAATTCCCTTTTAACTAATTTTGTTAACCAAGCCATTTTTAATTTTTCACTTTGATGAACATGTCCCAGTGTTTAATTTTCCTCAGTGTGTGTGTAGCTTTGCATTATGTGGATGTTTTAGAGCTGACATGCAAACTGAATATTATTAAGGCACAGTAGAACAAGGTGAGTAGGTCCTTGTATTCTGATCCATAGCTGTCCTTCATCTGCTACTGAATATGCAAATTGTGTGATTATCAGTCATCCATTTCACACTCTTTTCCTGAACTCCATTCATCGCAAAACACTGTCAAAACCTGCCTGCTTTCACTACTTTTGATGAAGTTGAAGGAAAAGTGTAGCAAAAGAGACATGTGCATTCTGCAATGAATATGTAAATGACAATCAATGAACATGCAAATAATGATCGATCTTGCTGGTTTGCACCTGGTCGTGTGTGTGAATGTATTCGTTCTCAGTTTGAGGACAGGCAAACAGGGGGAACTTGCGGCGTTAGCATCTTTTAATCGCGTGTTTGGGTCTGAACCTGAGCTGAGTGGTAATTCTAGAGGCTGCCTGGGGGCCTCACTCAGCCTCGTCTGGCCCTCAGAGGTGTCCCCCCAAGATTGCCTGAGCAGAAAAGGGCATGGTAAGCTAATTGGGCTCTCCATTAATGCCAGTACAAAACACACACATATGCTCACGCATACACAGAGAACAGAGAGAAATCCTCACATCAGCACTTTGGTCCTCTCTGAGATGCCTCAGGTTTCAGTGGTGTCAGAACAGGCTGTTTGACTCTTAAACCTGCTATAATGTGGGATTTATTTATGCATTAGGGGGTAAAGCTACTTCATGAGGCAGTGAGTGTCACACAGTTTAATGTGGCTGAGATGAGATTAATACGAATTAGATGAATAAAGAGTGCAGCATTGTAGCAGACCTCTGAATTAGAATCTGACACTTTTAGCTAAGCCATGGTTTAGTGAGATCAGAGGTCTTTAGTTGCAAAGTCCAAATCCTAGCCACAATTAAGCTAATTAATGCTAATAATAATTCATAGAAATATTTAAAATGCACTTTGAATTTCTGTAAATGTATGCAGTGCTGTGCAAAAGTTAGACACCCGTCTTATTTAGTTTCCAGTCAGCACAGCCATTAGGCACATTACTCGTTTTACAGTGTCAGAAGAAATAGGAAACCAATGTTTAACAGAAAATTATTACTCAAATTACCTTATGTTTAGTTAACTTGAATTATTCTATTATTCCCATCTTAAATACCCAGCCAATTTAGGTCAGCGACATTCAGACAGGCAGCCACCCCCACACACCTCAGTCACTGTATCAAAACATTCAAGTGATTATAATTTTGCTTAAGGAGTTATTTCAGAAGCCAATTAAAAGATAATCTACCTGGAAAAAATGATTTAAACAGATAGACGACAACCAAAACTTTGCCTGCATCACATGAACAGCATGTATCCGTCCTTTCACCGAGAGAAGACAACTTAGCACTGTGGGGGTGAAAAGAGGTGTAGCTGTATAGGAGTCACAACTGAGAAAACGGAAATAGACTAAAAAGAAGAACATCTGCTTCAGAACACTGAAAATGTGTAATCAAGTTCAGGTGAATTGTGTGACGCTGAAGATACTCCAACTTCTAGGACTGAACTTTAAAGATGTTTAGAAAGCAATAAAGAAATCCCTGCATGTTCCAGCTGAAACAGAATGGAAGACTCCTGAATAGAATGGAAACTGTAAAAAAAGACAATGGGTGAACACAGTAAATACAGAAAAAGAGCTCTGACTTTTGCACAGTACTGTATTTATAATTTAATTATGTGCAGTTTAAGCATGTCCCCGTTTTCTTGATGCACATTAGTGACTTTAATGTATAATGATCCTTTTGCATTCATTTACTTTTTAAATTACATTTGTTCACCTTTATTTTTTCAGACTTTTTCTGAGATTCCCAATGAGTGAAAACATTCCATGACACACATCAGTCAACATCCAGCCATGCGTTAGGACGTTCTTGCCATTGTAAACGACTCTCATTACACCGGGTATATGCAGATGAAATGCTAATTTGATTCAGGCCTGTAATTAGACTATGGGAGCACATCCAGTGATGGAGAGACATTCTTAGTAGACTCCCGATCTGTTAACACTCATCTTTTCTCTGTTTTATTTCTTTTTTCTCCTCTCTGGGGTACTCCTCGAAATAATGTTAGCTTACAGAAATTCATGTACTGTTATGAGAATCAGATGAGTTCTGCTTCTTTTGTGATTGTCCCCCTGTGTGTGAGTGGGCAGGCGTGTGTGTGTGTGTGTGTGCGTGTCCTGGGTTTATATGAATGAGTTCCCTGTGCGAATGATGCCTCAGGTTTCATCCGTTTGTGAGCAGGGGGAGGAGGGGAGAGAGAGAGAGAGAGAGAGAGAGAGAGAGAGAGAGAGAGTGTGTGTGTCTATCTGTGTATCTGTGTTTCAACCATAGTCAAATCACACAGCATTATCACCTACCCTGCAACTAATATAAAAGTGAAACCATTTCCAGCAGCCCATCTCATTACAGAGAACACACAACACACAGCAGCCTCTGGTGAATTATTACTTCATTGGGGGCTCAGCATCAGTATGTATATACACACACATTCTGTGTGTGTGTGTGTGTGTTTTTATGGGTGTGTGTGTCCGTGTGTTTGTGTATGTGTGTGTGTTTTTGTATGGATGTGTGTGCACAATTGTGCTTTTTGTGTATAAATGTGTCTACCATGGGAAGGAGAAGTGTGTATGAGTGTGTGTGCATATATGTGAGTGCGAGTGTGTGTGTGTGTGTGTGTGTGTGTGTTTGTGTGTGTGTGTGTGTGTGCGTAAGTGTTCTCTGTGTGTATAAATGTGTTTGCCATTATTTAAAGCAAAGTGTAGAGTGTGTGTGTGTGTGTGTGTGTGTGTGTTTGTGTGTGCCCTATTATTCATGAAAAGATACTGAGAGGGGCTGCATGTTCCTCCACCACACTGCCATTTTATATGGACGTCAAAAGCACAAACAGAGACACACACACCCTCACATGCAGGGGAAAGGCCTTTCTACCAATCATACAGTATAAATAGTAGTTCAATAAAATGTGTTTTATATTTGTGGTGCGAAAACCTGTTTTTCTCTGTCTCTCAGTTCTCTTTCTCTCATTCTAAACTACTATCAGATGTGTATTATATTAACAAATGCACACTGTGTGAATGTATTCAGCCCCTCTGTGTGTGCGTGTGGGTGTGGGCATATATAGTGCAGGATGCAGCTCACACTGCGTTTGGATATACCATATATTTGCACCTGGTTTCGTTCAACCCAAACAGTATATATATGCTATTTTTGTGTTTTCCTACTCGAACATTTATTTTGTATTGTAAACTTTTTGTCCCTAAAGAATAGAAGCTGACTTTTCACAGCTCTTTTTTTTTTCAGAAGCAGAGTGTAGCACGCTTATGTGGGGCGCAGGGCTGTGTAGGAGTGTGTGTAATTTATGTCGGAACCTATCGGATGTTATTCTGGGGAGTGTGTATCTGCATCAGAGAGAAACAGCACAGCCCTGAACGTGCTCATGAAAGCGCTCTGTCATCTACTAACCCACGTGTTCAGCTTCCGCTCTAACACTGACCTTTCCCATCAGATAGCCTCTCTTTCTCTCTCTCTCTCTCTGCTCTCTCTTCATTAAAAATTCATTGATCAAAAGAGAAAGAAAGAAAGAGAGAAGGACAGGGAGAAAGAGAAAGAGAACGAGGCAGAGACAAACTGTGAGAGAGAAATAAAGAGAGACAGAGAGAAAGAGATAGAGAGAGACAGGCAGAGAGAAACAGAAAGAAAGTGTGTGAGAGAGAAAGAGAGAGAGAGACAGAGTGAGAGAGGGACAGAGAGAAAGAGAAAGAAAGAAAGACAGAGAGAGCATGTGTTTGTGTGTGTGAGAGAGAGAGAGAGAGAGAGAGAGTATCCAGCCATTCATTAAAGTATCCAGCCATTCAGGACACTCTACAAGTAACGCAAACTCATAAAGAAGGTTTAACGGCTTTTATACTTATTTTTGCACTGCGATGTGTGATTTTTCTGGTTTGCATAACTTTTGGCAGCTTTTCATTTTACGCAGAGCACAAATGCATGTCTGTGTCAGGATGTGTGTGTGTATCTATGTGTGCAGAAGTGACTATAATGGACATAAATGATGACGGAGGCCAAAAAACTCATCTCAGTGTGACTTTCTGACGCTAGTCAGAGGAGCACTGCTCATGCAGCTGTTGGAAACATCTGCAGCGGAGTGTGAACCCTTTCTGTCCTGCCTCTCTCATACGCTCAATCTGGCCCAAACAGCTGCGCTCCTTTAGCACACAGCTTCAATTTCTATAAGGCGTTTTTCTTAATTAAACCTGTGGGAATGCGGCCTGCTCCGGAGCCATCAGTGTGTTTGGGGAGGATGATGCTGTCCCGCAGCGCTTGGACTGCAGGTGCAGCCAAACACTCACAAACACATGCTGATCACCTCGCACTCTTCCATTCTTTCCATTAATGCACTTCTACTGGGCTGGTCTCATTCTGAAAGGTGTTTAGACAAACAGAACAAAAAAATTATTCATTATTAGTTCATTAATGGATGTTATTGTATACAATCTTCGACATTAGATGCAGATGAACAACCCAAAGCACAGCACCTAAAACATAACAGCTAATATCACCTGCTGCATACAGTCTTAACTTCCTTTACAAAATGCAAAATAAAAGCCAAGCTAACTTTACAAAGGGTTAAGTCTAATTCCACTAAGTTGATTAATCTGCCAAATGGCTCAAATAAGGATATATTAAAAATACTATACAAAACAAAGCCTAAATAACATTTCAATCAAAAAAAGAATAAACTTTAACTAAATAATTAAAGAAAACCAAAAGCAACTAAAATGCTCTTTAATTGTTTTTATTAATTCATTATACAAAATACATAACAAGGAAAAATTACTTTATTATATCTTAAATAAATGTTTTGTGAAAGAACACATTTATTTCACATGAGGCCTAAACTGACTTTGCAAATTGTTAAACACAAGATGCATACACTTCACAAAAGAGTCTAAACTACAAAACATGAATGTTTATTTTAAAAATAACGGCTAAACCAATTTTACAAAATACTAATTAATAAAAGTATTATTGCTTAGTTGACTTGATGAATAAAGACTACATACAATTTACAAAATAATTACTAGATATTATTGACTTACAAGAAATATAATGAAATAAAACTTTATTTTTGTTGATTGAATGCCAACTAAAGGCCAAAATGGCTCAACAAAATGCAAAATAAAATCAAAAGTAACATTGAATTAAGTATTAAATTAAACCAAAATGCCAACTTAATGATTTCTTTGCAAACTCTACTTTATAAAATGCCAAATATAAGATAAATATACTTTGTAAAAGGCTACTAAAACACACACACACTAAATAAACATTTCTTATTTAATTAAAAATACTGAATAAAATAGAAAATGCTTCACAAATGCTTAATAAAACCTTGACTGGCTTTATAAAATGCAACATTTTATAAATGCTGTTACATTTTTATACCAAGTCCTTCAGTTTAGGCACAACTGTTATATTCCATACATTGTCGGTTTGCTATGGTAAATGATATGTGTTGACTAGAAAATGAAATAATGATTGAATCATTACTAATGCAGCATTAAATTAGTTCAAGTCTAATTCAAGTCTACAGTGTAAAAGTTTAAAAGTGTTTTCCATCTCCTCCAGGCCATTGGCTTGCCCAGTGCTTTCTATTGAGGTTTTTCTCTTTCTGAAATGTGTTGCTGCATTATTTTTAGTCCTTTGGGTTTTTGTGGAGATTTCCTCTTCCCCATTCTGCCTTTTTTGTCTTTATCGTTGGCCTTATTTGGTTTGTAAAGCAGAAGCAGCTTTAGATGGTGGACTGTGGACAGAACAGGGGTCTCGTGGAATGATATTGCTGCTGAAGAATAGAAGCAAAGAGGCATGGGGGGGTGGGGGGTGAGTGAGTTATCTGTCTTACTCTCCCAGGTCGCCCAAATCTTACTCCTTTTTTTCAACAACCACCCTCCCACCCCCTCAAATTTTCTCTGCGAAGACAAAGCGGCCTGGCTGGGCTGTGTATTACGCGGCGCTTGGGAAAGCGCCAATCAAGCCTGCCGCATTGTCTAATATATCTGCTGGAAGGTTTGAGTATAGGGCATATTGTTGGTGTGGTATGGCTTGTTGTGGTTTGATTGTGGAAGGTTTACATAAGGGTATTAGACTCTAGTGCAGTCATATCTCAAGCTCACAGAGAACTGGGCTTGTTGCTTCTTATGCATTTGTTATTTCCAAAGAGGATTGTGCATCACCACCGCAAGACAAATAGACCAGTAATATTAGGCACTGTGTGTGTGTGAGTGTGTGTGTGTGTGTGTGTGTGTGTGTTTTCTTACATTTTTGGGACAAGACTCTTCTGGCTTTGCAGGAAAACGAGAGTAAAATAAAGTAAACTGCAGGACAAGTGAAATGGTCTTGACTGCAAATCTGTCAATAAATGCATCCTGTTCCATTTTGTTAACCAGCTTTAGGTTTGTATGGACATGACACTGAATCCTGAACCAGACCCATAACTGTGCCTTTGAGACACAACCTAAACCTAGCAGTGCTAAATTTGAAACCCACACACACTAATAGAGATGGATTATCACATTTTTAAAGTGCTTTACTTTGTCACTAAGCACAGAAAATGTCCTGGTGATATAAACTGGTTTCGCACATCTATAATGCTCTCATAGATTTTTTATTAGTGTACTTTTGTGGAAGTGTAGAATCCACCCTCCTCTGATCAAATTGCCCCACTGCGCTGAAGTTCCTCTCACTGCCACTGATGCAGAAAAGGTGAACACTTCGGACAAGCGTTTTTTCACCAGCCAAAGACGACCGAGGAAAATAAAGAGCATGCCTAGGTGTGCCACATTTATGTTAGCATACTACCTTCAAAGAAAAACAAATCTACCGCATCAAAACAATTTAATACACGATAGATATCCACTGCGTAAAACAATATTTAACTAGAATATAATCCTGACCCTTCTGATGTACGTGAAACATAAGACCCAACCTTAAACCTGATATTTCTTCAGCTCTGTTGTTCAGGCCAGGGTTCAGTAGCAGACCTCCTCTTAGCCTTAAATTAAAGCTTGTAAATTACTGTAATACAGAAGTATTTACACATTCGAATACAATTAGGCCATATTATTATTACATATAAGAATATAATCAATACAGGATCTAAAAAATGATGATGCCATTGTACTGAATGAGAAACTGAAGTTGGCCCACTAGAAATGGAGAAAAATTACATTTAATAAAATATTTTCCCATTAATTTACATAAAAAGTCAGAGAGCCGTTCTCCTTGAATTAATTTTTTCCTGTGAAATATATACACACATCACACAGATGGGACATATATTTGAACCAATCTCCTGATATTGTATAAAGGTAAGGCTGTGAGTGCGAAAGACTGTTGGTGCCAGCACATGCGCTAATATATATTTTTACATGCCTGTGGCCTGTGTGTGGAAACATTATTGTGTGTAAAAGGCAGAGAAATGCGCTGATTGTGTGTGTATATGTGTGTGTATGTGTAGGGAGGGGGTGGAGTGTAATTATGAAGGCATTGGCTTGGCTACATGAGGCTTCTCTCTAATTAGCCTGAGTTGAGGGAGAATAATTTATTGAGAGAGGCATCCTTTTGTTAGGATAAAGCTCTGGAGCCTCTAGAGGATTCCACATGCCTCTGTGTGTGTGTAAACTCATACACGTTTGTGTGTGCAAACATATTTGTTGGTGTGTCCATATGGGTATGTGTTTGCATTAAGCATTATGCCTTGTGCATTACAGTGTGTGTGTTTGTGTGTGTGTGTGTGTGTGTGTGCATGAACCTTGTGCTGCTCCTCTGAGTGTATAAAGGTGGACAGTCATGTGCGCACGCGTGTGTGTAGTCAATATTAGGGTCCTCTGGACTGTTCCACTGAGTATATAGAAACACCTACAAAAAACCCCTGTCATTTTCTCTTTCTTTCTCTCCCTCTCTTTATTGCTTTATCTCTCTTTGGCTTTCTCACTCTTTCTGTCTCTCTTGCACTCTCACTATCTGCCTTTCTCCTTTGCTCTCTCTCTTTCTGTCTCTCTCTCTTTTTGTCACACTTACAGCAGTAGTTTTGACTGACAGCAGTCATCTGGATTGGTCACTTTTAACTGATAGAGACATTTTCAAAAAATAATGAAAAAGAAAAAAAAAAAGGAGAGCAAAATCCCATAGCGTTAAATCGAGCTGATAGGGGCAGGCAGGGGTGCTCGCTGAGCAAAATCAATATTACAATCCATAATCCTTTTTTTCTCAGGATGTTATAGAACATCAATCATCGTTCTCCTTTTGCACAGTCCCTGCAGTCTGCTTCCTCTGAGTCGTGCTCACCACTCCAACAATAAAAGAGACGTTTCAGAGGGGTGACACCAATCAGATCCATTAGATTCTCACGCCCAAAACACTGCACACTTCCACACACACACACAGAGACACACACACACACACACACACACACACTCTACAGTGTATGGCTATACTTTGGCTGTTCATGACCATATATCCAGGCGATCCAGAGTGCTGGTCTCTCTCTCTCTCTCTCTCTCTCTCTCTCTCTCATTCCCTTGCTCTCTTTCTCTTTCTCACTCTATCTCTCTCTCTCTTATTCTCTCTCTCCCTCTCGCTTACTCTCTCTCTCCCTCTCTCTTTCTCTCTTTCTCTCTCTCTGCTTCTGCCTTCCTCTGAGTTGAGTAATGGCCTGGGCAGAAGAGAGGGAACTGACCAGTCTGCTCATTCATCTTCATAGCTTCAATATTCAATCTGAGAGCTAATTGCAGAGAGGAGAGAGGAACAAAAATCATGACGGCACTAATAGTCTTTTGGGAATATATGTGCACAGGGGTAGAGAAAAAAGAAAAGGAAAAAGGGAAACAAGAACATCTCCTTGTGGTAATGAATGTGAGCCTGGAGTTGAAGGCTGATAAACTGTAATGGATGTTTGGGACGTTGTGATTTGTTTGAGCTTCCAAATTTGACAACTCTCACAGTGCGCCCCAGACACCGTCAAAATAAATACCCTTCATTTACTGTCTCTTCCATTTACCTGGGATGGGAGAGATTTATATGTAAGTGTGCTAGGAAATACTAAATTAAGGTAAACAGGGTGTGTGTGTGTGTGTGTGTGTGTGTGTGTGAATGTGTGTGTGAATTTTCATTGCAAGTGTGTGATACAGTGTCTGTCACTCTCTTCCATCTCTCTTAGCAAAGCAGATTTCCCCTGCCCGTTGAAACTTTAGATATTTTACACTTGTGAATTCTAAAAACTCTATGATAATAATTACTTTTGCTACTTTTATGTACAGCCAATCAATACCTTTTAATTATGTAATTTCAAAACACCATTTTTGATGCACTGTGAAATGTTTTTTATGTGTACCAAATGCACATGATTAAAACATATGACCTCATATAACACAGTCAATATACAACATATAACTGCCTCATATTTGAGTCACGTAAACTCACCATTTTCCTCAAAAGAACAAAATAAATTATGACTATATTACTTTTATATTTCTTTAAAATTGTTTAAGTGTTTCACTGTGTGCCCTTTTATCCCTAATATAGGCTCACATACCCACATGCACGGAGACACATACAAACACACAAACACACACACACACACACACACACACACACATATACACACACACACACAAACAAGCACACACACACATACACACATTGGAGTGAATATATGAATGGGGCAGGCTGCTGTCATTGATTCATGCCTGGAGAGAGGGGGATTGATTTAAATGTGATTCCCTATTTCCTATCTCCTAATTGAAATAAACTGTGAAGCTTGCTGCTATCAATAGGCCTTACTGTAAATAGGTGTGCTTTACCCAGGAGGGGATCGAGTGTACCGGAGACAGCAGCACACACACATGTCTTAGCCATGCTGCTCTATACAGACTAGCCTTAATCCCACCCCCACCCCCACTCACACCCACCCACCCTTCTCCCTCCCTCACTCTCCCCCTGACTCTTCCTCTTTTTCTTTCTTTCTTTTCTATTGTTCTTTCTCTCTTACTTTCAATATCTTTCTCCCCTTCCTTTTTTCTTTTCTCTCACTTCTTTCTTTCTCCCTTATTTTCACTTTTTCCCCCATTTGTCCCCACTCTCTCTCTCTTTTTCACTGCTTTTGCTCTATTCCTCTCTATCTATTGCTCTCTCTCTCTCTCTCTCTCGCACCCACCCACACACACACACACACACACACACACACACACACACACACACACACACACACACACACACACACACA
>JBBKCR010000122.1:10711175-10721522 GCA_037577295.1 Ladigesia roloffi | reverse complement strand
CCCCTCCTGCCCCCTCCCCTCACTCTCTTTCTTGTTCTCTCATTTTTTATCCCTGGTATTTCAAGTACCTCCTCTCTTCCTGCTGTCACTCTCCCACTTTCTCTGTTTTCCCTTTCCTCCCTCTCTCTTCTTCTCTCTCTCCTCACCCCTCTCTCTCTCTCTGTCTCTCTCTCTCTCTCTCTCTCTCTCGATGAATCTTCAGACAGAGACGGATAATTATACTTCAGCTCAAGTGCTCGTTTTTCCTGCTGTTTGAAAGCTGTGGCATGTGCGACTCCTCTCTCCTCTCTTTTGCTCCCTCGCTCCTCATTCTCGGCACAAAGGAAGAGTGGAATAACTCAAGGTTCACAAGGTCAGTGTGTCTAAGCAGAGTGTCAAAGCATGTGGAATATTACACCCAGAGTGACAAGTGAGGATAGCGGTAAATTCCTAAAATAATGTCCCTGCTCACATGCTTTAACTCCAGGGCACTCACTATGGACACATACATTAAGTTCTAATATGGTGAACTACATACATCATCACTGTCCAAAAATATTCTCTCCGCAAGGAAAACTTTACAGGACAAAGCAATACGGCAAAAAGTTTTCTGCTTCTAATGTCAGATAATATGCAGCCTCTTTAATACAAAAACAATCTAGCTGGTTCATTTCTCCAGAAAGTTTCATTCACAAAGTAAAGAGAATCTGATGAGTTTAAAAGAAAGACTGGGGACAGTGATATATAAATGTAAATGTGTATATATACATGTATCAGCACAGCTCTGTATCTACATATACTCAAGCAGCAGATGCTGAGGAACACACAACTCCAAAATGCAATCACTGTGCTATAGAGAAATTTTTGTTGGTGAGCAGAATTGAGATTTCTTTTCTCGTTAACAAATTGTCAATATGCATAATGAGCCTAAAAATCTATCAGCAAACTCATAAAGCCCACTAGAGTCAGCCACTGGATTTCATAGAACTAACATTGACTTTATAACAGCACCTAATAAATATTGACCTACTTTTTAATCACATGCTAATCTCTGAGCTGGAGAGATGGTAGTTTATAGTTGGCAGTTGGATGATGAATTTTGCCGCTTGCACGTATCTATTGAGTGTATCCTCTGAGAGCGATAGGACTGATTGGAATCGTTAAAAATATCTACACACTTTGGCATTTCGCAGGTCACTAATCCAATGAAACTTTTAAGATAAGCCATAATTATTTTCCCCCAGCCAATATTAATTTCAAAAGTATAATACACCAAATATTCTCACGTTAGGGAATATTGATCACTCACATGACATGCTTCTAGTATCAGAACTAAACATAACCATGAAACACTGTAGCAGAGCTCAGTGTTCTTACTTTGTAGCTTTTTCAACTCCATTACAACTCAGCGATAAACCATAATGTTCCCAAGGCACTGAAAAATAATATAAAACCCAAAATACCACAATATAACATGTATGTTTCTTATTTTTGGCAACACTTATTCTCGGCAGCTAGTAGTAAGTGGATGTAGCCAGCTGTCTCAAAGCTTTCAATTGTGCTATTACAGCCACGCTCCGGAGCAACTGAGCCATTTCCACAAACCCACAGCTTCACCACAAGCAGGCATTGCAAATGCCATTGGGTATTGTAGAGCAGAATGAGGTCGACCAGTCTTTTCAAAGCTAATTATGATATAAAAAATAAAAAAATAAATCAAAACACCAGCCGCAATACTGGGCCAATAAAGTGGAATTAAAAGCTCATTTTGGTGCTATAATTGCTCCACAAAGTACAGATATTAAGCACCTGGTCTACAGCATGGCTGTACAGCTTGTAGGGCCCATAGAACCACAGATGTGGAGCAGAAGATGCCGTTGATGCACTGTGTTTGATTAGGCTGGAGAGAATCCACACAGGTCAGAGGGCAGCACGACATTTACTGTCTGTCAGTAATAAGCACTAATGATGGCTTTGGTACAGGACATTATGTCATTATTTCTATCATTTAGGGACATGCACACACACTAACACACACATAGCCTTCACTCTGTTTGAATGAGTGGTGCAAAAGAGATGGATGAAGTCTGAGCATGCCAGAAGATGCAGTAATAACAGGCTTTTGTTATCAAAGAAATAATTTCAAACTATATCTTTGTAAGCTCAGAATGCCTCGTCCATCCTCTCGTCCTCTCTGTACTCAACACAGCAGCATCAGACCGGCACTTGTACATCAGTTATGGATCATAGACTTGAAAAAGTGCAGCAGTTCTTAAAAGACATACATTAGGTTTTTACAGTGTGGCACAATATGATTCAGTTAATTCTCATTAAAAATGTACATTTTCAGACAAATGTAAGTGACTGGTGCCACATACCCCCAACCTTGCTAATGAGCTGATTGTTCATTAAGGTTAATGGCTTATCAATGAGCCGATTAGTTGAGTCATGTTAGGCAGAACAGGGGAAATAATAACACGCACAGGACAAAGGGACTCCAGTACCACTGAGATGGTTATGATGATATGACAGGAAAAACACTCATGATATCCCAAGGTGCTACAATTGCATCAGGACTAGAGGCCCATGTTTGTGGGTTTGTGTGTGCAAGAGTCTTTCCTGCAAACAGGTTCAAGGTTGGTCTTTGAAAAACGACTCTATTCTTGCACGGCAGTGAAAGAAAATGTATTGATTAACTATCAAATGATTTCGATACAGCGATCAATAAGGCTTTGTGGGGGAGACCTCGGAGGACTGCCAGCTTCCGCTGAAAGAGAAAAAAAACATCCCCTCATGAATCCCTCAGTGTCTCAAACACAAAAGAAATCTTTAGCAGTACTGTAAGGCGTCTGTAGAAGTAAGGCTTTTGTGCTGACCTGGGATCAGCATGCAGCTGCACCCACAGTACATAACGAGAGGATTTTTTTATTTCGCAGATTAGTTTGAATTGAAGCGTTCGCGCACGGTGTAGAGCAGCTTCCCGCACTGCTCCTTGCTAACTGCAGGTGGGGGTTGGGGATTTTCTGTCCTTCTCTGTGGACAATGGGCCTCCATGCTCTGGCCTCTCCGGAGCTGACTGACTCTGCTGACATTGACCATCCTCTTGGTCATCAATGTCTGGCTCCCATTGCCAATCAATCAGGAACCTTAGCCATTACACTGCTTTGACTTGGCCGAATATTGACCCCTTCATGGACAGTGAGCCAAAAAGGTGGTCAAAGAGACTAAGGAAATGTTACTACTGCTTAGTGATTCGCTCTTCTTAAAGGAACAAAGTGTCTGTCCACATTCCTCTTATACCATTTTAGCACACATTTGTTTAATACAGTGCATTGCATGGATGAGTAACATTTTGTACAATACAAACTTTTATCCAGCAAATGCTTGTTTCCTTGCCGCTGGCACACCTGAATCAACCCCTTAACTAAATGAGCATCCTGCTAATGTGCCGGGTAAGGTGTGATAGACAAAAATGTGCAGTTTCATCATTAATAAAAAAAAAAGGGTGTGTAATTCTCTCACCTCGCATCGATTCTGAGACGCAATGATTCAGTTCATAATGAAATCTCACCTTTTGATTAAATTATTCTGGTATGATTTTAAATTACCTTTAAAATATATATTGAACACAAATAAAACTGAAGCATCTGTTTATACAGCTGCAAGAAGGTGGGGGTGTAGACAACAACAACAACAACAAAAATAATACACCAAGCTTCTAATATGCAGCTAATTTATTTTAATCAATTCTAACGTTCTAGAATCAATGCAGTTGAATTGCCATCTTTTGATCAAGGTGTCACGATGCATCAGTGCATTTTAACATGCCTAACTATGAAGGTCCCTCTCAGGGCATGTCTGGTTGATTCGCTGCGCCTGAGGCCGAGATGAGGTTATGTTTTTATACCAGACTGTGCCCGGAGACGGCTGGTTGAAATGGGTGTTTATGCTGGGAGCAGCTGGATGATTGCTCTTGCTCAACTTAGCCGCCTCACAGACTGACCGGCAGGGAGAAAAACAGTTACAGAAAGAGAGAAGGACACACACACACACACAGACACACACACACAGCCAGACACCAGCACACAATGGCACAGTGCCTTCTCGCCGGCCCCTCAGACACAGAGCTCACACTCCAGCTCCTTGT
Organism: Ladigesia roloffi; assembly: GCA_037577295.1. NCBI lineage: Eukaryota > Metazoa > Chordata > Actinopteri > Characiformes > Alestidae > Ladigesia > Ladigesia roloffi. The sequence continues at coordinate 10,717,396 of JBBKCR010000122.1, read as the reverse complement.
CACCTGTGACAAACTGTCAAGATTCATTTACTGGCTTTTGCTTTTTACGTTTTGTTGTCCCTGGGAGCCGTTTAATGCACATTTGTAAACCGTTTGGTTCTCTTGTAGGTCAAGAGGATTTTTAGTCTTGGCTCAGGGTCATCCATCAGGGAGCTGATAAAACTACATCCGACAAAGTGTGGAACATTTTTACAGCAAAGTCTGGGGTAAGAGAGTACCAGTGAGTGAGAGTAAAAGTGGGGGTAGGGAATGTAAGGGTGGGGACTGGGAGATTTCATATGTTCAGGCCATTTGCAAACAATACAGTGTGTGACACCTGGCTGGCCCAGAAACGCTCACCCTTTACCTGCCCTTATCCAGCAGCTAACTGACCAATAGCTTGCCCCACACACACACCTTCATACACACTTGCTTTACTTCCACTATGGCTTTACATACCTCACAGCATTAGCTAACCTCCCTCCATATCACATGAAAAAACAAGCAACATCTCTCCTCCCCATCTCCCTTTCTCTCTCTCATGAGCACATTCATTACCCAGTGACATTTTTACTGCCTCTCCAGCCTCTATCCCCTCTCTTCTCCGCAGGGAGACACAGAGATGCAGAAAAGCAGAGGGAACAGGGAGGAGCAAGAATTAAATCAGAATCTGGGGCCGACCCTGCTCTGACATATGTACAAATGGTTGAGGGTTAAAGGTCACATGATCATTTATTCGTGAAGAGCATTCGGCTCTCTTGTTTGCTGCTTACCTGGCATGGAAAGTCAAACACAAATACGCTTTCCACCTTTTCTTAGAACAACCCAGCCATCTGTTGGATAGTTAAAGTGAAAGCTGCGGTGGTTTGTGTACTGACTCTGTTACATCACCATTTCCTTGTGTTTGTGTGTGAGTGCGAGTGAGAGAACAGAGGTAGGCCACAGGAGACATGCAACCTGAGTGCATATTACACAATGGAAAGACAGACACAGAGAGTGTGAGAGAAGAGATTTGGAGAGGACATAGATCTTGAGGCAAAGAGAGACAAAAAGAGTAAGAATGTAAATTGGGAGAGAGAAGGAATGAGAGAGAACAAATGAGAAGAGAGATAAAAAGGACAGGGACAGGTCTAGAGAGAAAGAAACTAGCAAGAAAAGGTTTGAAAGGCTGAAACCCAGTGTTTTTTTGTTTACTTTGTGTTCTGTATTGTACTGTTAGGTAAGCGCATGCAAATTTACTGACTGCTGCTTTGAGTTGTGGACCTTATGGCTGTGTTTAAGTGCAAGATAATGTAAAATGTCTCTGCTGTCCCGCAGCCCAGACTGTATGTTGAAGTTTCCCTGTGTCTGGGTCTGGCTGCCTGTGTGCACTATTGATTCCACCGGCTGCCCAAGCACGAAAATACAGGTCAGCTCTGCCGTATGATTGGTTTCTCGATGTGTCAATTACTCTGCTGGAGCGAGTAATGTGTGTGACAGGTGGTTTGTTTATGGAGTTGTTCCGGGTCATGGTCAAAGCACTGCTAAACACACAGGCAGGGCGTGAGGGCCTGCATGCTGTCAGAGCGGCTCAGCTCTCTGAGCCCTGACTGACTGACCAGTGCACGCACAAATACACACCACTGCAGGTCACTGCCTGCTCTGGCCATTCCTCAGTAAGGCTTTTCTCAGTTTGTAATGGTGGACGAGTTTCTCAAGAATTACATTCTGAACAACAAAAAAAATTGCCATCTAAAGTGAATATTGTATCTGTACTGCAAACAGAAATGAATTCACTGCCGTTTCCATGTCCTGCCAAAAATAGAACTGGGATAAACTGAAACTAATCAACATTGTTCTTCTGAGAGGTTTGTTTGGCATAGTTGCCAAACATAAAATGTCTCTTTGGATTTCAGGACTGGTGACAACAGAAAAAAAAATGATCAGAGAAATATAACATATATACAGACAGAACATATTTAAACAGGGGAGTGGGGGGGGGGGCAGGGACGATTCATGGGGCCCAGCATTCCTGGGGGGGGGACATGAAACCCTCTAATATTTAACCATCCATTAATAGGAAACTCCATTAGTAGTGCGTGTGTGTTGGTACATTTTGGGGAAAGCATGGGGCCAAAAATATTTTTTTTTCAGGGGGCCCAAAATTGCTAGCTACATCCCTGTATTTGAGCAATTAACATCCTATCATTCTCTTTGGTGTGTAAAACATGTTAAGCAGACTCAGCTGATCTTCATTTTGTATCAAAAGTAAGAGGAGATATGAAATGACGAATGAAATTTCAACAGCAACAGTGACTAAACTGACACCTGCTTTCAGATCTATGTGAAAGACAGCAGTAAATCGGGGTGGAAATTGATTGTAATGTTCGTGATTTATGTGTGATGTTTATGGAAAACAGAAGAGCAGCTGTTCCTCCCGTGACTGAGAATGTCACGGCAGGATGTAATCAGAAGAACAGTCACATAAAGATGGATGTTTTGGAAGGGCAGCAGTGTATAAACCCTTTAGAACAAAGACACATTCGAGAGTTCTGTGGTAAAAACCACATTGAAAACATGATGTGGTCCTTCAGGTTCGTGAACTGAGTAAGAGCATGTGTGCTAAAAGAATGTTACGGGCCTGTATGCATTTTGTGAGTACTCGTCCCTTTAGAGGGAGTAGTCACTACAAATCAAAGTTATTCTATCATTCCCATGCCTCACCCACCAGACACAAGCAATCACTGAATATTTTGATTGATATGAAAGTGATGTATGGCATATGCTATTGTCTTCCCACCAGATTGTAATTATATTAAACATCTATGAGAGTATCTACCATCATCAGGGAGTATTATTTGGAAGAATATTATTGGAAGAATATTTTTCCCTTCTTTATTGTAAAGTTTCAGAGACTTTGAGGATACTTTTGTGTTTTGTGGTGGCCCAACACATATTTAAGACACATTTTTTTCTTGTTTCTTTAAGTTTCCCCAGAAAATGTCTACCCTCCTGCAAGCGCTGTCGATGTGCTGCATATGTTCAGGCCTAAGGAGGACATTCCTACTGGCATTTAGCTATGAAATATAATCAACATTGGGTTATATACATTACAATGTATGCATGAGAGATTATATTCAATTTTTAAAAAAATCACTCGCATTTCATAAATATTTATTGACAAAGTACAACACCAATACAAAATTTCTACTAACCAATCTTTGTCTGTTTTCTCTCTCTTTCAATTTCTACTATTCCCTCTGCCTCTCCTAATTCCAGGTCCTGTTACACTGGAATGCTTATGGCTTAGATTGACCCATGGCACCAAGACTGCCACAAAGCACAACCTCTCCAAAGTCAACCCCCTTTGAAAGAAACAGAAGAGGGAGAAATGCAAGAAAACAGAGAGGGGAAAAAGGATCAATCCTGGTGCCATTCTTCAGTCTTCACCATCCTCTCTCTTTCTGCTAATATTCCTTCATTGGAAACCAATAGATCTACAGACAGTGCCCTCATTGAATTAATCAAATGAAGACCACCTTCTACAGGGGAGCCAAAAAACAACACATTAAAGAAAAAGGACAATTAAAAAAGCTCAAAAGAAAAAAAATCTACCAGAAATTTCTTAAGACTGCAAGACTCTTTCCCTCAGCCAGCACTGGCCCTCCTGTTCTCCTCAGAGATGCTGCTTCATTGTAATTAGCATTAGCATAGCATTTTGTAAAAGTTCAACACAGTTTGGATATGGAGCCTTCTGGCAGATGACGTTACGAATCCTACTACTATTCAGAAACGTAAGCGCATTAGAACAGCACTCTATGTATATCATGTACAGCGTATCTATATTGACCGATTCTTAGGGATTTACAGTGGTTGTATCTGTAAATAGAAAACTGCTCTCACATACACTTCCTCCACTATGTCTTTGTACTTTTTGTGCACACACTTACTCAAATGAATGGACAATGATGAGTATTGTAAGTCCCAACAATTTAGATAAATATTTGTGTAGATTGAGTGAGTTCCACCCTTAAGATGACATTCTATTTTCAAGACCATATTAGTTGATTTAGAGCCCCTAACAAGCGGCCTTGGTGTTAGTTGTTTAGGGAACAGTGTTCTTAGAGCTAGATTATGTGGATGAAAGTTGAGGTCATGTCAGACGTGACACCAATGCAGAGTGGGAAATGGAAGGTGTGGGATCCTCCATGAGGCTGGATTTGGCAGCTTTTTTGTACAGTATCAGGCAGTCTACTGTATACTTCCTTTTCTTCTCTCTTTTTTTACGTAAATCACAATCCCCTAAAGTGTTCCACAGTGAAGGAACGCTCAATGATGGTGACGTTGGTGCAAGTGACCCACAAGCGGGGGATGGGCTGTCATGGGTCACGGGGCCTTTGGTTCATTTGGTCACACTGGCTGAGGGCTGGTGGATCTCTCCTGGATCAGCCTCTCACTCAGCTCCCACAGGCCGAGGGCAGCGGACGGCTCCTGAGCCTGGGGAGACGGAAGACAGCGGAAGCAGTTGTTGAAGTACATCCCTCCCAGCCCCTCCAGCTCCGGGGCCACGGCGCAGTACACAGTGGTGGCTGCACCCTGTTGCTGTGGAAATACACAAGAACAAGAACCGTGATGTCAGAACACAGAAAGAAACAAAGCACCTACCGAACATTCTAGTGTGACTAAAGACAGACTTCGGAACCTCGTTCAGACTCACGGTCAGCCACAGCCTCACAAACCCGAGGACAAAGGCTGTGCGAACTTTCTGACTCTACTGTACACGATGTACAGGACACAGCTTTATGAACCTGCATGCTGTCATGTAGATGATTCACAAAATCCTAGTCCATAAACTGAGCCGACTTGAAGTTCTTTAGGGAAGAGTGGTAATAAATGGCAAGAAATTCTGTAAATGCATTTTAAGGTGGGGTGCGACATGTCTTTATGCAAGAAGTGGCAACACCAATGAAAAATTAGTCACATCACACACTCTGTGTTTTCTTATGTATTCCAGGGAGGAAACACTGTAATTGAGGATGATTTGGCAGGCTTTTTATTTCCTTGCTGCATTCCTGCCAAGTCCACACACACACAAACACACACACACAAGCGCTGTACAGATGTAAACACTGTACATAGCAGGAGCGTTGTCTTTTCAGTAAGTGTTGCCTAGTACAGAATAGGGAGTCTGTCCATTCAGCTCATACTGAAAAATATTTTATATATTACTGCTGCACACATGCACACACACACCCACCCCCACACACACACACACACACACACACACACACAGGACCAATAGCTAAAACCAGCTAAAAAAAAACAACACGCATACTAAACATCCTACAACTGCAGAATAGCTTCACATAAAAACTTGCGGATAAGCTGGCTTTATTGATACAGCAACGAGATGTAGGAGAGCCTCTTCCCTCTCTAACACCCTAACACTGAGGAGTAATGAAGAATATCAGTACAAACACATATCAGGGTCAAACTCTCACCTCTCATTCATAATTACCTATTGTTTTTCTCTCAGTCCACCCAACAACACTAATATTAACACGCTAGCATGAAGAAACCAGACATGAGCCCATATATTTGTGGTAAGAATTTATTTATACTGTCCACACCATAAACAAATCCCTGTCCACCCCTCCACTTCTCCTAAAAACATGGCTCGTGTTCCACGTGCTTTAGCGGGCTAATTGCACTGGAGGGTCTGTCTGGACAGTGGGTTTGGACTGGGTTTTTTTTTTTGGGGGTGGGGGGGTGGGGGGGTTAAAGAAAAACATGTCAGAGAGAATTAGAGCAGACGACTAGCTCAAACACTCGCACCCTCTTCTTTCATGCCTCCTCCCCACTTTTGCTGCAGAAAGCTGTCGCCGTAGCTTCACAGGCAACTCCAGCAGAAAGTTCTATAGGAGACACATGAAATGGGCCTGTTCTTTATCTTCAAATAGCGCCGGGTGCTGTGCGCACACAGCTGAAAAGCACAGGCCAACGTTTAGGAGCAATCGGCTGGCAGGCATTGAGAGAACCGCGCACTGACGACCAGCTCTTTAAATGCTAGCTTTAGCGCGTGCACACACACATACACACACTCGCACGGTACAAAGACTCAGCCTCATTTAAGTGAACGAATCAACAGCTGTAGCCCAAGCTGGTGAATCCTGCGACAGAGTGCTCGTTAGACACACACACACACACACACACACACACACACACACACACACACACACACACACACACACACACACACACAC
>JBBKCR010000122.1:10640071-10652346 GCA_037577295.1 Ladigesia roloffi | reverse complement strand
TACACATACACATACACATACACATACACATACACACACACATACACACACACATACACACACACACACAACACACACACACACACACACACACACACACACACACACAATCCCAGCAGGACAAAAAGAAATGGGGGGGTGAACCTTTTGCGCTTATAGTCTATGCCTTCCAAATTATCCGTTTTTTTTTCAAACAGCCACAATGCTGTAACGCTCCTGTAGAATCTTCTGGTGGAAAAGGGATTTCACTTATTAATACAGGAGTCTACCTTGAGTGTTGCCCCAAGCATACAGGCGATTCCACGATTTCACTGCACTTTTTAAATTCTGCAAATGTGTGTGCACATAGGTTGCCCTGATGAGCTACAGAACGAGAGTATATTGAATTAAAATATTAGTAGCAGCATACAAGTATATTCTTCCTATATCGAGAGACATTTTGGGCTGTTCCTGAACCTGTACACTACACTCAGCCATTATTTAAACATTAAATGCACCTGGACATACTAGATAGGTCCCGCTTGCTACCAAAAGCTCTGACTTGTTGAGGCATGGACTCCACATGGTCTCAGGAGTTGCGCTCTGCTATCTGGCACAAACATGCTAGCAGCAGATCCTTTAGATTCTTTAAGGTGAAATTTGGGGCCTTGAAGTTTAGCTGGTCCAGCACATATCCACCACATATTTTTGCAGTGTTATCCAGCTGAAAGAGGTCTGAAAAAATGTTTGTGTGGGTCATATGTGTCAACTAACAATCATGAAAAACTGGTCCTAAGGTTTCCCAGCAGAGCACTGCTCAGAGTATCACACTGCCTCCCCCGGCTTGCCTTATTCCCACACTGCATTCTGGTGCCATCTTTTCCATAGGAAAGTGACACACATGCTTCCATTTTGGAGATGCTCTGAGTTGTCTACCCAAAATGACTCAGACACTTACACATTTTTCCTGCTTCCAGCACACAAAGTATTGTCTGTTCACCCGCTTGACAAGTGCCAATGCAATTAAATAATCAATGTTATTTACTGTCTGTGGATTTATTGTTGTGTCTGGTGAGTGTATATGTTTTTCTGAAATTAAGAGCAGTGTTGGAGGGTTTTCTCCATTTTCTGCAGTAAGAGCCCTTACTCCTCTGAGAGGACTCTGTAGTAGATGCTGCTCCGGATTGTCCCATTCTATTTGCAATGCTTTTCTATGGAGGTTTTACAAGCTGCTAGTGTGTAAATGAATGCCTGTTTCAGCACTTATTAGAAGTAAATTATTATTTTTTGACCATGTAGTTTATGTACACAGAGAGAAAAAAGAGAGAAAGACAATCAGAGGGTAAAAAGAGACATGGAGAGACATACAATGAAAAAAGTTATCTATACACTTTTATCTCAGCCTCCTTCCTCAGGTCTTCCTGTCTTTTTCCGGAGGGGATTTTGCATAAAGCTGTTTCAACAGGCAGGGGGTTAAAGGCTCTGTTCTCAATGCTGCACGCTTTGTTGAGCAGCAAATGAAAAGCTGTTCACCTTGGTCATGAAAGAAAACAATTACAGAGAATAGAGTGTAAATAAACAAAGGGAAAACGGCAGGCATAAAGGAAGAATTTAGTTCCACAGGTGTATGCATTAGGGAGCATGAGGCCAGAGAGTGTACAAAAGAAGGTGTATCTGGTTCCAGCCCAGGAAGAGCTAAACTCCAACACACCTGATCCAGGTTTAATAAATATGTTTAGACAGGGAAATCAGCAGAGTGTGCCAAACTCCAGCCGCGCACGATCCAAGTAGTTTGTCACCAGCCCATAGCTATTAAAAGTCATGAAAGGTCAAAATTTGACCTGGCGTCTCCAAATTTTAAGTTCCCCTTATCCAAATCTCCATTCAACTAGGTTAATGTAAAAGTTTCTCTGACCAGCTCAAGCATTTGCTAAAAATATTATCACTGAGCACAGTAGATTATAGTGGATTTACTGCTTTTCTTTTCCTTATAAGGCATGCACATGCAGGAGAGCTTCATTCTCCATTATCATCAGTTCAGGTTAAGTGGGAGTATAAAAAGATCATTACACACAACAAATTATATAAAAACACAAAACTTCAGACTGCAGTTCTGTTATGTGACATAGAAATGTCTGCAGTGTAATATTTGTGCATATTCTGTGGCACAAGAACGTTCTGTAAACCTGCTCTATGAAAAATATTGTATTTTAATGTGAAACAGAATGCGCATTGTAGTCTCCAGGTCCTCTGCAATTTTACTGTAAATGTTAATGAAGTGAAATCTGATTTGTTCTAAACGCCACAACACAAACAATTATTTCTCAAAAGCTTGACTGGCCTAAAATTCTCTTACTACACAGTGTTGCAAAAAACACATCGCTTGGAAATTCCCCTGTAACCAGCACAACTATTTACATATTTGAAACACTGAGGCAAAAGCTGGATATTTTCGCAGTTACGTCTTCAGTGTGACGTATCAGTTTTTCTTCAGTTCTTTTCTATTGTACATAATTTTGCAGACATTACTCAAACATTCATTTGAAATAAATGATTAAGTATTTCAAACAATTCAGTATGTGCTATGTATACCACATATAAGCCCTGAGAATATTTGAGTATCTGTTGATCTATGAGATTTACATTGAATCACTTCAAGGCAGACCTGAACTGAGCTGACCTGTGTTTGGAAAAGCCTCCCCTTGTTCACAAGGGTAATTCTGTTTTGTTGGTCAAGGTTTACATGCAGTCCAGTAAACACATTCATGTTTCTCTTCGTCAAATAACTCAACTAGAACCGCAGAGGTACAGTTAGTGTGCTGGAACCATGTGAGCAAAGCAACTCCATTAGAACAGTGGAGTATAGTGAGTCTATCAGAGTCCAGGCCCAGGCACAGTGTCAGTGATGAATGGTTGAGATGCACTGAGGGAGATAGAGAGGGAACAGTGTGCTTATCGAGCCTGTTGGGCCTGGGATTTACACACACCCCCTGACCTGCAGCCAGTTTGATTCTAATGACCTTCAGCCCTGTACCAGTAACACACACACACACACACACACACACACACACACACACACACATACACACATACACACACACACACATGGTATTGCACAAGAGGCAGGCCACCTCCTTCACTGGAGTTAATGGTGTTTTTTTCCAGATGACTGAGTTACCATTTCCTGTTGAGAGGAGATAGGGAATTAAGATGTTAGGCCAAATGAAGAGTGTTCGTTGCACTGTTAACTGCCTCTTCTCCCACCCTTTTACACCCCATCCCCCACAGCCCATCCCCCGTATGGGTCAGCCTACTCCACAGCAATTGGCAAACCCACACAGATCAATACGGGTAGAGAGCAAGAGAAAGAGGCAAGACAGTTTCCCCCCACATTTGTCTGCAGAATGCAAATTAACGACAGTCACGTTTCATTCATTTAACTACTCTTAGAAAAAACATCCATATCAGTTCATTTCAAAAGATATTTTAATCTTTCTGATAAATACCACAGAAACTTTTTAAAAGGTTCTGAATCAAAATGGCAGTTCCAGTGGGGGAATTCCATAACACAGTGGTACATTAATGCCATATAGTTGTACAAGGACACAGAATTCAGTGATGCAGCTGTACATGTACTTAAAACAGTACAGATTGTGATCTTGTACTTTAGGAATCATTTAAGGCTTAAGAATAAATGTACACAAACTTACATGTTCTCCTGATACCAAAACAATAGCAGAGCATTAACTCTCTAACACTATCAGCTCTAATACTACCAACTCTTAAAGATGATAATATACGACAAAAGAAGATAATAAAGGACAGTTTTTAAAAACTGTACATTAGTAATGATTTGTTAAGGTTGTATTGCAAGTCAAGAGTGCTGTTGTCCATACACTTACAATTCGCCAATGAGTGTGTATGACAAAAAAAAACTCTACAAACGAAGCTATTAAAGTCAACAGTAATGATAAAACTCTCGGTTCCCTGTTTAGAGGGAGGGAAAAAACACAGTGAAAATCAATTTGTGCAGCGTTTTGCAGCAAAGCAGAGCGTGTCGTATAGAACATGTCAGGCTCTGAAATGAAGCCGTTTGAGTGCGCTGGGCCGCAACAGGGGGAAAAGGCACTCTCCTTCGCTCTTTTCCTCTTTTTTCGCCCACTGGCTGCACAGCTCGCTCCGGCTCAGCGCAGACAGTCAATAGGCAGAAAATAAACGCCGCTTGTTTTGGGCAACCAGGAGGCCACAGGCTTGAGCACCCGCAGATCGGAACAATAACACAAACATGTCGGAATAGTTATCAGTGCTAAAGATAAGATTAAAACAGTGCTGTGAGAGAGATCCTCCTCTGGTGCCGCTGCTTTAAAACGGGGCTCAGGGAGCACACAGCCCTGATGCTAAAGCCAGCCCAGCTCCAAACACACACACAGCTGCTAATATCAAAGGAGCTGGAGTACTACACCAAAAAGAAAGAGAGAAGTGGAGAAGGCACCATGAGGAGGGAGAAGGTTGTTGAGAGGGGTAATAAAGCACTCGCCCTCTCTCTACCCCCATCTGCCACCACACGGGACCTAGACCTGGAGAGCAATAAGAGGGATAAAATGAAAATCTTCTTCTGAAAAAGTGACTGAATGGAAGAGTATGCAAGCACATGCGCACACACACACATGCACACAAACACACACACACACACACACAAACATAGATATGCACACTTGATCTCTCCAGCCCTGAAACAAATTAGGAAGCATCCTCTTGAGGCCCAGACAGATAGAGTGGAGGAGTATACACAGAAATGAAGGCAAACTAAAGAAAGTCATCATATCACTCCCTCTCCATCTATGATGGACACCCCTCCCCTTTGTGCAGAAAAGCCGTTTAGACCCCCCAACCCCCCAACACTTACATACTCCCATCCCATTCTATCCTGGCTTCCAGCACATTGCCAAATTCCCAGCGCTCTGTTCGGCTCCTTGGAAGAGCGCTCCGCTCGCCTCCTTTCTCCTCCTCCCCCTTATTAAAAACAAACAGTCCAGGGGAGCTCCATCGTCCATGCCCTGCCATGAAAAAAGCCCCTGATTCTGACACTGACGTGGGCCATGGAAACGTGTTCATGTTTCATTGTAAATTTATGAAGTCTCGGAGCATGCCAGCGTCCCCCGGGCTGGGGCCTGGCTAAATGAAAGGAGCAGGCAGTCCAGATTAATATCATTTCGCTGCGCTCCGATTGCAGCAGCACTTTAAAGTAAAAAAGCAGGGGGTGGGATCATGCACAAGGCTTTGATTCTCAGGGATTCATATGGGAGAGGACTGCGATGTCGTGTCGTGAGTGTAAACGCATTCTGAGCGCTTCTTCATTAATTTATGTGGAGGGTAGGCTGCTATCATGTTCTATTAGAGCGGCTTGGGCCGAGGGAGAGAGAGGTGAATGGGGAACAACTCCTGCTAGAGAGACCTGTGCCAATACACAGTACAAGGCCAGCACGTAGGATGAGGCAAACCTCTTCGGCTGTTCTCTGCAAAGCCATCATCATGATTTTCAGATAACACACGGGAGCAGCCAGTGAATAGCTTTTCTGAGATGAAAGGAATATACATATGCGCCACAGGCCAAACACCATTGAAAAGATTATATTAAACATTAAAATTATGTTTTTTTCTAAAATTTATTCCCAGTAACACATTTATTAATTCTTAAGGAAATAGTTTGCTCAAATATACTCAGGAACAGTGAACTGCTCCTGCTTAGCTTACTTACCACTCTGATCATATTTATCTTACTCTTACATCCAGACGCTCTTCTAGCCTGGATGCACTAAAAGAAGTGTATTAAATTTAATTTTAAGTGATGTATCAACAAAGCCTATGAACTTTATATATATATTTTAAACTAAATCAGCGCAAACCAATACTGAAAAAAAAAAACATGGTTGATTCTATCTTTTGAATATGTATGCACAATAACATTAGAATAGCATTCGTTTCGGGAATGATCCTTACACAGATGCTTAAATCTGGCCAATATTTCAAACTAATCTCCAATGACATATTTACTGTACACTAGAAAGTTAGGACATTTATGCAATGATTGGTTCCAGGATTTCCGTGTCTGTGTTATTTAAATGTAACGCATTTAAAAGTATTTGAATAAATGTTAACAGTAAATATAATTCACACATTTCTACTAAATTTTTCTACTCATTAAAATCTTATGTATGATCAGATTTGGCAAAAAATAAATAAAACAATTAGAAATCTGCCCAAAATGGCCATTTAGGTGCATTCAGTGTAGTGTTATTTTGGTCTGTAATGCAGAGTTCATTTCTGCAGTAAAAACAACTTCCAGTGTGAGGAGGCAGAACAACCAGTCAGTAGTTGGTGTGTTAAACTGGGTGAGTTAGCTCTATAACAGGAGTAAGGCAGTCGGTGCCCCTGCACTGCTTCAGTGTGTGGGGTTGTTAATTAAATCTATTCTAGGTCACAAGATAAATGGCTCTGACTCTAAAGTGTTAGCCCCACACCAGCAGAAAAAAATAATAGTGCTTTCCGCCATTCCGCTATGAGCTTTGATGGATTTAAATGAAAAGTGTCATTAATAAAGTCGAGCGGTTGAGGGTAAAAGCTTGCTATTAATAACAGTTCTTCATGACTGCAAGGAATATTGTACATAATAACACAAGTCCCTAACTGAGAGGAGGCAGGGTTTGGGGAAAACCCATGGCAACCCACACAAGCATGATGAAGAACATGTGTGGGCAGCTTTATCATGTTTGAACTGTCTGCACTCAGACACTGCAGGGGGACAGACTATGCAGGATGCAATGATCTGTTCACAACCTGACAGCAAGAAACATTTACAAGAATGAAACTAAACTCATGGAGAGTTATCCATACACAGGGCTTTCCAGTTCAGTTTAACACAGGCTCATGTTTATATAGCATGAATACAATTAAACAAACACAACCTACAAAACAATGTTTTAACTGATTAAACTGTTCAATTCAAGTATTTAAGTGTCAAGTGACCATTAAAAATACAGTTTAACAGTAGCAACATACTATCAGGTAAACATCGCTAACAAAACCAACAGGTGCAGATCACTGAGAATAAAGTATCAAGTGTCATATGTATTGAGGAAAAAAAAGAGCCCTGCTCTAAAGTGGTCAGCTAAAGCAGGATCACTGGCTAAAGAAACGTGGGAGAATGGGAGAATGAGAGAGAAATGGCTAAGCAGAGTACAGGAAGCCTGAGCAATTTTAATAGAAAAACTGTATATCAATTTAAACAGCTGCGGTGTCACCTCATCACCCCGCCTAAACCTGCTGCCATGCCACCCAGCCAATCAAAGCCCTCCGCCAATTCATTTAAATAAGAGAGAACTTGGCCAGGGGGAGCGTAAATGATGAGGCGACGTGTTTCACTGATTTATGTCTGGAGGCAATAAAAGGAGCATTTCTGTTCCTGCCTGTTTAATATGCGAATATGCAGGGCATCTCCGGCCTGACAGCCCATCATTAATAAAACCCTTGTAAGTGAGCACAGATAGCAATATTTCATCTTTATGAAAATACATGATGATAGTTTTACACTGTATAATTTTTAAACCGGTGCCAATGTGCCCTCGCAGGCTGTGCGAGAGTGTGATCCCACAGCTATAAGTCAGACAGACGGACCGTCCCTGGTGTCTTTAGTCCACAGAAAGCATCGACCTGCCTACTTACAGAAAGACTCTCATCCAACCTCTGGCTCTTTGTGCAAGGCTTACCTTTACACACTGTAAACACAACACCCTTGGAACGCATGAAAAAGCCAATACAGGCCTTCCAATTAGATTAACAACTACATTTATTCTTACCGAGAGCGACTTACAAAGTGTGCAACAATGGAAGACAAACCGATAAAACTAAGTGCAGAGAACAGGTGAAGAACAATGAAAGAAATGAATAGGAATGAAGAGAAAGTAAGTGCAGTATTATTCCCCAGGAACAATTAAATAGTAGCAACCAACCAGTTTGGCAAAGCAGGCATGTGTATTATTAAACCACAATGCAGAGATCTACACTACTGACAGATATAAGGACAGTTTTCATGATACTGGGTCAAACTTTGTGTGTGTGTGTCTGTGCGTGAGTAAGGGAGCCCTCCTCAGGATAAACAGTGCAGTTATCTACTAACTCGGAGCTGGTCTGTGAATAGCGAGTGTATGTGTGTACATGTGTATGTACAAGGGCTCTCTAACAAACTACATTTACGCATGTACAAATCTCCAAAGCCAAGAAATAAGCCTTCCTCATTGCCTCAGAGGAATTCCCCAATTTACACAGTTCTCCCTCTCTCTTTTCTCTCTCTCTCTCTCTCTCTCTCTCTCAGACACACACACACACACGCATGCACGTAGCCCACAGTGGGAGGATGTGATGAAAACCTCAGACTATTTAAATACAGAATTGGGACATCAAAGCAAGTCTGATACTGAAATAACAGAAATAATTAGGCAGAAGGAAGACAAGCAGGAAAAAAAAAACATTTAAATAAAAATGTTAATTAGTCTCTTGGCTAGATAGGTCAGGCTAATGAAAAAGCCTTTTCTTGGTTGTGAGAGTGTGTGTGTGTGTGTGTGTGTGTGTGTGTGTGTGTGTGTGTGTGTGTTGTAGATTCCTACACATTGCTGGTCATCCTTATGGCCAAATGTCGGACCACTAAGATTCTGTCAGTAAAACAACATTCAATTAAAATCATTCTCCGTTCTAGTGCCCCTTTGTACATCGTCCACGGAGAAGAAGGTAAACAGGTTAATTTTTAAATCTAAATGAAAGGATTTTATTATTATTAATCGGCCAAATGTGTAAGTGGGTGATCAGGAAGTGATAGAAGCAGGACAGTGCGGCTTGACTACAGCAGTAAGTGAGCACTGAGTGTGTGTACACATTCTGGAGAGAAGCCATAAACTCAGCTCTCCAAGTTGTGAGTTCTCTTCCCTGCCAACAGACACACACACCTACTTACCCACACACACCCACACAGAATGTATGCATCAATATGTAGTGAGGATTTCCTGAGCTGAAAACTAAATCTCAGGAAACAAAAAAGTTATTCCGCTTATAGTCCTGAGAAAAGAACAATGAGCTGTATCTCCTACTAAGACTCTTTTGTTTGCCACTGGATTGAAGGGCCAACAACACTGGTTGATACGTCCTGAAAATGAAAACCCAGACACACACATGCAGACTCACATGAGCAGTGGATAGACACGCTACATCCTTTCTTTCTCTTTCATACACACACAAACAAACACACACACATAAACCGCCACACCTCCGTTTGGCAGTCTCAGTGGCTGAAACAGAAATGAAAGAGGGGGAAGAGCCTACCTGAACTGCCTGTTCATACACACACAGCGCTTCAAGCCAGAATTTAATCAGTCAAAAAAAAAAAACATACACGCCATATCTCTGCAAAATAAATAAGGCTTAGAATGAGGATGATAATGATTTGGCTCCAGGGGAAGAACTGCCATTTTACCTGATGCAAACACGCTTCGTGTGCCGAGCACAGGAGTGATCAGTGAACATGAAAAAAGCTTTTTTCTTCTCTCTCTCTCTCTCTCTCTCTCTCTCTCTCTCTCTCTCTCTCCCTCACATTCACAAACACACTGTCATATTTTGCTTTAAGGCACACAAAGAACAACTTGGTCTAATATCAAAACATATGTTTATCTATTAGAGACACGACACCCTCTATTCAGAGCAAGGCGAAGCTGTGTGAGTGCAGGGCTGCAGCACGAGCGTAGATCACACGCTACCAGAGAGTCTGGAAAAACAGCAATACGCACTAACACCACTAGCATATCTTTCTTTTACTTGTGAAAGTCACAATTTTTCATGTCTATTTGCTTGTCCTCCCATGTCATCACACGAAGACAAACTGCAAAAGTGGCTTTTCCATTTTTAATGTGGATGTATTCCCCAAAGTGGGGCCTCCACTTGTCTAAAAACATCAGGTTAGTTCACTCATATCCTAGAAGCCAACCACATAGGGCTAATGTATTGACTCCCACATTTTCATTGGCAGCTCTTGGTGAGGTGCAATGAAAAGAGAGAGGCCTGATGAATGCAGTGGACCAGCAGGCAGCATCAGATCCTTCATTAGGAAAGGCTCCACCTTGCCCTCTGTTATCGAGCCATGGCCTCAGCTATTAGACGCAGGCATGGTGAGGACAGTAGAACTTATGCAGGGTGAATATTTATCATTGGATAAAAGCTGTAGGAGAAGGCAGGGATGTCAGTATTCTAGGATTTGTCTATTTTTGTGATCTGTTTTGACCGTTACCCTGAAAATTTTGTAATAAACAGTATTACAATTTTTTGTCACCCTTGAGTTTCCTTTACATATGTTTGTTTCAAATATAAAAAAAACCTAGGATTGTGTGTGTGTGTGTGTGTTTAGGAGCCTGGAGCCAATGGGTATTAGGCAGATGAAGTCATACAGGAAATCAATGCTTTATTGAGAGTAGAAAAATGCAGTGCCTGAGGATAGGCATATGCAGCATTATAAATGAATGTGCACATAGAGACAGCTTCTAATCAGGCGTTAGGGAGGGAGAAACAGAGAGAGAGAGAAAGAGAGTGAGAGAGAGAAAGAAAGAGAGAGAGAGAGAAATAATCTGATTGCTCCTGTCTACTCAGGAGAATGTCAGGGCATTATTGTGTTATTTTAGTGCATTTTATCCATTTTACTAATTTTTCTCATTTAGTCCAGTCTCCCATCCTACATCATCACTTGTCCTCAGTGTTATACACCTATGCAAACTGTTTAAAGACATTTTACTCAGGGTGGGATAAAGTCTCTTACTGCTAGCAAAGTTAACATTACAATACATACAAACAAAACAGAAAGAAGTAAAAATGATCAAGATTTATTTTGTTAGTGAGCTGGTACGAAGAACCTAGGTTAAGTTCCAGATTTCTCTAATCTCTTTCTTTAATGATTGATCAAGTCAAACCAGGTTTCTGATGGAAACTGAAAGGAATACTGGGCTTCCACAAGGAATACATTGATAAACTTAACATAAATCCCTATTTACTATAAAATGTTACTGCAAAGAGCATACAGACTCACTCACTCTCTCACTCTCTTTTGACATGTTATTGTAATTTCATTAGAGTCTAAATAGATATTTGTCTATGTTTCTTTTGAATTACAGCTTTACATTTAAACAGCATGGGATAATAAATCAAGAATCAAATAAACAGAACTAAAGAAACGAAAATGATGTGAAATTACATTTAATTATCTGTTAATTATACCAGGGAAACAATATTCAGAAAAGGGAAATCTGTAGTCATGTTCGCTCATCTCAAATCCCACAGACAGCAGAACTTCTGAACTTTTATTCAAAAGCATTAAGAATGTATATCTATTGTATTTTTATCCATAAGAGCTAAACCATTTTCCCACTCTCTATGTTAATTGTTCACATGTGTGTGTGTGCGTTATTTTAGTCTATTTTAGAAGTGATGGAAAGAGGATGGCTTTAATTATTCATGGTCCCTTCACACTGCGGCCACACTGACAAAAATAGACCAGATCATGCTGTTGTATCATCACATCTAGTTTGTCAGGGTGCGTGTTCCAATTGGCATTAAAACACCCTCTAAAGGGCCCTTGGGAAGGGTAAGAAGTAGGAGTCCAACAAGTTAGATCAGCTTCACTGCTGGCAATTCAAATGCATTGTTTGTGGAATGTTAGTATCGGTTATAAGTGATTATTATAATATTCAATCAGTTACAAAAATATATAACAATGAACTTTGGCTTTTTTTGTCTGTATAATTTAAGAAATATGTGAAATATTATTTCTAAAACTGTAAGTGAAATATGGGATCTTATCTTGTGCTGAATAATTTGCATTATAAGGAAATATACATCCTTACAGTGGCAGTGTGAGTGGCTTTGAGCTGGCTAATGAACAGAGGGGGACCGGGACAAAGTGTGAGGACGCTGTTTGGTGTGGTATTAGAGTGGACAGACACTTAGCTGGTAGCTCTTATAAGTGGGGGGGGACTGGACTCCTCTGGCCGCACCACAGCACACACCACTATTGAGCATTCCCATCACACACTCCAGCAAGAAGGAAGCCATCATAATCAAAAACAAGGATCAAGGCTACAGCTCCTATTCCCCAAAGTGAGCTAGCACGTCAATACCATGACATCCCCACTACACACACCTACACACACACACACACACACACACACACACACACACACACACACACACACACACACACACACACA
>JBBKCR010000122.1:10628674-10638738 GCA_037577295.1 Ladigesia roloffi | reverse complement strand
CACACACACACACACACACACACACACACACACACACACACACACCACACACCACACACACACACACACACTCTCTCTCTCAAACATCCACATACACACTCACACACACGCACATACACACACATACAAACACATGCACACACAGGCACTGGGTTTAACATAATCCAGACATAACGTTTCCAACCCGCGGCTCATTTGAAACCCTAAAGCAGGATGAGGAAGTGAATAACTTGAGCAAATTTACCTCTGAATTACCTCTGCGACGGGGAGATGCTTAGCCACTTAGCCTTTAAGTCAAACAGATACTTTGCTGCTTTTTGCTAGCGCGAGCACTTTACTTTTACGCCTCTTGTTCAAGGGTAATGACATGATAGGAACGTGGGGGAAAAAAACAAGTGCGAGATCCAGCCACACAAAAAACAGACCCTCTCTCTGAAGTTAATTGGTTCTCACTAGTTTCATGTAGAGCATATGACGTTCAAAAAAGGTAAAAAGCTTATGTTATGGTCTTGCCCATCCTTTGTTCAGTACTGGCTAAATATTTAATGTTCCGGGGGTCCTGAGATTAAAGGTAACAAGTTGTCAGTATCATTGGAGTAACTTCAAAGGGCGTAAATTATGCATTTCCTTTAGCGGAACAAAGAAGAAATCAAAGGAGGTAATGAAGATTAAAGTTTTGGAGAGGCCACGTATGCCATGGCGCCAGAGGAGAGGAAAGAGTAAAGGGTCTTGGCGTGGAAAGGTTAATCTATTTTGATTGTGCTTTATCTTATTAGACCTTCATTGTTTTAATTCAATCTGTTCCGCCATTCATATATGGCGCAGGAGTTATGGAGACGGAGATTTACAAAGCAGGAAGGGCAGAAGGCCATGAAATCATGCGAGCAATTAAAAGAACAACATGACTTTGACGAGAGCTCCTGCTACAGTGGGCTGGCCATGAAAGTCAAACCGTTAATTGTGGTTTTAATTGAAGCTGAATCGGAGCAGGGTTTAATTGTAGCTGGGCGTCAGTCCTGCTGAAGTCTGTGTGGAGGGGAAGGAGAAGTGAAGGCCCGGTCTGCCTCCTCCTATTCACAATTAGCTGACATATGCTCATCATTACCAACCTTTCATCTTTCCATGCTCATGCTTGTCCCTTATGACGGCCTTATCGAATTAATGTTCAAAAATCAACAGAGAAGTCAATTGGACAAAGGTTGAATGACCTTACCTACAAAAATTGTTGCATGGCTGAGAAGTGTAGTTTTGATTCATTATTATTCTTCCATTTTATTTCTATGTGACTGTGAAAAGCTAAAGACAATTTTTGCAGCAAACATGGTACAGACAGCTTAAATATCTTATTGATGACATCACAGAGGTCAAATCCCAGAGCTTTGGAAGTATTTAGAGTGCAGCACTGAGAGTCATATTTGACTAAATAATGTACTAAATCATTTTGAAAAGTCAGGCATCTTCAACCTTTTGAGGCTTAGGGTTAGGGTTAAGGTTAAGGTTAGGGTTGCATGAACCATGTGCACAACTTGCATTTTTTTACACATTGTCATTCAACAAAATAAATACTCCATTTAATCATGAGATGCATTCACACACATTCCCATGATCCCTGAAATTTCAAACTAAGGTCAAGCAAGTCAATAACAGGAGCTCAACTGCCAATCAAAGCACAGAAAAATATGAAAAAGAAAAAGAGAGACAGCTGGGCAGAGCATGAGGCAGTGTGAGACAAAGAGAAAGTGTGACTTACAGAGAGTGTGTGTGCGAATCTGTGCACACTGGAGAAGGTCTCCTGTGTGACGTAAGGCAGTGTGATCCTGTGGTGTCTATCAGCGCTCCATAAAGAAAGTCACAACCATTAGCATGGTGTCAAGTGGCCCTAATAGTCCGATTTCATTAGAGTCAATGGCGGTGAGAGGAGCCATTTGGAAAAGTCAGACAGCCAGTGCAGCGCCATCCTGCTGCAAATTGCAGACTGGAACTGCTCCACCAATGGAGCCACACACAGGACAGAGTGGGCAGATGGGCTATTTGACCTAGAATAAAATTCCCTCCCCACCTATACTCAACAACTCGTACAGCACTTTTGTGGGCCTCTCTGTCTCATTCTGATGATGTCATTCCAAGAGAGTCCTCAGCACTGGCTCTTAACTGTGGATTCACCCTGACACTGCCTTACACTGAGTTCCTGATTAGTTTGCAATTAATGGACATATAAATCTACATCAACAGGACCAACACAAGGAAAAAAATTCTCAAGGGTGAGTGTGTTGAAACAAGAAAACAGGAAAATAACGTGTTTGAATTGTTTCTTAACTTTTTAGTAAATTGCAATTCTGCTTGGCCATATATGCTGTGCATAACTGTAAACTGTTTTCAGAACAGTGTAATTTTTTAGTTTAAGTTCTATGGTTAAGTGTTATTACTGGGGTTAATACTATTGGATATGGGGTGCGCAGGCGCGAGCCTGCAGCAGCGTGTCGTTAAACAATTTCCTTCGGGATAAATAAAGTTTTCTGATTCTGATTCTGATTCTGATATGTTAATATTATTGTACTACCCCTTGAAAAGAACTGTTTGGAATACACTAAATCATAGAAAACCTTCTTGAAAGCCTGGCAACTGTGTGATAAAGGGTCTTTATACTGTTTCAAGTTGCCTTTGGAATACTTTAAAGCTATTTACATTATTAATCCTCATAAAAACCCATGTTGGTTGTTATGTTAGGTATTTAAATAACATGAGAGCAGCGTCTGTGTGTGAATCTGCGTCTACAAAGATAATTAATTCATATCTGTATTACTTCCATTTACAATACAGATGTATCTAAAAATTGACAAAGCTGCGCCTGTTGTTTATCCCATTGATCATAATGTGCTTGAATGTCGATGAGCTGTGTGAGCATGTGACGGAATGAGTGTAAATGGCTTTGTGCTCTGTTCCAGAGTATTGACGGACTGTTGCATAGGCAGAAGCTGAGACAGATGCTCTTCTAATGTAATAGTTTCAATACATGATCAGAGGGAGGACAGATTTGAGTGCGGAAATGATGAGTGTGAGAGGACCTTCAGACAGGCAGGCAGAGGAGCAGTCTGGTTCAATGTGTTGCAGTCAACCAAAATCTCCATGCGAATGAGGATGAAAAGATCAATGCTACTCGAAGCAATGTGTGGAAAACTGAGAATAAGGGTTGAGGAGAAACAACAGCAAGAAAGTGAGTGAGGGCTTGGTAGAGCAAAAAAAAGCACACTGAAAAAAAAACCTTTAAGACTCACTCTCACCGAAATGAAGACATCATTAAGTTTCATTAGCATTTAAGCATCGCTACTCCTTCTGATAGGTCACTCGCTCTTCTAAAGGTGTATCTAGAAGGTGACAGGAGCTTTTGAAAAACTAAAAATGCTTTGATTGGACCGATTTTTGAATGACTGTTGATTTTTTAAATTGTTTAGCAGGTTTAATGCACAGAGAATCCAGTTAGCTATAGCTACTGCTAGGATATCTTAATGTGTGAATTACATAAGTATACATCGAGATTTCAACAGACAGAACAGAATAATCATACAGCAACAATGAATAATCAAATGAAGAAGACAGCAAACCAAAGGCTAATGAGAGTAGCCAGGCTACCTTAACACCTTACCTCAGTTTGGCTTCTTTTCTCTTGTAAAACATCCCTGGTCCATTTGATACTGAATAAAGAACAAACCATTGGTTCCTTTCTGATTTACATTTGAGAGGTAAGAGTTGGTAGTGTCAACAAATGATAGATTGGTTAAATTTACTGGCTTGGAAAGCTGTGAAATTTGGGTGATATCACATGAATTCCCATGGTTGTAGGATGTATTTTAGTAACATATGCTGAGTATTTTTGCAAGAAAATTATGAATAAAGACATGAATTATGAATAAAGGGCACAGATGCTGCACTAAAGAATACGGCCAGTGATGACAAATAACATTAAAATATAGCTCGAACATCTCTATAAATTATAATACTGAGCCAGAATGTCCTTAAAAGCAAGCTTTTCATGTATAAGCACATGCACCCCTCTTATGTCTTTTCCTCTCTTCCCCACTACTTTCCTCTCCTTTTTCCCCACTCTTTTCTCCTCTTTCCTCCTCTGGCCTCTTCTCTTCTTTTCTCTCTCTTCTCCGCTTCTCTCCTTCACTCCAAATCTACCTCTGTACAGATTATTTCTATGCAAATGTTTGCAGGCATTGAATTAAATCCAAAACAGTTTGTAAAAAAAATCAATTCCACTGAAACCTGTGCAAGTCTGCAGCCAGGCAACACGCCACCACCATAAATATTCATCTTTTATTTACTGTGCACCACAAAGAGCACGGGTTTAGCAAAACAGACAGGAGAGAGAGCATTGTGTGTGTCTGCGCGTGTGTGTGTGTGTGTGTGTGTGTGTGTGAGAGAGAGAGAGAGAGAGAGAGTGTAAGAGAGAGAGAAAGTGTGTGCGTGTGTGTGTGTGTGTTCGCACGCAAGATTGTGTATGTGAGAGAGAAAGAGAGAGAGAGAAAGAAAGAGATGAAAGGATTACACTACAGTTGGAGAAATTCTCTAATAATGATATATATGGTATCTTGAGGAAGAAATGCCCCATGCCAACTTTGTTTTGTCCTCTGCTCTAATGATGGCATTAAATCACACATTATCACATTTACTGAATGGCTGTGGTCTAATTAATTCTAAAATTGTTCTGAATATGTGCATTCACAGGATTTATAGCTCTGGATAATTTTGGGGGCCAGCTGATCTATTTATGTAAAGACAGAGTATATTAGGTTGTATAAGCAAATATTTTTAAAAATAAACAATGATAGAGAAATTAAAGTCAGTTTCAAAGACCATTAAATTTGCTTTTTAAAAAAATATGAAGAGTATAATAATCCTGAAAATACTAAACAAACATTTAAATGTAGTTTTATTAGAAAGTGACAGTCCTGCTAAGGGATTTTATGCTACTACTTTGTTTACACTGTTACTGTAATATTGATTTAGTACTGCTAATATTACTACTACTATGAAAACACTACTAATACGACAACTAATAATAATAATATATATTTTTTTTATTCTTATTACTAAAACAATGTTTTTGTAAATAATAATGAATATACATAATATCATTATGCAGTTCATATAATAACAATAATGTGATATGTAAACAACATTGACATTTAACAGAGGTCAAAATTTCAATTTCATTTTCAGATATGTTTTACTAAAATTGCACAGTAGAAATTACGTATCTTGTAAAATCTACATGACAAGATCTACTTTCTGCATAATCATATAAATAACAAGCATTAACAAGAATTAATGAACATTTTAGAACAGACTTCATAATATGAAGTATTATATTCTGTTATAAATTTCCTGCCATACTGTTCAACAACTTATAAAATGTACAGCGGTTTCACTTTCTCCCGCACTCAGAACTAGAAATATGTGTAAAGCTGTGCTCTTTCTATCCTATGTGACAGCAAAAGCAGTTCAGGATTATAATTAAATGAGATGGACATAATGTCAGTAAAAGTAAATCATATCTCATTTGCTGCATTTATCTGTAAGAATAGGCACAGTGAAGAACAAAGCAAGAACCTCATACTGGGCCACTTTAGAAGGATAAACTGGGGATGTAAGGTATTATGTTTACTTAAATATTCAGTGTTAGACACATGATTAAATCACAGGGATGGAGTCAGACATAAAGCAGAAATGGAAATGTCCCAGCCTGTTTAAATATGCATCAAACATGATCTTAAATTACCACTAACGTCAAAGCACTCGCTTTCTTGATAAGTAGAGAATTTTTTAAGCAAGTGTGTGTGTGTCTGTGTGTGTGAGAGAGCGAGAGAGCACGAATGAGAGAGAGAGAGTTCAAGAGAGCTCATTTGATGATTATATCAGTACTCTGCTCCATTAATGGCAGGAAAAAAAACGTCTTGTACGTAATTTTCTACAAAGTGACATACAAACAACTACAAACCCAGTCAAACAAGCAAATGAACAAGAAAGACAGACGCCATCGCTGCAGCTATCTTTAATCTCGGATCTGTTTTTTTTATTTTTTTTTTACATTTGGTTAAGGAAATCTGTCAAGGAAAAGAAAAAAGCAGCGAA
This sequence comes from Ladigesia roloffi, assembly GCA_037577295.1. NCBI lineage: Eukaryota > Metazoa > Chordata > Actinopteri > Characiformes > Alestidae > Ladigesia > Ladigesia roloffi. The sequence goes on along the minus strand of JBBKCR010000122.1, from coordinate 10,632,600 downwards.
TATGCGGAGTAAAAGCGGCCTGTGGTTTTGTGCGGCTGTGCAGGTGTGTGTGCTTTGTGAGGGAGGAGACTGCAGATGTGCAGAATTAAGCGGCAACTCAAAGGAAAGTACTTTCGTAAGCACTCGCAAAGTCAAATGTTGCATCATTTGTGTCTGCCACAAAAGATGTGCGAGCACTTTTTTTTTTTTTTAAATGCTAAAGTGTACACACGCAGGTAGAATAATGGCGGCACGCTCGAGTGGGCAAGCAGGGCAGTGTCGGGGTGAGTGCGGATCAAACCTGCAGCCTGACTAGCCACGGGACAAAAGTGAGGAGTCAGAGGAGCGCATGCAGAGAGGCACCTGCTTTAAGATACAAAACATATGGCAAAATGTGATGTTGCTGAACCAGTGCTTTCTGATTTAAAAAAAAGTCTTTACCATTTTATCACGACATTCCAAAATAAGTAAAGCACAACAAGCAGATTAAAGGCAACCAAAATGTCTACCGTCTCAAACAAATTAAAAGTGACGGGCAGTTTGACGTACCATGGCAGGAATGAGGCAGACAGCCACACACACATATTTCTAATACAAAAATCTGTTTAAAAGGCCTGAGGTATATTCTATAAAGTTTGAATATGAAACACTTGCTTACATATAACAACACAGAATTTCTTCTAAATGAACCTTTGCCATTTTAATCTACAAATTAAACTAAAAGCAGTGAACCGTAGCAACAAAGCAGCAAAACAGATGAACCCGATGCTCAGAAACGTCAGGATTTCTCCCTATCAGTCAATAAAATTGTGAAAAGGGGAAATTCTATACGGTAAACTAAAAACACACAGCCAGTGATTGTGGGCACAATAGAATTTGTATGTCATTTGCATATGTATAGAATAAACATTGGAAGGAAGGACGGGGCTGGTTTTCAATAGAAATCAAACACACAGCTCCTGAATAGAGACAGGGGAGAGAGAGGGGGAGAGGGGGAGAGAGAGAGAGAGAGAGAGAGAGAGAGAGAGAGAGAGAGAGAAAGAGTGAGAGAGAGTGAAGAAATCCTCTGTAAACTATGAACATTGTATACATGTTGAAGAGAAGTAATAAGCTATGCAAATCTCTCCTCCTCTCTCGGCCGCTCTCCCTTTGTCACAAACATCCCTGCGTCGACTTTCTCTACACAGTAAATTGATTTCTGGTTTTATGGTGGAGGTACAAGAGCTGAATAAAGCGCTGGGGAAAAAAGCTGTTTGGTTTTCAAAGCTCCAAGTTTAATACTGAACTCACTCGGTGCATTAGACAAAGCCCACATACTTCCTTTTTTCTCTGTATGTGTGTATGTGTGTGTGTCAGGACACTGATAGACTACACTGTACTGAGATTGCTTCGTTTTATGCGCACGTGTGCGTGTGTGTGTGTGTGTGTGTGTGTGTGTGTGTGTGTGTGTGTGGTCAGAAGGCCAGGGGTGATGGCAGCTTTGACAGCTATACCTGTCACTCTAGAGCAACAGCAGATAACCTTCTGTCCTAACAGACCTCTTTCAATAGTCTTCCATTTTCTCTTCTCTAACACACACTCATGTTTTTGTAGGAAGGAAAAATTCTCTCCTCCATTCAGCAGTGCATAGTCACTGTGCTGCACCTCAAATGCATGAAAAGCAATTAAATTGATTCTTTTTCACCTTCTTCCCTATTTTCTCCTGCCCAAGTCTTGGCAGAGCGAGGACTGGAGCCCAATCTAACCTTCGCTTGTGTACTTCCTATCTGCGAGAGGAGCTCTAAAAGAGGAGCTAAAAGGATCTTTATCAGCCTGTGAATTAACGCTCAAAGTCCTCCATTTGGAAGGTATATCAGGCCAATCCATTAAAAAGGGCTGAAAAAGGGGCCCGGTGTGGGGACACCTTGAGAATGAAGAGAGGACCTTGCAGCTCCAAACGCAAACCCCTACTGCTGAAACAGCATTCTACAGAGAGAGAGAGAGAGAGAGAGAGAGAGAGAGAGATAGAGAGAGAGAGAAGGAATGAATGAAAGAAAGTGGAAAAAATTGTGTGAGAAGAAGAGAGAGAGAGACCGTAGGAATATGAGAAAGAGAGAAAAAAAAGAAAATAGAAAAAGGAAAAAAGATTATGATCACTGGCGCTGAACAATTAGCTGCTAAGGAAAGGTCATTTGCGGCAGCGCAACAGTGATGTATGAGGAAGAAAACACTAGTATGTACAGACACTACGCATAATATTACAAGGGTCCTCCAGAAATACACTCACTCAGCGCACCCCGTCACAGAAAATGTGGGCCAATTTTATTTTGTTTTATCCACACTGACATTTTGATCACTTTGAAACTGAATTGATTTGATACATACATGACATTTGTGTGGTTTTATATATCTTTTTTTCAGTATCCATTAAAATAAAACATATGTAAATGATCTATGATGTGATGTGCTGCCCTGCAGTGTGCCTTATTCAAATGGACTTTAAACAGAAACTGTTCATGCAACTTCAAAGTGTGAGAACAGAGAAACCTGCAAATGTACACTGTACATTTCTGTAAAATCCTAAAAGCAATTAATAAAAAAAAACAGGCAATTTATTTGCATAGTTTGCATATTTTGTGGCTTATTTTCCATCCAGTCTCTATAAACTGTGGAATTGTTTTTAAATTTTACCAGTGTTTAAAAAAACATGAAAAAAACAAAAGAATACACATTTACACAGATTAACATTGAAGTGCCAGAAGAATCGCAAAAACAGAAAAAAGAAAATATATAGCTGCTACCAGACAAACTTTTCTCTGTTTTTATTTACTGTGCTATGTGTCCTTTCCGGTTCCTGATCCCTTAGGTTTAGAGTTGTGTGTTCTGAACAAGTATATACTTCCACATGCACACACATAGATAAAGAGAGAGAGAAAGAGAGAGGGAGAAACAAACAGGTTTTACTGCTGTATAGTCCATTAATCTTGCTGTAAGCCCTGTCCTCAGTGGGGTTAACCCAGGTGAGGGGGGGTCAGTAAAGCTGTGGCTGAGGCCAGTCCAGCTCCGCTGTGGGCCTGCAGGAGCTTTAGCTGGGGCAGAGGCATGGGCAGTTCGGGCCAGTCCGGTGGGGGAAAGGGCGCAAGGGTGCAACCTGGGCCGGGCAGGGCAGGACCAACCAGGATCAAATTAAGGGCCAGGAGAGGAGCAAGTCTATCACTATGATGACAAGCCTGACAGGATGATGTAAGAGGGAGTTAAAGCATGAGCTCAACTTTCAGTACATTGTTTATACCCTACTGACCAGAGAGAAAAAGGCAGTGAAAAAGAGAGAGCAGGTGAGAGAGAAAGAGGTGGAAAATAGGGAGAGAAAACAAAAGCAAGAGAAAGAATGAGACATGAAAATGAAGAGAAAAAATGAGTGAGAGAGAGAGACAGACAGCGAGAGAGAAGGGATAAAGTGTGTGTATGTGTGAGAGAGAGAGAGAGAGAAAGAGAGAGAGAGAGAGAAAGAAAGAAAGAAAGCACAAAAAGTCATTTTACAGTTTAACACACTCAAAAGTGGGCAGGGCGCTATTAAGTACTTTAGGAATTGGCACCTTTCAGCACAGAGCCATATTTCTTTATTTCGTTCTGTGTGCGTTTGTGTGTGCATCACCATTCAGCAGTGACCTCGCTGTCCTCGAGGGTAAAGAGGAAGGGAGAGAAACAAAAAGTGAGAATCTCCCCCAGGTAGCTCAAGTTTTTCACGCTTAGCTTCTCTCTTTCGCGGCAGAACAACGATCGTCTGTTTTTTTTGTCTTCCACTTTTCATCCTTCCTTCAAAGCCTCTCTCCTAGAGCCCTTCACACTCATCCAGATTATAGCCATTCAACGCACTCTTTCTCCAATTAAAATTGCTCTCGGTCCAAAGATTTCTCTCATCATCTATTTCACTCCTGATGTATTTGTATAAATACATGTAAATATAT
>JBBKCR010000122.1:10568541-10583091 GCA_037577295.1 Ladigesia roloffi | reverse complement strand
TGTGTGGGTGTGTTGTGTAGGGGGGGGGCGTGTGGAGGTGGTGCTCTGCAGATGGAGAAGAAGCTGTAGCTGTGCTGACCTGTGTGATTCTGAGGACACAACCACCACGCGTGCAGGGGCTGACCGCCGAAGCACATCCTGCAGCAGCTGCAGCAGGTAAAAGTGGCCCAGGTGGCAGATCTGGAAAGTGGATTCAAGCCCATCCTCTGTTAGACGCCACGGTTGCGTACACACTGCTGCGTTACACACCAGGATGTGCAGGGGTCTGGAAACACAAAAACTCCAAGATTTAAATTAACTTCACAACCAACTTTCACAATGACACAACTTAAAACCACAGAATGAGAAACATCTATTGACCCCCAAAACAGCACCTTTAAAAGTTATGAAATATGAAAATGCATTACAATAAACCCCTGCTTATACACGGTTAAGCAGTTGCGACTTCAGATTTTTTCTGAGAGCAAAACCATTTTTTAGCAGAAACCCCGAATTAATGCGGATATCCATGTTTTTATTTTGCTTTTGTGACGTCCGGGCCTCGTCTTACACAGAATGACCCTCACATTTTCAGTGCCGTGCCCAAACATAAACAACCAGCACAAGGACAAGGAGACTTGGTGGACAAGACCTGGACGTCACAGTTTCGTGGCAATATACAATTTTTCATGTATTTTAGTGCTAAACTACTAACAAAAATATACTAACTTTGTAACATAAATATTACCATAAACTCAGCCACATTTCCATATAAAATATAACTATACCTTTTTAGTACTGTCCAGAGAACACAAAGAATGTGCATCTTGGGATGGTGGAGGTTGGAAATCAGCCAATCCGAGAACAATATTAATTTCTCCTTGTTGCTGATTGGCTGCTACCTATCTCGAGTATTTCTCTAAGCATTCTCATGTGTTTTGTTTTGTTCAACTTAAAGCTCTGTATATTTATTACAGTAAATTTCATGAATTTATTACTGTATTTACCTGCTTATACCAAAGAAGGACAGCGCATTCCAAAGAAAACATGAGTGCATGAATCACAATACAGTGTATACAGGAGAAACATCAGTATTTTACATTCTAGCACTGCGAGAGTTCATTGTAAACTGTACAGTACGAATACAAGTTTCCCTTTACATCTTTTAAAAGAGTGAAGTATTACTAGAATTTGGGGGAATAACCCAGGCATTTTAGGCCTTTTTTTTTTTACCACAACACATATTCAAGGATTTTCACTATGCTGTTCCTGGAACATAAGCCCCGCGATAAGCAGGGGTTTACACTATTGGGAAAACAGAGAGAATAACAAAAAAATACAATATGGGATGAAGTTGAAAGATGCAGGACAAAAGGTTGTGTGTGTGAGAAAACTGCTAATGGTGTCAGCTGAAATCCGGGCTGCTATCCAGCTTGAACTGCAGCCACTCTGTAAGATCAGCTAGATCAGCCTACTGAGGGGTGCTTAAAGAGACAGAAGCATTTCAGAACATGTCTTTGTCTCACACATTCTTATATTATTTCAAAATATTGTTCATATTTAATTAGAATCAAAAGCTAAAATATACAAATATACCTCACCCATGTACAAGTCACAATTATATCTCCCACACACATTCGGTTTTTCCACATGTGAATTCAGGGACAGATAAACTGCAATATTCCTCAGGACTAGAGTTCATAAGTCCAACCAGGTCATTCCAAACAGATAAGCGAAATGTCCCTCATTCCTGAGAAAGCGTATTGTAAAACCCAAACCCCTAGAAGATTCTTGCCTTTGACAGAGTCGCTCCACTGATCTAGAACCCATGGCTGCGCCACAGAACAATCTGAATCCACCCCACCAATTTTTAATTTCTTCCATTAGAATTAATTATGAGGGCCACAGGCAATTTGTGTACTCTGTGTTTAAGACTGCCTGCACTATTAATTAAAAACTGGTTGCTGGAAAATTAACGGAGGAATTGTTATGCCCCTACTATAATGAGCCTTCCCTATGACATTAAAAAAAGGAGTGCTTGGCGTGTTTCCCTCCAGGTTCAGGGAGGAAAAGTTGCAGTCTGCATCAGTGTGAGAGCAGGGGAGCGTGGAAAGTGTGCACTCATTTCAGTATGCCAAGCGAGGCCATGCAAACGCCCTGGCCACGGGTGACCTTCAAAACATACGGAATAAGCCTTGTATGAACCTTTCTCACACTATACTTCAGTAAGAACATTGCAAGAACAGTCAGAAAGCCGTCTCTAATAAGACTAAAATAAGTAAAAAAATCAGCATAAGAGGACAGAGCAGAGGACTTTCAAAAAGGGACTGTACTGTCATGGCTGTAACAGCATCAAAACAAATCAAATGTGCACAATTTTATGTGCAACACATCTGTAGCTAATCAGTCTTTCTTATGTCTACTCTCTACAAAATACGACAAATATACACTGCACACTACACTGTCTGGGAACTCAAATTGTCCGCTACAGGGCTTACAAATATTACAGTCTGTTTTTGCAGTTTGGTGCTGTTAATATTCCACTGCTTGTTAGTTAGATTACTAAACAGGTCTTGGCTGATTTCCCATACTCGGGGTAAGCGAAAAAAACGATTGTTTTATTCGCTGTTCCTTTTCTTTCTATCCCTGCAAAGAATTTCTTTCTTTCTCTGTCTGTTTCTTATTACTCTAGGTATAGAACACGGCTCTCTAGAGAGCGGCACACAGAAAACACAACCACTCTCAACCTCTGTCTGAAACACACACGTACAGTTTCTCCATGACACTTAATGAAGCGTGACACCAAGAAGAGGGAGTGATTGTACCTGAGAGTGAATTGCATTAAACTTTATGACTTTCACGCTCTGGTCTAAAGGCATGTAATGGAAGAGGAACATGTCTGCGATCATCAATGAACTGCAGAGTACTCATCCCATGGGTAGCACACACACAGGAGAATTTCATCACCTCACATAAACACTCCGCCAAGAGGAGACAACACACTAATATCACTCACAATCCCACTAGCACTGCAAATACAAATACATTCTTCTGGGGGCTTTATGACACTGCAAGAATGACTGTCATCCTTGAAACATGCACAGAGATTAGGTGACAAATGTAAATGACTAAGAGATACCATCTATATGTATTAAAGCTTTTTTAAAAATTCAGTGTGGCTTAATGAAGGGGTGTGATGATTAATGCATGCCGTTTGTACACTTGCTACTTGGTGTAAATATGCTTCCCTTATAATATTCAAGCCACCTATGTGACAGCAGCACTTTTGTTGACAGCATCTTTTTTACAAGGTAAATATGAGGGAAACCAAAGGCCCTATCATGATGTTACAAACGGGGGGATTTTTAGTGAAAAGCAGGTCAGAGGATTTTTCAGAGGGCAGGTATGAGGGCCCTTTGTCCAGCACTGCACCCCTACAACTAGTTTCATATTTGACGTGGCTGATTGAATGAGCCTGGGCAGTAGAGGGGGCCATGTATTGCTGTTTGCCCCATAAACTCAGGCTAATCCTCCCGGTGTGTGGCCTGTGATTTAACAACAGGCCGTTACAGCAGCCTCACTCTCGTAATACAGCTCCCTGCCAGGCCTGTCCTCATAAGCAAAAAGCTAACAAATGGCTTTAATAGGCAAGCCCACATAATGTAAAAACTCCCTTTAAACTTATTAATGCGATCGAGGGGGTCTACCGCAGATGTGCAATTTACATGCCGGGCTAGCGGGGGCGGTAACGGGCAAGCAGGGAGGAATAATGCTCCATATTTACTTTAAAAGAACCCACAGGGTGTGGCCTTTGACCCGGGAATAATCTCTCTGCGTAAAAGAGTGATTACTTTTTCTCCCACCACTCCGGCCAGCCCATTAAGGGGCTGTGTTTATGGGCCGCACGGAGAGCTGCTGTAACAGAATGCAGCTTTAAACCATGCACACACACAATTATGCGCACACGCTTACAAACACACAGGTCGTTTTACAAAATGGGCTAAATTAGAATGCGCCCCTGACTTGACAGTTGATATCCAAACCCCATCAACTCAATAATGTTACATTAGAGGCGCTCCTAATGCACATGTGGCGACTGAGATGGGGCAGAGTTTGCGACCACAAACGGAGGGCATTCGAGAGAAGAAGACGTCACATGCAATTAGCTTTGCAAGTACAGCATTGTCTCTGTGTTTAACTTAATTACACACAACTATACCTGAAGGGATATGCACAGAGAGATGTGCAGCTGAAACATGTGGAAGATGATAAAAAAGAACAAAGAATGAGATGAGAGAGAAGTGCACTAAAATGTAAGAAGCATTGATTGCATTACATTTCCCATGGCAGTGACTTAGACTGTGCATGTATGTATGTGTATGTGTAAGTGCTTGGAGCACAAACAAGGGGGCGTGACGCTCCTTCACCAGCTGCCTGCTGCCATTCACACCTCAGCAGCTCTCTATTCTGATGCGAATTAATCTACTCCTCCTCCTCTGGGACACACACACACACTCACACACACACACACACACACACACACACACACACACACACACACACCCTCCCCACTCTGGGAATAACTAATGAAGAAATACAACCTTGGCAGGAGAGAAGGGGGCTGCTCCCTCATTCCGTCCCTGGGAATGGATCACACTTGGGGGTTCATGAGTGTGTATGTGTTTAGATGTGGTCGTGGGACACAAGAAATATTTAGTGAGCTATATGAATGAGAGAGCAGAGCCAGAGGAAGAAAAGCCTCAAACAGAAATAAAAAAGAGAGTGAAAAGTAACATTATGTTCACAATCAAATTACTTAATTTCATAAATGCTGGTGCTTGGAGTGTTGTCTCTGAGACCAGAGGGCTGTGGGTTTAAACCTAGGACTGTCGGTGGCACCTCTGAGGTACCTTTGAGCAAGATACTGTCCCCACACACTGCTCCCGGGCGCTGCGTCACTGGCTGCCCTCTGCTTCACTTAGTGAATGGGTTAAATGCAGACAAAGATGATCACATTGTTCACACTGTGTGGTGTGCTGTGGCATGTTCAGGCGTGGCTATAACATTTTATTTTACTAACTGCATTTTAAAACACTATAAGAGCCTGTAAAATATAATATCCATATGAGTTTCACGGTGATAGTTAAATAATTATTCTCAAATATGTAGTTTCTGGACCTTTAAATAATTCTCCATTTGTGTTGGTAAGTAGAAGAAGAGATATTTTGACTATGGAAATTTGAAAATACAAGAAGCTCCACCTGCTGATAAACTGAAAAATTAGAAGATCAAAAGAAATTCTACCACCAGCAGCAACTCAGTCTGGAGCAGACACAAATGTGGCGACTGGCCAGGCCACAGCACAGGACAGTCCTCTGGACCTGTACGTCCACATTTGAACCCCATCTCCACACTCACTGTGGGTCACTGGGCCAAATAAATGATTTGGGTCCCAAATGGCTTCAGGCTAATGGGTTAATCTTTCTCTCTTATTAAATGCTATCAGCTTTTATTAAAAGCAGTGCGAGTCTGATGTGAATGGAAGGCTGAGGCAGAGAGAGGAGAAAGAGATTTGCAAGTGGCTGGGCTGTCACTTCGTTCACTCAGCCATGGCAGAGGAGGGGATTGGAGAACAGGCAGAATGTTATACACACACTCCTCATGTGTACAAGTCACTGTTGTAACAAAACCTAGCAACTCTATTTCTAAAGTTAACATTTAATTAAATTTTTTTCTCAAAAGTAACTCGGAATAAAATGTTCCTATATTTTTGTTCAGATTATGTTGCTATATTTAAGAAAATCTTTCATTAGACCAGGATGATCACATATGTACTTAAGAACACTTTTCTCATTTTTTTTCTCCGAATTCTCTGATTTCCCAACAAATTCATTTGTATATAAAGACAAAAATACAAATGCGTATACACACACAGTCCTGTCACTGCTCTTTACACACCATTTACTGTGACATGCACACATTCAACCATAAAAAACACGGTGTACTAACAGGTACATAATTCTACCTTAGAAAAAGAACAGATTAATACACTTGTACAATAAAGGTAAAGTCATCCACTTATGTTAGTTCCTCATTGCCTTACACTACCAATTCTGCTTTCAAAGTATCCTTCCATACATTTCTCTCTTTCTCCTGGGTAATTTTCCACAGCAGTGTTCTTAGAGCATGTTAATCAGGAGAGACGACCAATAAGGCCTTATTAGGACTCATGCAGCAGCAGGCAAACAGGAGAGGGGGTAGAGGTGGAGCGGCTGGGGGAGAGGGTGACGGTCACCTCCAGGGCTTTGGCTGCTGACCAAGCTGCTGCTGCAGGCTGCAGTGTCCTGCCTGAGGGCCTGCCTGCGGCCAGATGAGCCCTAGAGCCCCCTGAGAGCCCAGAGAGAACCACCACCAGCAGCAGCAGCAGCAGCAGCAGATGCCCAGCACACTCCACCCAGTCACCTCTACCACTGCACAACCTCTGCAGACCTGAGGGAGGATGCTTATGGAAAGTACAGTAGCTATACATGACAGGAGAACCTGCCAGGGCAGCGACACCAATGCCCACAAGCCTCTGGAAACACAATGGGGTGGCATCTCTCTCAGCCAATAAATGGCTCCTCCAGGAGAAGATTGGACAAACAGTTTCAGAAACATTATCAACCTCAGTTTTAAAACATCATGACCCAGACTGCAGTTCTGCACTTCTCTTTACAAATCCCAAAATTATGATCCAAACATGCTGAAGGGCTAAAACCGCAGTGCGTAATTTTTTATAACATGATCACATTTTAAAAACATATATGTTGAAAGTAATTCATTAAGTTTTGCTATGCTTTTAAATAAAATGACATTATTGAATTATGTAAAGTGTTATGGAATGAGTGACTTGTACTTTTATTTTACATCCTGTGAAGACTGTTGACTATTTTCTTGTTTGTTTCAATGTCAAATAGTAATAGAAGTTTTAATCCCACATTATATGAATGTTTGTTGTGGTGTAACAAACATTTCCAGGCATAATTGTGGAATGTTGTAATCACTGGAACATATTCTTTCCTTTTCAAAACACAGAAAATGATTATTCTGTTATACATGAACACTGCACACAGTGAGCACAGAATGAAACTCAACCTCTGCATTTACCAAGTGAAGTCTTGGTAATCGAATCCATGACTTCCTGATTGCAGGGTGAATGCCCTAACCACTAGGCTACCAACTGCCTTTAGAGTGGGTGGGCTTATTTTGGGCTTATTTTGTGCTTTATACTCTGCATGACAATCGAGACATTTAGATTTTATATGAAAAATGTATCCCGATGTTGAAAGTGTTTGAGGATACACTTTAGAAATGGCTTTCTGTGTGTCTTTCTTAGAAATATCGAAATGCCCCCACACGACAAACAAGCTGACTCTAATTCAATCTGGCGCGTGCAGGCTGTGGTTGTGTCGTCTGTGTCATCTTCTTCATCATTGTGTCAACATGGTGCATCTCTAATATATATATTTGTGGGCATAATGAACATGCCTTTTCTCTGACAAAACAATACAAAGCACTCTGCTTGGAGCACCTGGGCTGACAAGTGCTCCAAAAACTGCCACAATGGACCATTAATAGACTAGGGAATAGTCACAATTAAATAATAATTACACCCCATCAGCCTAATTACTGAATACTACAGGCTGCCATCATGCAACTAATCACTGCTTACAGACAGAAACATGCCATTGACTCAGAGTTTTTACACAGATAAAGCATGTGAAGAGGTCATAGAATACCTTCCTGCTCCATCACTTCTAGCTGAAAAGATAAGATGCAAGCATCGATGGTGTTTGTCTTCTTCTTTACCCTGCCTGCCTTTGAGAGCCAATGTCACTGTTCCTTCGCCTTCCGCCACGTAATGTAACTTCATGAAAGCCCTGCCAGTAATTGATTTAACTGGGAGACTGTGAAGGACTTCAAAGTCTGTGGAGATGAGATTGATGGAATTATGTAGTAAGGTTGAGATACTTATTTATTGACCAGGGAGAGGGGAGGGGAGGCTTATGATGAGAGAGGCTGGACCTTTTGGCCCCGTGCTGATTTGATAGCTCGGTAATGGAGTGGGGGAAGGAGAGGAAGGGGTTTCAGAAGGGTCAGACTCCAGCACTGGACTCAGACCACTGCTCAAATGGAGCTAATGGCTCTCCAAAAAAGTCTGGCCAGGTCATGAAACTGTTCTCCATTTTAGAGTGCATGGCTTGTTTGTGGAGGGAGGGTTACACTAAAGCTTTTAATTTGAAAATTGGCCAGACAATGGTGCACAGATGACGAAAGGATTCTAGAGGGGTTCAGAACAAATAGCATTACCCTTAACACTCACGGGTGATTGGCGGAACAAATTGTAGCATCTTCCCTGTTAAGACATATTTGTACCTTTTATACGTTCAGAATTCTAAAACATTGGGACAGATTTACTCACAGTTTTCTTGCTTTGAAGGCTTCTGCAAACTCTCTGACACTTCTCAATGAGGCTAGGTCCAGTGGCATGGCCTCAACACGAGCTTTGTGCTAGACAGAAAAATACAGAGAGAGGGAGAGGGAACAAAAGAGAGCAAAATTTAAATAAATAGTATCTTTATCATCCATCAAAATCACTAGAACCACTAGTACCACCTACAGCTCTCCAGCCACTCTTCTCACCTGTGCATTTCTCTAGGTACTATATGGCCCTGAGGCTTTAGCCACTGATATACTGACATGGCTGCATTTAAATCAACTCTCTATTCTCAACAATAAATCAGAGGTGCATTTCCTCCAGGAAGAGTTGGACAGTCTGAGGCTGGATAGCATCTCCATATGCTTTTTATGGCACTTTTATGATTCCCCACACTCATCGCATTGAATCCATTCAGTATTTACACTAAGTGTGCAGCGAGGCCTTGCAGAGTCCTGTGCTCTTATGAAGTCCGTAATGGCATATAGAATAGGCTTGAGGGATAAATAATGGATGAAAAAAGCCAAATCTGCCATTATGGTGGTGCTCAGTGCCGGCTTTTAAGTTTACCTTTGATCGCTCGGTAACGTGATCAATAAGAAGAAAGGTGTATAAATCACTCCAAAAGATATAATCATAGATTCACTGGTCACAGGTCAATCACAGGTCCCCTGGGGTAAAGAGGCCAGCCTTAGAGATATGCCACACACAATTTACACCATTTCTTGCTCTAAATACAGTTTCTTCCTCTTGGAATGCCAGACTTCAGTCCACTATACACTGTGGAGATACGCTGTACATGGGTAAATACTGTAGCTTAATTTTTTTTTCTTCCTTTTTGTTTATATTTTTTTCCACAAGCAGCTGTGTGCAAGGTTAGCATGTTTGGTACTGCCTCCACTAGCAACTGTGATGAGGGAGTTGGTTGATGAATGGGCATCTGAACTCTGCACATATTACAGTGGGCTTAAGAGACACTGGGCATTTTAATCACGTCACGTACAGTATGGCAGCGGTTTAACACAGAACGCACCAGCTCAGCGTTTCTTCCATATCAACCAGCTGTCTGTCAGCCAGTAACGAGCACTAATCAACCGCTCTGCAATTAGGGCTCTAGACCGCCCTGTAACAGCACAGCGCCAGAGGACCTCAAAACAATCATGTCTGCGCCTACAAGCAGGCTCCAATCTTCTTTTAGATGTGGTGAGATACAAAATAATCATCCAACAATTTCTCTGTATAATTGCTTAACAGTGCATAATCTGATGGTTCATGACTGGAGCCCGGGACTGTAGAATTATGTCTATTAAGAGGATGATGGTCCAGAACTTAGACCTGGGAGAGTATTCTGAGCTGATCTGTATCTTGAAGGGTGCCTGTACTGTCCAAACACTATCAAAAGCCTCAGGCCTCACATACATGAAAGGAATAATATGGTAAAAAAAAAAACATATCAAGCAGCCATACATGTGTCTGAATCAATTTATAGACACATGCATAGACAAAAATTGGTTTTAATTGTGCTTTATGTTTGTCCATCTTTTTTTAAAATAATAACGGGTCACACAGTATCAGAATGTCTGCTTGTAGTTCCAGTGCATAAAAAATTCCTCCAAATGTACAGCTCAGGGAGAACCACTGCAATTTATGTTATGACAAACAGTGTTGCTTTATGAGGTACTGATTAGTGATCACCTGAATCAAATCATATTTAATGGGGAAAAGTATAAAAACACCATTGTATTGGACACTCTCCTCTAGCAATATAACCAGGTAAATTACTGTATCAAAGATAATTATTGTCATTTTGTTTAAGAGTGAACAAGAAATATTTTCTCTGAATTATTTAACTAAACATTGCACCATTTCCCTTGTTTTTATATGTTGTCATTTCCTTTAAAATTACGCTTTAAAGAACAATATGTATATTAGAGAAAGATGGTCAGTAGTTTTTAAAAACTAAGGCAAAGCAGTTTAGTTCTATACATATACCTATAAAGATAAAACCTGACCGACATTTTTCAGTGGTCTCTTTTGCAGGTGTATATTCTATTACTACATTTGCGTTTAGGGGAAAACTACATAAATGTGATATTTTAGCAAATCATTCTGTGTGAGTTTGCCCCACTAGAAAGTCTAGCAGACTCATATAAGACCGCACAGTCACTTCACCTATTTGGTCTTAATTAGAGATTAGCTTTAGCCTGTGGGGCAACAGTCTTGAGCCAAGGGATGATAAGATATTATGAGATATTATAATATGATTTTATAAGAGATCTAACAGATCAAGCTGTTTACAGGGCAAAAAATGATGCATGATCGCTATTTACAATAAAATAGCGATCATGCAAAAATAGTTAAAACGAGCCTGTGAATGTTTTGGTCTTAAGGTATAACTGATAGACCGATAAAACAGGCTTATATTGAGGCTCTAATAAATTATTGTCAAGGTAAATTAAAGTTGGAATTCGAATGCCCCAGTAACCTTCAAAAAGGAGGAGGCTTTCATTAGCAAACATCACATGTAATTACCTTTAGATCTTAGTTCAAAAACGTGGATGGTTTTAAGAAGTATTGAACATGCACCTCTAACATCAGAATATCAGTCATATTATTTTACAGGCCTTAATTTTTATTTTACATACCCTACTTCTTGCTTTTAGTAATCTCCAGAACAAAATATTATCATAGATAAAGCAAACAAAACATGTAAGATGGATCCAGAATGATCCATTAGCATTAGGATTTTATAAATATTAATTTGAAGAGAACTGATAAATAAAAGCTTATTAAATGAAACCGTCAAAAGGTTTGAGAATGCTAGAAGCTCTGACTCTGCTGCTGTAATATTTATAATAAATAATTTGTGTATCTCCACAGTTTATTTGAAGATCTGTATAGTTAAAACTTAGAGAAAAAGAAATAATAGTCACATTTGTCATAAAACTGTTTGTTTACATTTTTCATCATAAAATACATTTTTAATGTGTTGTCCACTATAGTAGTCGCAGTTTGCTTGATTATAGAAGGCTCAGAGATTTTCATTGCTTGTTTTAAGCAGCTGTAATGATGAATTGATATAAAAGTCCCTCAAAGAATCCCAGGTGTTACTGCCTTGTGCTTAGAAGGCACACAGCAGGCAACTAACTTGATTTGTGTATTTTTACCACTTTAAATATGGGATCAGTTTAACATAGGTTAGCATCGGCCTACCTGGCAATACAGAGTGAACCCACTAGTTTAGTTACCTAGTTAACTAGCTAAAACTCGGCTAAGATCATTTTAGCTACCTAAACAGCAAATTCTAAATCAAGCTTACGTTCTAAATCAAGATTCATTTACAACTGCTCACATCACTTTACCTGTTTTTTATTACAATTAATTCTCTGTTAATAAAAAACTCTACAATACAGACATTAAGAATAAAGAGCAACAAATGATTACTGTTTCCCAGAAGCCAGATAGATAAAATAAAAGCACTATTTTCAGCTGTTTTGGGGGTTTGAGAATGGTTCCACAGTATCCTTACAAAGATGAGAGCGCTAACCTTCTCTCTTTCTCTCCACTCTCTCGCTCTTTCATTCATTCACTCCCCATTGCTCTCTGTTAGCTGAAACGATTAAGGATACGCACACTCAATAGTTTCCTCTCTTTACAGTCGTCATAGAGCACAAGCGATCAACAGGAGCACAGCACAGGAGCACACACTGTCATAGATAAATTACCCGCTCGCTCCAAAAACCATTTATCTATTTGGGGCCGTGTGTGATAGGGACCTTGTCAGGCTTCTCTGGCACTCTGCTCCCCCCACCCCCTTCTCCTTTCAAAAGCTAAATCATATGAAAAAGGCAATAGAACATTTCCATATGACACATATGCACAGACAGGGCTGCCATGCTGCTCTCCTGTGTGTGAGGGAGCGTGAAGCGAGCAGGGGCCACGCTCACATAGAGCAGACAAATGGCCAGGAGAAAAGATCATTCGTCAAAGAAAGCCAGAAGAGAGAGAGAGAGAGAGAGAGAGAGAGAGAGAGAGACAGAAACAGAGAGAGAGCAAGAGAAAGTGAGCAAGAGAAAGTGAGCAAGAAAAAGAGAGAGAAGTAGACAGAGAATGAGAGACCTACAGAAAAAGGAAATAGAAGAAAGAAAAGAAAGAAAAAGTGTAAAAATTACGAAAAGAAAGAATGTACAAAGTAAAAAGACAATTTAGAGGACAGAGGAGGGTAAAAGAAATTGAAATAATGAAACAATACAGTACAATCTCTCTCTCTCTCTCTGTCTCTGTCTCTGTCTCTCCCTGGGATTGAAGATATGAACTTCCAGCTGGGCTGTCCCGCTCCGTCCCTCAGGAGCACTGTCAGCTCACATAACCACAGAACGGCACTGAGCCTTCCGCTCTGTGACCCTCTGCCGTCCATTAGTTATGCCTGCTATCTACTCCATAGCATCGTTCTCAGTGTCTTCATGTCTGCGGTTGGGGAGACTAACAGTACATGACACTTTGAAATAAAGCAGATGTCTGTGAACAAGTGCAGGCAAAAGACTAGTTAGCGGGGACAACCATCTCCTGTGTTCGTCTGTCACTGCTACCACAACAGAACTCTGAGGGAATCCATCCCACTGCACCATATTTTAACACAAACTCACTTTCAGCAGAGGAAGAAATGTGAATATTTAGGAGTTACATACACCAACATGCATAATATACACATCCATTAATTTAATTGGAATTATATTCTTTTTGTTTTTTTGTTTTTTTTATTATCATCAACTCCATAACCCTGGGTATATGGTATTATTATTGTTTTTAGTAGTATTATTTGTAGTTTTACATATGTTATAGTATTTTGCTAATCATTTTCTACTAATTTCTTGGAACCGGTAAAGTGTGAAAACTGCACAGGACTAGCATATTGGAAGTATTTAATATTTTCATCAAAATCTAATTTGGATTTATATGTCAGGAATCATTGAATATTAATAAGCGATAACAAAATCAGCTGCAATATCTACTCACCTTGCCCACCACACGTATACTCATCCTTCAGCCACAGATCAACTCACAGGGAGATGAATGAGTTTGGTGGGAGTTATAGAAGGCTGAAATAGGACTTGCAAACGATTTGATAAATGTGAGATGGAGAAGCGACAAACAGGTTTATTTTTACAGCGCTACCATGAGTGGCCTCTGGCCGCTTCTCCTTCCTGCTTCATCCCCACCGGTGGGCAGCACGATTTATCATGCACATGATGAAGAGGAAGTGAGGAAGTGAGATGGGATGGGACTAGGGCAGGAAACAGAGAAGGGCTCAATCTGAGGCAGCACCAATGTCCCTAAAGTCACAAATACGCTTTTTCATTAAGGAAGATCGAGAGCATGTTTCAGGACAGAACTGCTCGATCAAGGCAAATAAAAAGCAAAGGAGCATGAACTGCACCATGCTCTGATACATATGTGTCCACATACATACAAAAAAAAGAGTGAAAACACTGAAAAATGTGAGCTCTTGAATTTAGTTAAATTGTATTTTTTAAACAAAAATGACTACAACAAAAAAGGATGTGCCTTCATAAATGGACTAAAGCAGGGGATCTCAAGTTACCAAATAAAAATGTTAAAAATCAGTACCTGATTAATATCCAATCTAAATCATAAATCAAAACACTATATCCAAATATCAAGAACAGTCACTTCTTAGAAATACCAAAGATAAGTACTGTAGCAAACTTGTCAGCAAACTATTAGAATATCATCCAGCACAGTATCACAGTCTCAGAATAGATCGAATAGAAGCACAAAAAAATGATAAAAGAATAAAGGCTGGGTGGGAGGGAGCCTGGAAAGCCCCCAAAAAGAAACGAGTGAGCCACACGGACACCTGCTTTTCTCTGCAGATTGAAGTCTTGCGAAGAAAATAAAGTTTATTGCCTGGAAAGAGGAGGGAAAAGGCATGTAGAAGCATTAAAGCGACAGAGGTGAACAATTAGACAGATGGCCAGGTTTCAAAAGAAAGGGGTTAGAGAGAGAGAGAGAGAGAGAGAGAGAGAGAGAGAGAGAGAGAGAGAGAGAGAGAAAGAGAGAGAGAAAGAGAGAGA
>JBBKCR010000122.1:10498439-10529251 GCA_037577295.1 Ladigesia roloffi | reverse complement strand
TGGGGGGTGGGGGGTGGGGGGGTTGGGGGCAGATTGTTGATACATAGATACATAGTAAATAAAAAGGAAATACTGTAATTATTCCATTCAGCCCGCGGACCGGTACCACGGGACCCACGGTCCGCGGTCCAGGGGTTGGGGACCGCTGGTTTAGAGTACCTAGTTGATAAATTTACATGGGAAAAAAAATATGAATTCTTCGTTAACCCAAAGCCCTTAAAAAAGCAAGTGTTGTCTTCACAGTATACAATTTAACCAAATAGTGATCCAGGTCAACTTCAACAGACAAATGTAGTAAACAAACAAGAAATTACATGAAGTTAATGATATTTTCATTTGTGTATAGAGATATCACTCACCAATACCAGAATTGGCCCCTGTGATAACTACAACCTTGTTGGAAAGGTCACGACCCTGTAAGATCTCCAGGGCAGGGGTGTTTCCATCATAGCGCTTGGACTTCACCTGCACATCTTCTACAGTGAAGGCCTGCCGAGGGTCAAAGTATGTCTTCCTTTTATTGATGTGACTAAAACCCAGGAAAAAGACAAAAATTCAGAAACCATGAATCATTTCAGAACAACCCACACAAAGAATGTTTAAGTCAAACTTCCACAGAAATATTAACACCACTATTAGTGCTAGTTGACTGGCAAACCACATTAGAGCACAGATTAAGGAAAACACAAAAACAACTACAAAAGTTCAAAAGTTGCCCTGACCGAGTATTTACAAGAGGCCTTATAATCAGTTCTGGATAACAAATGTCACACCAATTCATTCCGAAGGAACTGGACACAGCTCCATCACTCCAGATAACACCACAGTGGGGACTGTGACCTCAAGTGCTGATGTTTCACAGCATCCTGTTCTGTTAGTAATGTTTTCAAAAGAGATTACACAAATTTGTAATGGGTGCAACTTAAAAGTAACCGAATAAACCTATTAGAAAGGACGTCTACATACTTTTGGGCACATAGCAGACTTACCTGTAATTGATAAATAATTAAATACATAAGAAAATAAATAAAAAAATGAACCCACTCAACATAAAAGATTTGTCCCTTGTCATCTGTCTCCTGCTCCCAACCGTATGGCAGATCTGCAGAAAAGCACATAAGCATTTTGCAATAAAACAAACACCATTTTAAATCACCAATTTTAGTGCTGTAACTGAAATGTTTTGCATTTATATTAGTGATGACTATAACAGTTTAATGAGAGCACAAACTACTGTTATAACTTGTTGACTGTGTTTAAGGCTTAGCGTGACAGTTCCAGGGTGCTGACATGTATGATAGTGAAGTTAAATGCCAAACCTCCAGCACAGCGTTTCTTCTTTCCAGTCTTAGGATGCTCCCACTGTGTTTTCATCTCTTCATGGCTGAAAAAGACCATTTGAGCAGTGGATTTGGGTGTGACACTGAAGTGTACACTTTTGAAAACTGTCTCACTAATACCAATATTATTATTATTATTATTATTATTATTATTATTATAAACCAGCTTAATTAAATTTGCCGATTCAATTAACTGATATAGTTTGGTGCTATAAAAAATAAATATTTCTCTGCAATTCAAATTTGCCATTGTGTACAGTTTACATACATTACATATTTAATGCAATTTCATAAATGCTGTTATATAACTCTTAAGGGAAGGACATCTTATGACAAATTCCAGCATCAATAAAAAAAATACTACTAATATATTCAAGGAGTGAAATATGTATGTATTTTGTTGGTAAGGATTAACTGTAATTTTGTAGTTTCAAACGTATATAACATGGATGTCTAAGACTTTCCTAAACTTATTTTAGTCCACCTAAGCAATCTAGTGCTGGCAGGTTTTCTCTGAGAGCTGGTATGTAAAAAGTGTACACCTCAGTGTCACACCTAAAGCCACTGCTGGTAGCTGTACCTCAATCTGCAGACTTAAATTTAGAGTATGACAAGACGTTAAAGGTGCATACAACACATACACACTTGCACTTAATACAGAAATGAAAATGCCCGGCTGAACCCATTCCAAGCAAGGAAAGTCGGCAGAATGATTTAAACTAACTTACTTGGCATAATAAACCCAGCCGTCTTTAGTGGACCTCTCCTCCCAGCCGGGAGGGAGCTCGTCCTCGCTGTCGGTATCATCCAGTCCCGCGTATTTCAGAGCGGCCATGGCAAGCTAGGGTCTCTCTTGCTTTATTAGTCTCTTTCACACAGTAAAGCCTCTCTCTCAACACTCCACCACTTCTCATTCCCTCATTCTGCACAGGCACTTCCGTAACAACAATGTGACGACAGTCAGTAGGGCATGCTGGGATTTGTAGTCATCCGAGTTTTAAAAAATCAGACGCACTCCAAATGTGCATATTCGTTTGTAATGAACTAAAAAACGACATACATTCCAGAACGTGTTGTGCTACACATATAAACCATAACTGCAGGGCTGCCAACTTTTCCCAAAACCTTTGCGTGATATTTTAAGCGTCGAGTTTGGGGGCTGCCTAACATCCCGAGCGTGGAGGAGCGTGTAGCGTGGAACCGGGGCTGGGTGTTGCTTTCTCATTTTGCTGAGAATTGCTGCGACATTCGGTGGCCCACCTACCGTTGAGGAGTGGGAACAATGGAAAAATAGAAAAAATAGATTTTCAGAGTGCGAAATCGGAGTTGTGGCCTGAGAGCGCGTGAAGACAGTCAGATGCGTGTGTCTCGCGCTCATCGTGTGAGAGTTGGCAGCCCTGTAAATGAATGTGGGTAAATCCCAAGAGTTGCACCACTGAGGTGTTCTTGAGCATGGTACCATACCCACACACTGCTCCCTGGGTGCTGTGTTCCAGGTGAATGCGTTCAATGCAGAGAACAATGTCGTGCTGTTCACACTCTGTGATTTGGTATGTTTATGTATGATATGTTTTGTGACATGAAAGTGGCAAATACGTGTCCTGTTTTGGGAACTAGCAGTGTCCAACATAATATTTCTGCTGTCACTTTTCACTGACTGCGGTTAAACAGTCGAATTGCTTTGACTGTAAACTTAGTAAACAATGACTATTGGAAAAGATTAAATGTCATGTATTCATGTATTTTTAAATGCCAAATTTCTTCATTTGAATCTATTACTGTGAAAACAAATTTATGGAAAATCTATTTGTGGTTGTAATTTTGAGTGTCCAAATTTGAAAGGAAAAGAATAAGATTACCATGGCACAATTGTGATGAAGGCATTTGTTTATTAATGACTAGATGTTAATGTCTTCAGTAAGTTTTATGGTGGACATATTTGTCAATTATTTCTATTTTGGCAACCCAACATCCCCGACTCTCCACTCTCCACCTCATGCCAAACCAGTGTCCTTTTTCTTGAAAACCAAAATATGTTTTCAAAAATATACATCCCAGTCATGTATTTCTCCTCTGGATCAGTTCATAATTGCTGATCTAGCAGAGGCTGTTAATAGTCACGTCATATTTAGAACATTTACCCATACATCACTCAGTCCACAACAACATACATTAGTGTAATTTTATTGCAGTAATTCAGGAAAGCTTGGTATCAATACCAAAACATCCCAATGTTACACACAAAGCACACTTTTACACTCAGTTTCTCGGCACATGAATAAAATACTGTACAGTTTTACTGGAGGAAACAACAAAAATTTCAGTTATGCACTCCCTGCATATTTCCAAGTAACATTTCATGCTCTCTGTTCCTCAAACGTTTGAGACGCGGTCACATTATTGAAAAGTGCCATTAGTACATCTAAGGCCTCTGTCGAAACAATAAATAAAAACATAAAACATTATAACTATTTAAATAAAATTTATAATCTATATTTATAATCTAATAATATAATTCAGGCCTATAATAAGGCCTACTAACTGAACAAACCACCAACATATTTTCCAGTCCTACATATTTCCAGCACCAAATGTGGGCATTTCCTCAATCAGTCCACATTGCAGGAGTTCATACTCCTTTGAGAGAACAAAGAAACATAGAAAGTAAAAAAATTAACTCAACAGCCAAGACAGCAGGAAGGGAAATTTCACAGTGGACTTAGTCTTCATGGGTCCAGCACTCCAGATTCTTTCATTCTCTATATTTCTCTTTTGCTTTGTCGCTTAGTATACAGATGTGCTGGGGAGAAAAAAAAAAAAAAAAAACAGAACCAACGCAATAAAAACCATTAAAAAAAGACTGTTTTGGGTCATATGATTGCACAACACTAAATTTACTTACACTTAGATCCCGGAAATATTCATTGTAGTCTAGAGCATATCCCACCAAAAATTTATCAGGGACCTCAAAGCCAATGTCTGAAAGAAAGAAAGTATAAAAAAAATAAACAAGTGAGAAGGAAAATAAAGACAAACTGGGTTTGTTTATTTATTAACACAAACACACACACAGACATTATCCAGTCTACAGCAAATCATGAAATATATGTGTACAAAATTGATGTTCTCTAAAATTCTAATTGTAGCCTTATGAAGCTCTCTGTTCCTGCACCAACTGTTCAGCAAGTCCCTGTGTTAACATTAACCTAAGCATTAGTCATGTGATTATGTTTCGTCTCTGGACACTAACGTATAGCTTGCCATTTATGGATACTTAGGAGGATGAATAACTGACTCCTACTTCAAGAGACGGCAACATCTGTGCTTCTAGGACAGGTCTAAAGAGCTTAACAGCCTCTACTCCACTAAAAGCATTGCATAACCATTTCGAGCATGGATATATCAGCTCATGTACAAGTAGCAAGTATAACATCATGAGCACAGGGTGCTTTACTCAGTGTAGATTGTAGCACACAAAAAGATCAAATGCAAAAATTCAACATGAACGCCCAGCAAAGAGAAATGACTCACAATCAGGACGGTATCCTGAGCTCCTTGGTGTCCTTTTCACCAGCAGGCTGAAATTGAATGGAACACATTACAATTGATTTGCATGACTATTTCTTTAATTAATTAATACGACTCAACCTCAGACTTCCACACAAACCTTTAAAACAGATAGACAGAACCCAAAGGTTAATTAGAGTCTGGGGTTTTCTGTCAGTGAGACTGCAATCATGATAGTGGAGGCAATGTGAGCAAGCGGTATGATTTATGCCAAGAAGAAAGATCTATCAGATTGTTTGTGGAAGTATATCATGTGAACAAAGGAGACTACCGAGAGCCTTGGTGTTGACGATGCTCTTCAGAATAGAAAACCTTACAATACTAAAGAGTTTGGACTCCACCAATCTACACACTACATACAAAACGGAGGAACTCCAGGACCGCACTTGCGCGCCCCAGGAGCGGTCGTCCAGCAACAATCACTCCAAAACAAGGCACAAATAAGTGAGTGAGGCCACAGAAGGACACACGATAACTTGTAAGCAACAAAGAACACATAAAATCCCTGACCCTAACCCTGGTGAAGAGACGGCACCAGGATGCTTGGGAAGAAGGAAAACCAGAAACAGTGTAACGCACAATGTTCTCAATCCAACTGAGATATTTGGGAGATATGCTGTATAAACAAATCCAAAACAAATAACCTGCTGCCAACAACTTGGTGTCAGATACCACAGCACACCAACAGAGGTTTTGTGAAGTTCATGACTCGACAAGTCAGAGCTATTTTGGTAATACGATGGGGACCCACACAAAATTAGGCAGCTTCTTCTACAGATGAAAGGCTGATTAGGATGTTATTGCCTACGTAAAG
This sequence comes from Ladigesia roloffi, assembly GCA_037577295.1. Taxonomy (NCBI): domain Eukaryota; kingdom Metazoa; phylum Chordata; class Actinopteri; order Characiformes; family Alestidae; genus Ladigesia; species Ladigesia roloffi. The sequence continues at coordinate 10,523,530 of JBBKCR010000122.1, read as the reverse complement.
CTTACATTTGACAAATTTCTATCTGTCTTGTACAAGTAACTGTGTGACTATAAAAGACGATTGCGAAGCTTTCATGCAACACGAAGCAATCATTGTAATAATGGAGTTCCTCAGAACAACATTATCAAACACCACTTGACTGGAAAAATGTACAAAGCTCTAGCGAAGACATTAATATTGTGTAAGTAGAACAATCATGGAATCACAACTAATAATCCATGTACACCATAAAATTTTTCTTTCAGACCAATGAGGACTAAGAGAGCGATACTGCGTTCAGGTCATCGGTTACACAGGACAATAAACAAACAGCTGCACTGCAACCATCCCCATTCCTTCACCCCAATGCAAAACTGCATGGATATGCATGTCGAAAATATGCAAAGGAACTTTGAAACAATGTGGTCAGACAAAACAAAAGCAGAGCACAGCTCTGGTAGCCATTTCTGAAGACAGAACTGGAGCTCATGATTCCAAACACTCCAGTGAAATACACAGGCTTCATGTGGGGCTGCTTCTTATTAAAAGATACACAGGAATTAAATTCAATTAAAGGAATCCAGATGTTATCACTCAAGAAACTAGGAAAAAGATTAAAACACATTGCCTGGAAACAGTCAAATACAACCAACATTGATCTAAAAATCCTTTCGAATGTGTTCAGTACTTTGCAATAATTTCATTAGAGGGACAATTGCAACCTTGTAAAACTAGAGAATGAATAGAAATGTATCAAAACTGAGTGATAATACTATTAATATGTCTTACACAAGATAGCACAGATCAGCCTGCTTCCCCAACACTAGGCAGCACTGAATCCAAAGACTGGGGATCTGCACATGTGAAGAAGATGGGCAGCATGTTTGGACACCTGTCTGAGTTAAATCACGTGGTGCGATTACTCAGTGTTAATTTTCTAAACACATTATTTTTGTGATTAATTGGTCAAAATTAAGGTGTTATTTCAAACCCCTATTTTTTCCCTTCAGAGTTTTCATTGGACAGCATTATGTAGGGTGGGACTGGCTTCTCTCTGAGCTGGCAGTGCCCATCCCAGCCCCCTGTGGTCGCTCCCCCACTTCAAACTGAATGAAATCACAAAGGTAATCAGACTGAAAACTAGTGTTTTGAGGGAGACTGAATCTGTTTTTTTAATTACACAAAGATGCTTTGTTTAATGTTTCTGAAGAGGTTCGAAAGATTCTTCCTCTAAGCCTTTAGGTAACACTGCTCCAAGGCTTAGAAATAAGACTCACAATACACTTTTTATTGGCTGTTCCCATCAAATCTATTCACGCACTATTCTTTTAACATGTATATAATATGTATAAGTTACATTTTAAACCCATTTTATTTGTAGCATTAAGCATGGAATAATTACACCATGGGAATTTTGATTAAATATAGCAATTGCCAAAAATTGCTTCTATTGTCCTCTCTTCTCGAACACTCGACATTAGATGCCTACAGCTAGGAGAGGGCAATTTAGCCATTAATGCACACTGTCTAGTCTGTCCATACCAGACTATCAGATAATGGTCATGTGACTCATATGGCTCAAGCAACTCATGTGACTTTGAATTCAGTGGATTTGTGTCTATACATCATGCAGCTAATTTAAAGTCCCAAGGTACGCAGAGCTAAAAACACACAGGATTGCTCTTTAAATTCTGTTTATTCCTCAACTTCTTTCATTCTTCACATTTCACTGCAATCAGGAAAGTTTCTGTGGTCATTAAATTAATCAAGCAGAAAATTATTTTTTATGAAACTCTTACCTGACCACTTTGACCATTTTGGGATGACATTCATTTAATAATGCGAGCAATGTTTCCATAGTCCTCCCTGTCTCCACAATATCCTGAAAAAGATAAAAAGGCTTAAATACAAGAGCATGGTGTTACCAAGGCCATGGTGTGATCAATCCATGGTTAATCAATATACAAAGTACAAGACAGAGTAAATTCTTCAGTGAGATGCATTTTCTAACATCTTCAATTCAAATATACCATAATACAAACTTAACATTCATTCTGTGGACACAGACTATGCTAAGAGAATCGCCACTTATTGAACTTTTGACCCAGAGTACAGTTAATCAGTGCCTGTTAAAAACGTTAGACCAATAATTACAATCACCAACATCCAATAATCATGGGGCATGGTGGTCATGCTTTTGTGACTAGATTTAAATGTGTGCATATTAGGGATGAGTGATTAGAGCATTATCTGTATCTGTATCTGTTAAACAGATGAGTTATCTGTATCTGCATCTGTACTCGGACTGGGCGGGGGCGGGGCCCATCCCGGAAATGAGCGGGGTTTAACCAGGTAGTGGGTCGGGGTTTTCTTGAAATGTGCGAGGCATGCAATTGATATGTATTCATCAGAAATTGTCATATTTATTGCTGATAAGAAAATTATATATTGGTTCTGATCATGATAAACTATATACAGAACAAGTTTTGCAACAATGAATACAACACATGCGGTCGCAATTATGAATTAAAATGTAATGAACAAGAGTTTTCATCTCAACATAACTTTTATTTACTGAATTTTTTTATGATTATTGGGGGTTTTTATTTGTGTTTCCACACCAGGTATGTGTGTGTGAGAGAGTGTGTGAGTGTGTGTGAGTGCGTGTAGCTTAATTTGTAATATTATTTATAACACAACTACCTTTATTAGTTTTTAAAAAATACAGCATGAAATTGTCACTCAGGGCGTGAAATAAAAAAACTGATAAGAAATTGAGAAAGTGAGAGTGAGAGTGAGAGAGCGAGAGAGAGCCGGAGAGCTCCCCTAGAAATGCTCTTAGCCCCCCTGCTCTGAACAGCCAAATATGTAAATATATATATTTTAAATCTCGACATACGCTGGCTTGAAAAACTAAACTAACGATACGTACACGCCGCGCGCTGACAGACGAATGCAGAACCAGTCAGCTACCCAATGAGAATTTGTATTCAATCCGAGCACAAATATTGACTGGTATTACTTGTATGATACTCGTACTCGTCAAAAGTGCTTTATCCATACTTGTTTCAGCCGAGTATCCGGCTCATCCCTAATAGATATTGTATCACTTTATATAAGACAAATGTGTAAAGGTGAAGGGACTCACCTCAACTATAAGTACATTCTGTGAAGAGTGGGGAAAAACATACATATACATATTAAAACAGAGAAAAGAGGCCACAAAAACAATTTTCCTGAAAGATGGCAAAGATGCAGGAAAAGTAAAGCTCACCTTTCCAGCAAGAGCAGACAATTCATCTCCTCCAATAACCTTTACACAGTTCGTCGACTGATCGTTCTGAGAAAAGCACAAATCAGTAGATAGTTATTTTAACCGAAGTGAAGAATGAGACCTTTTTAAGCCTAAAACCTATGCAGGAGTAAAAAATTATGAATCCATGCTGAAGAGATTTTTGGTCTATGTGTTGGAAGTTGGGGTAATGTGTAAAGAATATGGTTATATGGAATAAAAAGTTTATTATTCAACCTATTGCAGTTTAGCTCTGCCCATTCATGCTGAAGTTCTAAAGATTGTTTATGCACTGTGTTGCCTTTTAAATTCACTGCAAACAGGGGAACCAATCAGAGGATCATTCACATACATCAGTTTCAAACTTACAGTAAATATGATGCAAGTGTGAAACTGTAATATTGTGAAATATATTTGGTAAATTTTGAAGAGAAAAATAGAAGGAAAATGCAGAACATGGATATTTAAAAAACGACTCAGTGAGTCTATAATGGTTAAAGTGACCAAAATAAATGTATTTAATGAATTTATTTCATTCATCAAAAACATCCAGTAACCCTCACCTGGAGCTGTGATGGGTCAACCGTGTCAAAAACACTGCTTAGAGTCTTGTTTGCATATTAAAGTCTCCTACGATAGCAGTATTGCAGTGACCAATACTACAGTAATGTTAAATAAATTATATACTGTACAGCCTGAATAAAGAAGCAGTCTGCTGGAACACAATCCAATTGTTTCCATTGTATATTTCCAAACCACGAAACAGAAGTCTAGAGGCCCAACACAGCTGTAGGCATCAACAGTCTCAGCTTAAAACAATATAGCTCTAATTATAACATGTACAGCCTCGAACCAGCAAAGCACTTATGCGGCAAAGAAAGACAGATTACTTGCTTCTTCTCTGCTTTACTTAAAGTCCAAGATCACACTCGTTTGGCAAGCTCATACAGTGTGAAAGGATGAAAGAGGAGGTTCAAGCTGGAACTCACCGAGTAGCTCTTTAGCCTAATGAAATCCACAGTCAACGGCACAGACTTATCGCTGTTCTGATTCAGTGCCTTAATGTAATCCATCAGGTCTGCAAAGAATGTATACCCTCCTTTCAACACACACAGTGCCACAATATGGTGTCCTCCCATATCTCGAACAATATCCCGGGCCAGCCGTTCGGTCCTAAAGAAAAGGCAGAAGCAAGGCATCCCGTACAGTAATTATAGGATGTGTTTAATTATCAAAAATTCCTGACAGGCATCTTCCTAGGAGGACGCACAAAAGTAACCCCGTGTCCATGATGGACACACTTGAGGGAATTTGTTTAACAAATTTAGAGAAATGTATAATTCAAATCATATGCTCATCCTGTGGCTTTGCAAACAAGTGCCTGTCCCACTCACACACCACTAACTAAATTCACTGTATGAACAGAGGATCTTTTGACAATCCCGGTCACACTGGGGCCAAGTCATTAGTCCAGCAGGGCATCATATCACCACGTAAGTGCGCTCTTCTAAATCTTCAAATCAAGCGCACAGCATTTTATTTCATGGAAAACGTGGAGAGGAAACCCAGCTTCCGCGAGTAACCTGCTTACTCAATCCATAAGCAGAAAAACTTACCGATCCTTAATAAGACCATTGGGGATTATAACACTGTCTAAATCTCCTTCATAGTGTTTGGGAACACAAAAAAGACTGAGCTCATGACCCTTGTCATCATCAAGTATCTGCAAAGATAAAGAAATACAGAAATACAATTACACACACATGCACTTCACTTGCACAACACTCAAATTTGCACAAGGTGGAACACGGTCTCTAAATCTGAGGACAGGCTGTTGAGGACACTGCTGTCTCTCTTATTCTTATTCAGGCCTGACTGTCCTACATCTGTCTGTAAAGGTGCTTCTGTATGAATGCAGAAAGAAAATGGAGGTTTAGAGTAAAGGCTAGAAAAGGCTGGCTACATGCACAGGTTAACAGGTAGGCAATGGGCTGGACTGCTGCTGTGGTCCTGGCAGCAGCTCCTCGCCCTGTCTGCTGATCCCCCCCTCCCTGCTCAGAGAAGGCTTGATCGGGCTGCTCTTGCTACAAACGCATCAAACGCAGGTGCGCGTCAGGAATCTAGCAGCTAATTTCTTACGAAACAAACGAGCGGCTTTCGTGGAGCCTCCAGACAATCGGAGAAGAAGCCTGGCTCGTCCCATACCACCCCAGGCAGTCAGAGCACGTTTAGAGCATACAGTCTTCAAATCCCATCAGTCACAACCCCTACAAGACGAAATTCAACTTACCTCCAGATAGGAGGCCATGGTCTAAGGCTTGTTGATGGGAAGGCTGTTCTATGGAACCACTGGTGCTGTCATGCTTGCCTGTGCAGTTGAGAGAGGAGGAAGAGCAGTCCGAGACCACAAGTCCTCAGCGCCGCTCCAGCACGAACAGCGCGAGAGACGCTGCCCAGTTTTAAACCCTGACGTCACAATCCAGTTTACCCACTAATCTGATTTAGAAGCAGCGACAATTTGCTCTGCCCTGGCCGCCCCGCCCCCTAGGACCAAGACCCTCAGAACCAAGACCCCCAGGACCCAGAGCACGAGCTGGGCAAGGGGGGTGAAAAAAACGAATATACGGTCCCCGCCCTTTTATATATACCCGCACAGAAGGTTGGGTATTTGTAGCTCTATTTATATGCATACATAAAATATCTATATAAAGAAATATATAAATAGAGATAGAGATATAAGTATCTAACATTCTGTGAGGTATTTGTATCTCTATTTATATTTAAACATAAAATAATATATGTAAAGAAATATAGATAAATAGAGAGATAAATAGAGACAGGCATATATAGACATACACCTATTTATTATGTCCGTGAAGGTGCTTTTTGGAATTACACATTCTTGGTAAAAAAAAACAAAAAAAAAAACAACGAATACTGTATTCGGACAAATACTTAAAAAAATATTTGTTTTCGGGAACGCTGCATTATGAATTTTACTCGAATACAAATATTTTCCCCTTTTAACAAATACATATACAAATAGCGTCCGCTCTGCACACCGCTGATGTACATATATGGGTCATTCCACGAAATCGGTAACGTTGAAATTTTTTTTTTATCATTTTGTCTCAATTTTTTCAATATCTCTGGAAAGAAGACACCCTAAAGTGGCAATAAATGTTATGGTGCCATCTCAGGCTATTAATTTTATTTATGTAATAATTGCTCATAAGCACCCACGTTGCATAATATGGGTATCAGCTCAATGATACACACAAGGTAACTTTTAAAAATGTTAGCAATATACTAAATAAACTTTTAAAACTGTGTGACTACAGTGAAACCTAATCAATGCCACTCCTGTTACTTAGATGTCAAACATGTTACTCTGGAAAAGTAACAGGACTGACAGTAACAGGGTTGACGATTTCAAGCTAATTTGCCCCTAGTTAACATTAGCTTAAGGTCACAAGAGCAGATGTTTTACAATTTGAATGGATATTACTTATAGATGTGGTAAATATCAAGATACAAATAATAGTATTTTAATTCGTATGTTAAAAATTGGTAACAGGAATTTATGATCTCATAAATCAACAAAATTCTACATTATAGAAGAGACAAACTTGCTTGTCTTTTAAATGTTGGAAATCCTCTTCCTGTAAATGATGTAACTTTCTGTAAAGTTGGAATGTGCCATTATTTTACAGGGTTGTTTTTGTGTCAGTAACAGGGTGGACTTGAAATCAGGGGACACTGATAAAATTATTTATATTTCAGAGATGACATGTGTTCATGCTGAAAACATTGCTTAACAATGAGATTACTTTAAGAACAATATACAAAAAATGCTAAAAAAATGCTATTAAGGAGACCTGCTGGAAAATGCTTAACCCTCTGACTGTCCTTGTTTTTACTACCCTTTCAGCATCCTCATGGCTAAAAATGGACAGAGGACGCTCAGAGGGTTAAAGCCTAGGCCATTGTTTTCTACTCGCTCTTACAGGGTCAACAGTTCATTTAGTTATGTGCAGTAGATAATATTCTAAGTAATTTAATGCTTCCAAAACCTTCAAAACTTTAAACTAGTGAGAAACATTGTAGCTCTGCAGATGATTTGCATTATTTAACCAACAGCGGCATCCCTGCTCAAAATATTAATGTTATTTATGAATAGACTATTTTCTCTAATATGATCCACATACTCAGCCAAAGAAACCCTTAAACAGAAAGACACATAGGAATTTCAAATCTATCTTTATTCATATAGATAGCAGCACGTTTTACAGAAATATAACTGCAAGAGTATACAAATGTACTGATTTAAAGCAAAATACAAGTATATTTATATGTTAAATGTTACTTCACATGAATCTTCACACAATACTTTGACACACTCAAAAGTAAATTGTTATCCCTATGACTTCAAAAGTGAAAAATGTTATTCACATCAAACAAAACCAATTTGTAGTAAAAAAAAAATGCATGAACAATGAAAACGAGTAAGATGCACACATTCACACGCATACACACATCACACAAACTGCTGGTGAGTGGGGTAAGCGCTCTCAGATTGTTGTCAGAATCCATTTCACATCCATTACTTCACTATGCCTTTTTCCCAAAAAATGAGAACAATCAAAAGTGTGTCAATTTTTTTTTCTGCTCTGTACCTTGTTATGGCAAATCTCAAGAGGCAATAACCAATTTCATTTAAAGAAACAAAAAAGAAATGATTGAGCTGCATAGCAGTTTAATGATATAAAGCTCAAATGCACTTAGTTTCTGTATTTGATGGATCTGTAAACAACACTTAGATGAGACGACTACACACGTCATTAGAAATCTTGCAGTTTTTTTACTTTTGGATCACTTGAAAGTTGAACTACAAACCCCAAAATGTGTAATTAGTTACAAAGGTACTTTAGAAGTAAGGGGGAAACGGCTTGCAAAGGCACGAAGTACTTCCAATAAAAATAGCACAATACAATGGAAGGTAGAATAAATATCTGCGTAACTTAACGAAGGTTTAAGTAGTTCTTACGACGATGGATCGCGCAGAAATGTTCTGCTTTTGTTCCATTTCTTTGTTTTCTGTTACACATACAGTATGACATTTTGACCTAAGCTGGAACATTGGTACTGGAAAACCAAGAACTCACAGATAACACATTTCACCCCCCCCAAAAAAGGAGTTCTGCTGCCATATTGTGAGGAAAGGAGATATTGTCATAATTGGTCCTTAGTTAGATGTAGTGTGAATCTATATTTCTACATCATGAGGTAAAAACACATTCGTTCACTCTGAAATCAGAGTTACTATTTTGTTTATATGGCTTTGTATGGAACATATGTTCCAATTCATTAGCCTATATACTCTGTAAAAACCTCTCCTTTCTATTATTTTTTTAGGTCTTCAGTATTTGAGCTCCACAAGTCACACAGAAACTCTGCTTCATAGCACAGTGATGGGGACAAAAGCACTATAATTTTCTCCCCCTTGACATGATGTATGAAGTACAGTACTGCAGAAGGGACAAAAAATTCAATGTTTTAAAATGTACATAGTACATTTAGTAATTTCAGTCTTACAAAAATACTGTATGTATGGCTCACTTAATACAGGTGAGAGATTACACTTTACTACAAAGACATCACATTTTCTACAAACCAATGTCACATAGAGGAACAACAACCACAACTCAAAGTTTAGGCTTCTTTTTACATAGCTTGTAACAAATATTAAATATATAATTAGAAAATAAGTGACTATACATTGATGCTGGACAGACAAGGGAAATAGTCAAATATAAATAATATAAATCAAATGTTTTTGGGAGAATTAATTTTTTAACCAAAGTTACTCTGCGCGTTAACATTGTCAATGCAAAAGCTGCATCTAGAAATAACTGTTGCAAAAAAACTTATTGTTAAATATAGTCATGGTTCGTTCAAATGCAGGGGGGCTGTAATTAAATATGAAGGTGCGCTCCAACATGATGGTGGGGGGAAAAAAGTTATTAGCATGTTGCCTTAGAAGAAAAAAAATTGTTTGCCTAAAGAACATTTCAATTAATGTAACTAAGAAACTTTTGTAAATGAGCTCCAAGAATGTGGAACCTGTGCGTTTAGATTTTTTTAAAAAGAATTACTCTGTGGTCTGTAATGGGTTCTTAAAAAAAAAAGTGTTTCTATGGGATAGCTCTTAAAGAGCCTTTGTCGTAGCTTTCTATTTAAGCATGAAATATTAAGATATGTGACCACATAATAAAATGCTAAAATGTTGAGTTATGATAAATGCCACCCAAAGAGACATGGGAGCACTGATTCTGACAAAGAACTAGGAGTTTTAAAAATATATCCATGAACAAGAGCCAAGCTTTAGGATTGAGGCGTTTTCTACCAATAAGCCTAAATGTTGATATAACAATGGTTACTTACGTAAACAATGTAGCACCACTACAATAAGCTCAAATGAACCCTGTACAACTTCATTTAATGAGTCAAACAATAAAAAAACTGATGAGCCATCCACTCTTCACATTAATAAATCTCCTCTCCAGCAGCTAGTGCCCAATTGGAAAAGTATTTCTAATACATTTAATATAAAAACATGGATCAATCTTCATGTAACATAGTACACATATTAATATGCTCTACTTGTTTCTAGTGAACACACAAAGCAGACAAACTATACACATCATGGCACAGGCATGTGTGTAGCCTGATTGGCCATCAAGAAACGCGAGTTTACGAATATCTAAAGCTGTTAAATTAGGTGCCATTGCCGATTTTATCAGTCAACGACAGTTTTAGTCACTTCTTACTAAAATGCAGGTGGTCTCACCACAGAATATTTGCCAGATGTGCCACAGTAAAAATGCATATTACATTAAGTGAAAGCTCATGACTCTCAGAATTAATAACCAGGCTACACTACGTGTGTGTGTGTGTGTATGAGAAAGAGAGACAACAGTTTCGTATGTTAACATACTGTACATCAGAGATGGAACACAACCCTGACAGGAATGACTAAAGATGGGCCTCTTCTTTATAAAATGCATTAGATGGGACAATAAAAAAAATATTTTGTACATACAAATATATACAGTAAATGTAAAACTTCTTGTGAATCAGTAAAGATGGACATGGCATACAATCATCAAAATAAAAAAGTATAATCATGGCTCGTTAAATAGGTTATTATGAAAATGGAAGGTAAAATGTGACTGAAAAAAGAGAACCTTTTTGGGAAAGTCTCACTAAAGACTAAAACAGTCAGACATAGGCAAACAGGTGGATGCAAAATGGCTTGAAAGCTAAAAGGGAGTGTCTTATTTCAGAAGCTCCATAAAGTGCTAAACATACCATCTAAAATTCATAGACAATATATCGATCCAATGTGGCGAGTTCTAGGTTCAAGTTGTGTCAGTTTTTATAGGTGAGATGGAAAATGATTCAGGGCAAATAATCTATTCAAAAAATATGCAAACAACATATGCTGCTTGGATATGAAATTCAAAAAGACCACATGATTTTGACTTGCCAGAAAAATTGTTGGCCCCAGTTATGTGGATAAATGGGAACTATATCATGACTATACACACACTAGTAACAGTCCACATGAGCGCCCTACAGGAAAACACAGTGCCAGCTTTAAAAACGTAGATCTTCCAGATTCTGCAGGTCATTACGGTTGCGTCTATAAGTTCAAATAGAGCTCAAGGGAGCTTTCCAAGATGATATTCCAATGTATCTTTACTGCTCTAAAAAATCCCTGGGCAGCGTCTTCCCTTGTTCCTGAAACCGTTCTAGTAGTTCGTCAATCTTCTCATTGAGGTTGTTGGACTGGTCCAGTAAAGTCTGAATCTGTGTACTAGTTTGAAGCTGGCTCTGGTCATGATCTGAACTAGGATGCCCCATGGTGACAAGCTGATCTGCCAACACAGGACCAAGAGGATTTAACACCGCACCACATTCTCACACACAGAAGAACATAAGACTATTAAAACTAAAACTAGACCTCATATACACTCAACAACCACAACAGAATCCACTAACAGGTGAAGAGAATAATACTTGTCTTGTTACAATGGCACATGCCAAGATGTGAGGTATATTGGAAAGCAAGTGAACCAAAGAGAATGAACCACATTTTGATTTCTTTCATTTGGACGGCCATGGGTTTGGGCATCCCTAACCTGAGGAAGAGATGGCACCTTGATGAACTATGGGAAGTAGACAACCCAGTAGATGAAGTGTGTTCTTATGAACAATGTTCTTCTGGAAAAACGTGGGTCCTTGTATTCATGTGGAATTCATGTTCCTTTACCATGTAACACCTGTCTATACATTGTTGCAGACAAAGTACTTCACTGCAACAATCTTTCCTAATGGCAGTGGACCTGCTCATATGGTGCCCAGTCATGTTGCATCAACTCTTCAGGAATGGTTTGGAAAATATATTCCATATTCCAAGATCTCAATCTGATCAAGAATCTGTGGGATGTGATGTTTAAGCTAGGCTGAGGCTCCACCTCTTAACTTAAATCACTTTAAGAATCTGATGGTAACAAGTGCACGGAGAACATAGAACAGCTTCAGGGGTTTTGTGGAGTCCATTAGACAGAGTCAGACCTGTTTTGGTGGCACAATGGGGACCTACTAAATAAAACATTTTAATGTTGTGGCTGATAGGTGTATACAGGTGATTAAACTACCATCATATTTACACAGCAGCAAGATCATACGAAATCTCTGTGAAAAAGACTTACCAGTGTTGAGTTCAAACAGAAACAGGCCTGGTTGCCCTGGCTGCACAGGCTGGCTAAGAGTGCTCCCCAAAGCTGTTTGAAAAAGTGGATCAGGACTCTGCTGACTGGGTGCAGAAGTAGAGCTCTGTAACCCTCCAATTGCCACACTACCTTGGCCAGTAAAAATGGCTGCTGTTGTTGCTGCCTGAGGTAACTCTTGGGTGCCTACACTACTTTGCAGTGCTGAAATGGTTGCTGGGGGCAAAAAAATGTTGACAGAGGCTTGGTCTGTGGAAGATACAGAGGCAACATTACTGGCGCTTGGAACAACCTGCATAGGTTGCTGGTCCTGAAAAAGTCCTGGTTGAGTTGAAGGCATACTAGTGGAGGAGTCACCCACGACAGAGCTCTCATCTTGGAAAAACATGGGCTCTGATGAATCCTGCTGGGACACATTCACTACACTTGCTTGGGGAAAAAGAATTTGAGCACTCTGAGTTGACTGGGATGGAGGGGCCGTAGACTGGCTAGTGGAGTTGTCTGCAGTCACGTTTGCAGAGCTTGGTACGACTTGCATGGGCTGCTGGTCCTGAAAGATATTCTGAGGAAGTGGTTCGCCACCAATTGGGCCCTGGCTCTGGCCACTGAATAGCAGAGTCTGAGGCAGGTCTTGTGGGTTAATGGAAGCAGCGCAAAATAGTAAGCCTGTTTGTGGTTGTTGCTGACCCTGGCTTTGGGATATTGTGGACATACTCTGGAAAAGAGAAGCTTGCTGGGGTGTTGGTATTTGCTGCGGCTGGGGAGTCTGTTGCTCCATTGGGGTGGACAACTGGGGCTGACCCTGAAAAAGTGAGACTGTCTGGGCTGCTGAAGCAGAAGTTTGTATTGGGGTGAGAAAAGCTATCTGTTGTTGCTGTTGGTTCTGGGAGTTGTCAGTCGTTATTTGGCTTGGGAGAACCCCCTGTGAAATGAAGAGTGTGGCCGAGGGAGCCTGTTGCTCAGAAGCCAAGTTATTACTTGTCAACATCGTCATTGTGTTGGGAAATAAACCAGGTTGGACCTGGGTAGCTTTGGAAGCGCCAAAGAGTGCTGTCTGTGGGTCCTGTGTTTCAGTCATTGCAGTGTGAGCCTGAAAGAGCTGCTGAGGAGGTGAGGACTGGGAAGGTGACTGCTGCATGAAGCTTGATGTCTGAATAGTCAGTAGGCCTCCTGCCTGCTGAAAAAGTGCTTGCTGCTGTGACTGCTGGGATGAGTTCTGAAGGAAACCATCAGATGGCTGTGACATAGTATTGTCTGTCTGTGTTGTACTTTGATGCTCTGACATTTGATCCTGTGGTACTCCAGGAAAACACGGTGTGCACTGCATAGGAATCTGCGGTTGTAAAAGTTCTGATTGTAATTGCTTTTGAAGAACTTCCAAGACTTCCTGGTGATGTTCTTGTTGAAGTTTTTCTAGATGTTTCTGATGTTGTTGTTGTTGTTGTAGATTATCAAATACTTTCTGATGCTGTATGTTCACCAAGGAGTTCTGCTGCTGAATGTTCTCAAGAACTTTCTGGTGTGATTGTTGCTGTTGCAAGGTCCCAAGAGCTTGTTGCTGAAGGTTCACAAAGACCCTTTGCTGCTGTTCTAGATTTTCCAACACATTTTGTTGATGCTGGAGATCCACTAGTGCCTTCTGATGTTGTTGCTGCAGATTCTCCAATATATTCTGTTCTTGTTGCTGCTGTTGTTGGTTGGTCAGTGTGTTATCATTGCCCCCCAGCCTTAAACTGTTCATGTTCTCCTGGACATGTTGCTGGAGGCTTTCTGCAGAAGGTGTTGGACCATAAAGCACAGAGTTAAGTTGCTGTTGCTCTTGCAGCTCCCTCACTGCTCTTTCCAGCTGTGAAACCTCATCTTGAGGCAAAAGAGTTTGGACCTGGGTTTGCTGTGCTGGAGGAGGCCTTGACTCCATCCCCACAACCACCATTCCTGTACCATCTGGACTGTTGTCCTCTGGAGACAGAGTCTCTGGCGTTTCACGTAGAAACTGTTGTGGGACCTGTGGGGGCACAGGCTGAAGAACTGTTGAGTCTTCTGACAAAGATACTTGGAAGGATGTTGTAGGGGATATGTCCTGTTTCTGAATGGTGGTAAGAGTCTCTGGAGGTGCAAAAATTGGAGGTCCTGACTGTTGAGAGTCAACAGGTGGCAGAGGCACAGGGCTAGGGAATGATTTACTGCTGGGAAGTACAGTGGTGATTTCTAAAATCTGTTGGTTTGAATTAAGGACCTCTGGAGGCTGGATAAAATAAGAAAATAAGCATTTAACATGTTATATACTTTACAGTTAATCTCCCATACATCACAATTAAGGTAGAATTCAATATAATATCATTTAGAGCCAACCTTAAAAATGCTGCATGTTGTAGGGTTGGTTGAAACTTCCATTGGAGTGACTTCTTCTCGTTTGACTATGGATATCATTGGTGACATCAAGGAACTGTTTTGACTACTGGTCCCAGTTTGCATTGCTACAAGTGTAATTGGAAATGTGAACAACATAAACAAAACAATGATCTTGTGATTTAACTTAAGAATGCATATTATGACCATCATTGTAATTGTCTCTTACCTGTTATCTGGTCTTCAAAAGTGCAAGGCTTGGATGTTGCTGATAATTCTGATTTCACAGAAATATCTGCCTTTTCTGCAAAAAAATATGATTTATCAAAAACAAAACACATGAGCACATAACAGGGCCTGAGCAATACACCAGGTGGCCAATACATGCATCAGTACCTGTAGTTTTATAAATATCAGCATAAATACTGTGGCCAATGCACAGATAATTACTAAATTTTTTTTGGTTGTAGCATTACTGGAATATTAACCTGTGTTTACTTAATGATGAAGTGAAAGCCTAAACATGAACCATATATGAAGGATTTCCCATTTAAATATATCACAACAATGTAAACCTAAATTATACTGTAAATGAGCACAAATAATATTCTTAGCTTAACATAGGTTTTTGAAAATTGACTGCTACTACTTAAATAACTTATTTTCATAATATCTATTAAAAAACACTTTTTCAAAGAGAATTGGAGAAAAGTGATAGGCCATTAAAAAAACATTAGAGAGCCTTACTCCTGGTGCTCCATTATTACTTAAGGACTATGAATTTCTGTTTTGTTTAAGCTCACAAAATGTTAAAATTGATAACTTACAGCCATACTTAGACAGCATACATGTGTCAATTTTATCAGTTTTCAAAGAACTGTTTATCTCAAAGTTAATCTTGTGCATAAAATATTAGTAGTAGCACATTAGCAATATGTCGCTATATTTTGTAGATGATAGAACAACAGATGTACTATGTATTAGATTTGTTGCATGGACATGAGTCAAAGAAAGCCAAAGAAGTGGAATTTAGGACCCCCTGGAAGCAATCAGTGATGTATATTGTTATTGCTGGTCAACAGCAAAAGCAAAACAGAAATTATTTTTGTACTAGCCAAATAAGGTATCTTATTCAATAAAGGTTAAATGTTTTTGTTTCAACACAATGTTTAACCACAAACCTGGCTGAGGAGAATAGGTGAAAGGCTGTAATTCATGGGTCCTCCCTGCATTAGTTACCACACAGATGCCAACTGAGACAGGGGAGGTCAGAGTCAAATCATGATAGGGAGGGACCTTCACCACTAGATGATTCTGTTTGAGTGAAAAAAAGGAGTTTGAAAGAACAGTTTACAATTATGGGTGAAACGTATGACCCATTACTTAATCAAGTGGCACATACTTGATGAAAAAGCTCCATGTCAATCTCCGCTTCAGCCTGCCAGGCACCCTCATCTGAAAGAAAGACAGAAACTGTATTGAAAGTGAACATTACATATATTCAGATAAAAAGCTTTACTTCTTCATGCAAAGCTTTTTAGAATCTAAAGATCTACACAAGGTTATTTAAGCATTACCTTGAGAATTTTCCTGAAAAATAACTTTGGTTCCCTTAAGAAAGTTCTTGCCAATAATGAAGACTTCCTCTCCACCAGTTACTGGACAGCTGTGAAGACTCTTTTTGAGAATTTCAGGCACTCCAGCAGGCTGGGCTGAACATTAAAAGATACAAAATAAATTAGCGTTCTCTGAAAGGTTAAAAAAAAATAATAATAAAAAACTTTCAACAATAAATTACTGCATTCTCTTGGTAGCTTTTTATAGACATTGAATATACTCACTACAGAGAATTGGAGAAGAAAGGGTCTGAAGAGTGAGGACAGAGCCGTCTGGTCTGGGGATATTCACTCTGAATGCCAAACGAGCCCGAGTGCTCTTCTTTTTGGAGCCAGCAACCCCTATTCGAGCTTCAACATCTGCATTCCTCAGTTTGAGAATGCCAACACAATCCACTCTGCAAAGAGATATCCATATAACTGTAGCACTGTTCAATACCCAAGAAATAATTATGAATAATTCTAAAGTGCTGTAATAAAGGAAGAAGACAACATTGTTCTTACGCTAACGTCATAGAGTTGCTGGGCTCAAGATTCACTTCAATAACCGTGGTCCCCTCAATGTCGACTTCTTTACAGGCTGTCGTGTTACGTCCAGTAACTCTACAGGCTTGATAAAAGCCATGAGGCTTTACACGTCCAGCATCATTAGCGACAAACACTTGGAGAACAACTGGTTCATTCAAACCTTCTAACTAAAACAAGAACATGGAATACAATGAATACACATGGTGATAACCAGTATAAATATCAAACTGTTTATTAAAAAAATCTGAGGGACTGTATTAACAAAATGTAATGAAATATATGAATTTAATTCTTACTTTCACAGTCGGAAAGCCTTGTTGTGTGCGGTCCTTAACAGATCCTCTACTCCCCTCCGTAAGGTATCGTGCTCGGTGCTGTGTTTCAGGTTGGACTATTATCTTTAGATCCTTTCCCTCGCTCTTCTGTGGATACTGTGTTGAAAGAATGCCCCCTTTCTGAATCCCAGCCACCTCAAGGGTGCTAAGAGAGGGATAAGGTATTCAGTAACTGAACATGACAGAACACTTCACACTAGTTAGTGGGGGTGTGGGTGGTTAAATTTCAGACAACAGGACATATAATGACTACAAAGACACTAATGGGATCATTTGTAATTTAAATTATCATATAGTATGATGGCCAGTAATGCTAACAGACTAGAGTAAGTAACCAATAATGCTACCTCAGTTGAATGAGTGTAAAGCTGAAGTAAAGCAAACTGTCCCAGTTATAATAAAAAAAAAGAAGTACATAATGTCTGCAGATTACTAGAGTTCATGTTCAGATTTCTGTTTCAGAATGTTCTTAATTCTAAAATTTTATGAAGGCGTGACATCAATAAACACCTGACACACACACGAGGCACAAACTCCAAAGTCCTGTGGAGAACCCTCGATACATTTTAGTGTGGATTCCCTCATTTCAAATTACAGACTTTGGATACATACAAATTAGGGGTATGATACAAGCATACCTTACTACAGTAAGAAATTTATGGAAGCCATATGCTATTATGTATTGCCACTAAAGACATCACATTTACATATCACTATCATCTTTGGGCACCATATACAGCTCGCAAAATAAGTATTGAACATGTGACCAATTATCTAAATAAATACATTTCTAAAGGTGTAATTGACATTAAATTCTCATCAGATGTTCGTAACAACCCAGTCAATGCACCTATGCAAGAAATCAAACCATAGATTTCCATACATTAAGTGCAATAAAATAGAATGACACACAGAAATGGTACTACAGCTATAAGACGCCTCCAGTATGGAGAAACTAGTCACATGCATTGCTCAGGCGTGATTTTGGCCCATTCATCCACACAAACAGACTTCAGATACTGAAGGTTCTGTTGGCCCCTTCTATAAACTCTAAGCTTTAGTTCTTTCCATAGATATTTGTCAGGTTTCAGGTGCTATTCTAGCACCAGCTGTTTCCTTGGTGTGTTTGCGATCATTGTCTTTCTGAAACGTCCACCCTCATCTTCGTCATCCTGGTAGAAAGCAGCAGATTTTATATAAAGAATAGGTCTGTATATTTTCCCTTTCATTCTCCCTTCAATTATATGAATGCTGAAAAACAGCCCCACTCCAAGACGTTCCACCCTCCAAACTTCACTATTGGAATGCTGTTTATGGGCCGATAAGAAGTACCTTTTGACCTCCAAACGTGATGTGTATTATGGCATCCAAAGAGTTCAATCTTTGTCTTATTTGACCAGAATAAATTATTCCAGTACGTTACAGGCTAACCCTAACTTTAAATGCACTGATGTTTTTGTTTTTCTTCATCAATGGTGGCCTGGCAAGTTGTACCTGCTAATTCCAGGTCTTTCTGAAGCTCTGCATAAGTGGTCCTTGCTACTTGGACAACTCTTCTGATAATTCTTTTCACTCCTCTGTCTTAAATCTTGAGGGGAGCACCTGGTTGTGGCTGTTGAAGTGACGTTCTTTCAACTTCTGGAACCCCGACAGTGTTCACTGGAACCTTCAGTAGTTTTGAACCTCTGTAACCAATGCCATCAGTATATTTTGTAACAATAAGGTTGCAAAAGTCTTGAGAGCTCTTTCCCATCATGACTTGTGACACCTTGGTAATGAAACACCTTTTTATAGCCATCACTTGGGACTGAACTAGCTGATATTAATTTGCACCAAGTGACAAGATTGTGTTCTAATTTTTGATAGACCTCAGCTGATGCCCTGACATTCCATATCTTTAAGCACCTTCCTTTCTTCAAATGTTCAATACTATCACCCAGTGTCATTCCATTTTATTACACACAGCTTAATTTATGCACATCTACACCATACATTTACTTAGAAAATACTTATTTTACATGCTGTATGTTGTGCTATTTCTTGGAACTGTTCCCTATACATACTGACTAATTTTCTTTTGAAAATATTCTGAAGTCCTTATTAATGTATATGGTAAATACCTAACTTTAAAATAATTGCTAATCCAAATAGGTATAGCATTTCTGATTCATTTAAGAAAATACACATTTACTGAAATCATCTAAATAGATTTTATAAGCCTAATGCACATAGTATTCTCAACTGGAGAAGTCAATCCTTGACCCCACAATTGCCACCATCTAGACAGTGAGTCGTATACAAACCCATGGCAAACACTGCTGTCTTAGTCTAGTCCTTAACAGGTTTTAGAGGTTCTTATTAATCTTAAAAGGTCCAATGGCATGAAAATTTCACATAATGAGATTTTAACATAACATTTGTACGAGTTCCCCTAGACTGCTTATGGTCCTGCAGTGGCTAGAAATGCCGATTTGTGTAAAGCGTGCTTTGACCATCCTGCTCCGCCACTGAGAGAATGACAGCTTAGGTGGCCAGATCTGGAATTTGGCCCTGTGTGTTATCATACGGAGAAAGGTTACCTTCCCTTTTCTCATGCTTTGCCTGCCTAGAAAAAAAGCACACAAAAGCAGCATGCCATGGGACCTTTAAGAAGTAGGAGGCTTCTCTCTGGAAAGTTGGCAGAGCAAATTTAAACATGGAAAGGAACCAACCTCCCTTTGAGATTGCCCTTCGCTTCAGAGCCCAGTTGTGAAAGTACAAAATGTGGTGCTTTTGCACTGTCTGCATCAAACACATCCATGGTTGCTTCATCCCTGGTCACAGGTTTAGGACCAGGCCGCTGGCGAGGTGTACGCTTTCGGGATTTCCGGGGTACCTCAGTATTGTCATTGTATGAACTGGTACTTAGCATGCTGAAATTAGAGACCGAGTCATCCATCCATATACTGCTGCTCTGCTCGGAGTCTGGGTTGACTGCTAACTCATCCTGACAAGACATTTGGCTGTCATCCAATAGGTCTTCTGGCGGCGGAGAGATGTTCAGGACGGTCCGCCGTTTTGAGGGGGTCATCTGGTTCTGATGGGTCGGTGCCCCAACACCATCGACACCAGAAGCCCCACTGATAGCAGAAGCTGAACCAGGTTCCACTCCCAACACATCTGCAGGGAGACAGCTGTGAAGCCTGGAAGACTGCTCGGGAGCTGAAGCAGCAGCCTGCAAGCTGGCACAGGAAGAGGCAGGAAGTGCACTGCTGTGCCCTCCAGGGGAGGATGAGGCGGTAGCTGCATCTGTAGTATGCACAAAGTAAAAAGTTAATAAAGCTTTTTACTAAAAAAACTGGCTAGCAGTCCCGTTTCAGCAGTGAAATTTGTGTATGACAGTGTCTTGTAATCCCCCATCCCTCTGGACCACTAAAAAAATAAAATAAAAAATCAATGGTATCATGTCAATGACATTCTATCCATCGTTTACTTTTCTTTTCCTTTTTATTCGTAAAAGAATCTGTTTGTGCACAGACATTTCTACTATTGCTTTTACATTATATGGCCAAAATGTCCAAAAACTGAAATCCTGTGCTATGTTAAACTGTGAAAGTAAACATGCGCAAGACATACAGAGTATGCCTGACTGCTGTCTTATAAAAAAGGGCTGAGTTTATCTACACAACCCGTGAAAACAAATGCTGTCCAATTATAATTCAGGTGTCTGAAATACTGTGCCAGGTGTCAAATATTGCATGCCAATTGGAGGATTTGGTTGGGACTGAGCGTAGCCATGGAGACAGAATAAACAAGCTTCTGACCTACGAAGCAGAGAACTGCGGACCATTTTATAAGCAGACTCTCCCTGTTTCAGAGGGAACTCCCTGGAATAAAAACGAAAAATGACAGCAAAAGAGCAGTAAGTGCTGGTCATTCAAGAATCATCCAATGTAGATATCAGCAGATTTGGTCAATCAGTCATTTGTGCACAAATATATCACTAGATTATTCACTAAATTAGCATCAACTCCAAAGTGCTAGTGCTAACAAAAGCACATGGACCCCAAAAAATTTAATTTAGCCAAAAATGAACAGGGACAGTTTTACAATCTTAATGTCCCAGTCTTACATTTAAAATTTTAGCTCAGAGTTGAAGTTTAGTGTTGCTAAACCCAATGTGTGTTTCTGCTAAACAGATAAAAGTCTGGGCAGCATTTTAAACATGTACAACTTCATAACAGAGAGTCGCTCAGCAAGAAATTCACCTTGCAAAACTGCAATGATTGTAATGATTAGACAAGAGAAGACCCTACTTAAAGAAGGGAAAAGACCATGAGAAAAGCCTTTATGATTTCCTTTTTATTAAATTGTTTCCTCTTTATTACTGTCTAATCTCTACAAAAAAAATAGCAGGCAAGTTTTTAGGCCCACCTGAAATAAAACTTGCCGTTGGTGGGCAAACGCCAGAAAGTGGTCTGGGCAAAAACCAGGAAACAACTCTTGCCCAGTGAGAGCAATAACAGGAAATTCTTTAAACATTTTAGTGGTTTTATTGGAGACAGAGGCAGCAAATGCAGCATTGGTCACAGAACTGTACAGTACATTTGATAGTTTGCCTCTAGATTGAAGAAAAAAACACAACTTAGAAAAGTTGTGTAAATGGGTTTAATTTTTTTAATGCCAGCAAGTGTGTTATGAACATTTAAGGATGGACAGTCAGTCTAAAATAAACAGAAAAAGCAGTCGCTTAAAAACAAAACAAAAACCTAAAGAATAACTGGAAAGTGAAAGAGTGAAAAGGAGGACATTCCACAAGATCAAAAAAAGAGGGCAGAACAGAGTGAAATAAGTGATCAAAACTGATTAAGGAGTAGAAAATCTAATGAGTCAGTTTTTCAAGCCAACTAAAGAGACAAGATGGTGAGGTGATTCAGCAGTTAATGCAGTGAGCTAGCCTACCTGAGGCCAAGGTTGCTGAGGGAAGAGGACCTGCCTCTCCACCGCTCTTCTGGCTCATGTCGTGTTTGTCTTGTGTGGTGGGGGGAAGCTGCAGTTCTTTAGGCAGTAGGTCATACACTGACTCTGAAAAATTTATAAAGTCAGAATAAGGGTGAGGCAGTGCGAGCGAATGGTAAAGCAAATGTGAAAGTATCGCATATACACTATGACAGTTCCTGTGATTAACTAAAATGAACCACTATGATTCAACAATTTATTCAGATTAATATTAACCATCTGTCCAGGATTAGGTTTAACAGATGACATCAGTTAGTAGATTTAACTAACAATCACTCGATTCATTTCTATTCACAAAATAATTTGCACGTTGTCATTGCCCTTCTAAAACACAGGCAAACTGGAAATATATAGAAGTATATATATATAAGTGCATCTTTCTGAGCATCTTTAAGATAGTTTAAGACTGAGTTTTTAAGACACTGCAAGAACCCTGTGTGTGTTGCTTTCTGTTTGACCTTCTAAAATTGGAGAAGTTTGGTCATCTCTGAACATAACATTTCACTCAGAAGGTAGAATTAGGTGTTACTTCCCCAGTTTAGTATAAATGGGCTAGAAGCACTTAAGTTTTACTCCTAAAAATATAAGTTGCATATTATGTGATCTGAGGGAGCAAAACTGAAATTCACATTGCTCTTTCTACAGTTATGTAAACACCCAACATTCTTGCTATTGCTTATATTGATAACATAATGGACTGATGCAACAAAGGTTCTTTTGAACACATGGAGGGAAGCACATAGCAAAGGACTTGGATTGACCAATCTGGAGAAAAAATATTTCTCAGAGAGAGAGAGAAAAATGGTTGAATGGCTTGGTTAGGTTGCCAAAATGTGTCAAATCAGTTATCATAACCACAGTAAACATTCAGTAAAGCTTGGCATTAACAGTAAAGTTCTATAGCGTAGAATTCAATGCAAGCCTCCTGTCACAATCATGAACTGTACCTGATGATTAATGATTTAACTATAATCCTCCTATTAGTGGTCCACATTTTTTCAGGTCTGATGCAATTCGGACACACATATTATACATCTCATTTTTACTTTAATATTAGCATTTTATTTTGAAATTGAGATTTGTTAGGTTACACTACAGAATAAATTAACTACTAAGCACTAATTGGAACAGCAAAAAATATACACAACTACAATGAATATAAAGATATTCCAAAGGGATTTATTTACACTTCAGAAAAAGGTATCAGTAAATCTAAAAACACAATGGCATTGGATGAAACATTTAAATACTTTGTAAAGTGTTTAATCCCTTTAAGCAGCAACAACTTGGAAAAACCTGTGTGAACTAAATAAAGTTTAAATAAATTATTCTTGCCATGTCTCCGAATTCACATTATTTAAATAGAGTGTAATCTAACCACTTCTGTATTTAAGGTGGACCAACTGAGTTACAATATGCCTCGTCATGTTTTGGTACATAGAGATAGGAGAAAAGAACAAAAACAGAAAATAGGCCCTGAAAGAACCCCAAAGAGGTCTTGAGGGAGATCCAAGAATCTTCTTGGATATTCCTTTTTCTTTTGGATTGTCTGCTGTCTGATGTCTTTTCCCCATGTTTGCTAGCATAAACTCCTGGCACACTGTTGTGAAATCTCTTCAGGTGCTGGATTTAATTTGTTATATTGTATGACACAACCATACTTCCACCCCTCAGGACACTGGCTTTGCAAACACTGCAAGTAGCCATCTTGCTATTTGGCATTTCCAAACTGTAGTATAATTTTGGTCAAAACATGGCTTGCTCAGATTGAAGTTGCACAGGTTCATGGTATAGGGACGGTGACACAGCTTGTATTACACAGCGTCAAGTTTAAGGTCCAGCACACGCTGTAAACTGGAATATAGAGATTGGGGCTATACAACTGATATGCGATTTTGGATTTGCGGCTATATCGGACCTGATACCGATATCATATCGGATCGGGCCCATCTCTAGCCCTTAGTAAGGGTAAGCCTAAAGTGACCCAACAAGCAGATATCCACTCTTCCACCAAGTTAGCCAATTTTGTAGCTGACAATATAATACTAAGATTCACATTTACGAAATTTAGCAGACACTTATATCCAAAGCAACTTCTTCCATAACGACAGTCTCCCTGGAGCAACTTGGGATTAAGGGTCTTGCTCCCAGTGCTGGTATGCTGGACCCATGACTTCTTGGTCAAGAGGCAAGTATCCTACCCACTAGGCCACTACCATTCCTTTCACTGCGCTGTGCAGACAGATGTCTACAGTTACAGCATAATGCCACATCAATCTAGCAAATCAAACAAAGCTTGAATGTGAAAATGAGCAAAAGAAATGTGCCAGCATCCATGAAATATGAGCATCAGCTACTTAGCTAACAAAATTTTGGCATTAACAACTGTTGGCACACGCAGCACCAAGTGAGATGTCCCAGTGAATGTCATCATTGTCCAAAGGAAAACACATATCTCCATTTTCTGTCTGGGGCAGTCTATCAAATGAAATGGACCATGGTATGAGCTGTGGATGGACAAAGCATTTGAGGTCACTGCTCTCATTCCTTCCTCCTGTTCTGTCCTAAACAGATGGTCTCATTGGTGCGCCTTCTCCTTCCATTTTTGCCTAAATGGCTTTTAAGACATTTTATTCAAAGACCTTGCATGACCAAGCCCTTTTAGCAATTAAAAAAATAAGGCAAGATCACTCCATTTTAAATCATGATGTGACTGCGGCACAGAAAACTAGACGTATAAATGACACAAATAAAGTTGTCATCTCTGCAAAGAACACTCTCAGTTGACTAATTTGGTCATTTCTACACCATTTACAGAACTTTGGTAGATGCACATTGAAACATTTTATCATATATTGGAGCCAAATTCATCAATTTTATAAAAAGATTCACAGCTGACATGTTAACTCAGACCTACTCTATTGATTTATCCATATTCCTCAGCTTCTTCATTATTTAATGTGTAAACACATTAATAAGTCTGATTTAATTTGATAAGCACATAACCACTATAAAATCATCTCTTTATACCAACATGAAAAACACTTGAGCTTTGTTTTCCAGTTATTAGGGGTCCAAGCACGCAGTGCGCAGGAACCCTATTGTTTTTGTGAGGATTTTTATTATTATTATTATTATTATTATTATTATTATTATTATTTTTCTCCCTTAAAACGCGTTGTGGAGCAAAAACCGTAAG
>JBBKCR010000122.1:10453584-10471456 GCA_037577295.1 Ladigesia roloffi | reverse complement strand
CTCTCTCTCTCTCTCTCTCTCTCTCTCTCTCTCTCTTTCTTCTTTTCTGAAGGGCTGTGCTTTCAAAACACAAAATTGTCTGAGCAGCACAGAACGCTGTACTATTTCTTCTCCTCTTTAAATATTCTAAATCTATTATTTTTTTATATACTCTTGTTTTTACTTTGAAATTAGGATTTTTCTTGATTGTGATTTGAGGTTTTCCTCCAGTCAGTATCACACTGAACTTCTGCCTACCATACTCGTGCCTCGCGACCAACGCCAGCATGTACCGCGACGCGCTGTTTTGGGGGATTGTTTTGACGTGCCAGGTCTTCAAATGTGAGAGTCAGGTTAGTGTCTGGATGTGTTTTCAAGTAAGCGATGATTCGTCACTCACTTACTAACCTAGCCTCTTTTTTATTATCACTGCTTTTTTATTGTTTCAGAAGATTCGAGTGAGTGCTTACAGATCCTTAATTCCAAGAAACCCTTCAGAGAAAATAAACATCTGGTAGCTCATTGATTGGCAGCTCAGTTATTTTTACTCAGAAATGTCTAATTATCAATAATATTGGTTTTACATTTTCAGAACAGACTTATTTTATTTTTCAGATTTTACAATTCAGGACACCAAGTCTAAGATATGGTCTTTCCTACTCCCTTCTTTAAAAATGCTTCCCTTATGCACCATGTTGTACAAGTATTTGTTGGGTATTGGGCCTGTATATGGGAACAGTTCTTTTCTCAAGAGTACATCGGTGGTGCCTGGGTAGTCCTGGGATTTGAACCCATGTCTTTGCAATAACTGGATAATTCACTAACCAACAGGTCACTAGCTCCCTTTAATACACTTACTAATTCTGATAATAAGCTGATGGGTTGAATCATTGAAGCAGGAATATTTCCAAACTGTGCTGTGAGCCGCATAGTCTTTCTCTTGAAAGTATAAATTGGAATTTTACTAGAGCGCTTTTACATAATTTCAAACTATTTGTGCACATAAGAGGAGCACATAGCTGTTAGTATTAGTTTTACTAAGCACATGCCTGAAAGGCCTCGGTATCTCTGTTGTAGTTTTTGCTTTGAATTGTCAAAATTATTCATCATGAACTTTGCCACACCTGGAATCCACAGGAGTGTGTGAGCAGACAGGGGCTGCAAAACGCGCTTCGCCAGGTCCACAAGCAGCTCTCAGGTCAGGAGACGTCCTTCTTACAGAACCTCCGCAGCCTGCGCAAGAAATTGAACCTGTTACAAAGCAACACAGTCAAGCCAAGCAACAACACCAGCGCAGGCGAGATCAATGCACTACACAACGACTCAAACTACTGCATCAGATGAGTTTGTGCAATGAAAATGTATTAATATTTCTTGATTTCCTCTCTTTTTGCACATTTGTCACATAAAATAATTTCAGATTTTTATATACAATGTTGAAGTAAGGAGAACATGAGGAACCACAAAACACTTTTTTATTCATCAAAGGAAAAAAATGGTTACGACACATATATATCACCCTTGTGAAAAAGTAAACTCAGTAAATAATTGTGCAGCAAGTGCGTTCTATAACTGAAGATCAGTATTTCACATCAGCCTAGAGGAATTTTTCACCCACCCTTCTTTGCAGAACTGCTATAATTCAGCCACACTGGAAAGATATTGAGCATGAACTGCCAATTTAGGTCCTGCAACAACATCTCAATGTGATTCGTCAAGACTTTGACTTGGGTATTTGAAAACCTTTACTTTGTGACATTTGAGCCATTCAATTCAATTCAATTCAATTATATTTCTATAGAGCTTTTTACAACCAGTTTGTCACAAAGCAGCTTTACAGAGTCCAGGTCCGAGCCCCTAGTGAGTAAGCCAAAGGCGACAGAGGCAAGGAAAAACTCCCTCAGATGGAGGAAGAAACCTTGGGAGGAACCAAGACTCAAAAGTGGAACCCGTCCTCCTCAGGTCGACCCAGAAAGGAAGAAAGGAGGGAGAGAGAGAGAGACATCAAATACAACACTGGGAGTGAGGGGGGGGAGAGAGAGAGAGAGAAAGAGAGACATCAATACAACACTGGGAGAGAGAGAGACATCAAATGCAACACAGCACTAGATAAATAACGAGACGCCTTGGTCCCGGTGGAAATGGGATCGGTTGAGGGCAGACTCCGGAGATCGATCCAGCAGGTGTGCAGCAGTTCCCCTCAGAGAAAACAGAGGATGGAGTTAGTTCAAGTGCATGATTTATCTGTATGGGGAGTGTAAGAAAGAATTTAAATACAGAAAGCATGACTAAACAGGTGTGTTTTTAGCCTGGATTTTAAAACTGAGACTGTGTCTGAGTGCTGAACGTTGTGTGGTAAGGCATTCCAGAGCTTGGGGGCTATATATGAGAACGATCTTCCCCCGATGATGCTTTAATAATTCTGGGAATAGTTAAAAGACCAGCACCTTGAGATCTGAGTGACCGCGGTGGTTCATAGTAACACAAAAGTTCACTGAGGTAATCAGGTGCAAGGCCGTTTAAGGCTTTATAGATCAGCAGTAGAATTTTGTAAACAATACAATATTTGATTGGAGGCCAATGTAGTCTGGATAATATGGGACTAATGTGGTCATATTTGCTGGTTCTGGTGAGGATGATAGCTGCCACATTCTGGACCAGTTGAAGCTTGTTTAAGTTTTTATTGGAGCAGCCTGACAGGAGGCTGTTACAATAATTGAGTCTAGAGTAAATAAATGCATAGAAAAGATTTTCCGCATCGTGGAGACATAGTGCACTCCGTAGCTTAGCAATGTTTCGTAGGTGAAGAAAAGCTACTTTTGTCACATTACTTATGTGGGTGTCAAATGAAAGGTCAGGATCTAAGGTAACGCCGAGGTTTTTTACAGTAGATGAAGGAGAGGATGAGTAACCAGCCAGATCAAGCATTAGACCTGACAGTTTGTTTCTTGCAGCTTTCTGACCTAAAAGGAGGACCTCAGTTTTATCTGCATTTAGTAATAGGAAGTTATTGGACATCCAGTCTTTTATATCTTTAATGCAGTCCCTGATTTTATTTAATTTAAGTTTATCATCGGGATTTGCAGAGATATAAAGTTGTGTATTGTCTGCATAGCAGTGGAAGCTAATTTCATGTTTCCGAATAATTGCCCCTAAGGGCAGCATGTACAAGGTAAATAGAAGTGGTCCTAAAACAGAGCCTTGTGGGACACCTTATTTTACTTTAGTGGGGGCTGAGGAATCTTCGTTGACACTTACGAACTGATAGCGGTCGGTCAGGTACGATTTAAACCAGGATAAGGCGGTTCCCGTGACTCCAACAAGGTTTTCTAGTCTGTCAAGCAGTATAGTGTGGTCGATTGTATCAAACGCCACACTGAGGTCAAGCAGAACCAGTAAAGAGACAAAACCTTTATCTGCCGACAGTAAAAGATCATTCACTATCTTTACTAAAGCTGTTTCTGTGCTATGGTGTGGACGGATCCCAGATTGAAAATTTTCATATAGTCTGTGATTTTGGAGAAATGAACCTAGCTGTTGGGCCACTACTTTCTCTAAGATTTTAGACACGAATGGAAGATTAGAGATAGGACAATAGTTGGAGAGCTTGCATGGATCAAGGTGTGGTTTCTTTAATAGCGGTTAACTGCTAATTTACAGGTTTTTAGTAGATAGGGTAGGTCCGATTATTATTGGTGAGCATCTTTAAACAAATGTCTTGGAATAGAGTCGAGTGAAGAGGTCGAGGATTTTGATTTTTTGATAATTGAAGAGTTCAGTTTGTGTGACTGTATTAAATGCTGATAATTTCTCCACTACAGTTGAGGTTGGGACAGTATCTGTGTATATTTAGTTTGGTGGTAAAGGTGGTATAGTCAGATTTCTAATTTGAAATTCTAGTCTAAGTTGCTTTTTCTGTCTAGATTTTTTATGCCTAAGAGGTGTGATGCAGTTGAGTGTGGATCGGAGAGAGTTTTCAAGGTTTTCGGTAAGGTTATCTAAGTCTGCTGGACAAGAAGGTGTGATTGATATTTTGGCAAAATTCTCAGTAAAACTATGGGCTGTGGCAGACGTGATTGCACGATAGATACGGAAGCGAGGGGACGTGCTTAGATTATGACTAAGGTGCAGATCAAATGTTATGAGGAAGTGACCTGAGATCACTGTAGACAGGGGAAGAGTAGCTATATTTTCCACATTAATGCCAAGCGTTAAGATAAGGTCAAGTGTGTGGCCACAGCAGTGTGTAGGCCCTATTACATGCTGTATAAAGCCGACTGTATCTAGGATAGATGTAAAAGCAGTTTTTAAAGTATCCTGCTCTTTTTCAAAGTGTATGTTGAAATCTCCTATTATTATAATTTTGTCACATTGAACAGCTAAGTTGGCTATGAAGCCGCTAAAGTCGTGTAAGAACTCTGTATATGGCCCTGGAGGCCTGTAGACAGTTACTAGGGACAGAGAAGCTTTGTTTGCATCTAAATGAGTTAAATTAAAGAACAGAGTTTCAAATGATGAAAACTTAAACCTGGTAATCTGTTTAATATTTTTATATATGGTTCCAGTGCCTCCCCCCTCTACCGTTTAGTTTAGGGCTGTGTATGTAACTGTAGCTAGGAGGTGATTTTGCTCTGTACCGTTGTCTTCCTCCTCAGCTGAACTGTGCTTGAGCTTCAGGTATAGAACCTTCTCCTATGACATTCTCCGGCAGAAGTGTTTGGTTGAGAGCAGAATTCATGTTTCTGACAATTATGGCAAGTTGCTGTGGCAATGAAGAGCCTCACCATCACACATCTAGCACCACTATAATTGACTGTTGGTTTGACAGTGTATTGTGACTTCCCGGATGAATCACCATTGTGCTCGTGGAGGAAATGTGGTGAGCAGACCACT
This sequence comes from Ladigesia roloffi, assembly GCA_037577295.1. Taxonomy (NCBI): domain Eukaryota; kingdom Metazoa; phylum Chordata; class Actinopteri; order Characiformes; family Alestidae; genus Ladigesia; species Ladigesia roloffi. Next base: position 10,466,584 of record JBBKCR010000122.1, on the reverse strand, counting down.
TCAGGGAACATCTGCTTTTTCCAATGAATGTATTCCACTTTCTTTCTTGTGTCTGCCAGAACATGTTTTAACAGAGTTGTTTGAGAGGCTTTTAAGTATTTTATGGGATGTTAAAAAATAACAAAAACATTATCTGGTAGTTCACCTGAGCATATATGGCTGTACAGGGGAGTGATGTATCTTGCCCAGAAAATCTTCTGAAACCTGCTGGATCTTCATCTCATGCCCACACACTGGATCCTCTCCACACAATTAACTGGACTGGCACTTAACAAGCCTGGGTGTGTTTAGTTAAATCTGGGGACATTTACACATGGCTAGTTGCTGCTGAACTTTTTTTTTCTTCAATAAACTGCATTTTGCTCTAATTGTTTTTGTCTTATGTTACATTTGTCTGAAGATATGAGAAATATGAAGAATTTAAGATGCATTTTTTTTTATCAGAACACGCGATTAATCCTTCATTGCACTTAGCTCTTCCCTTGAGATTAAAATATTTTATGTATGAACAAACATTTCAACTTGTGTTTCCTCTTTTGCCCTGCAGCCGTATGTGCACCCCCAGAGCCACTGGTCAATGGCAGGATGCTGGGCAGAGTGTTCAGGGTTGGACACGAGGTTCACTTTCTGTGCCGCCCTGGTTTTCAGCGGACAGGCTCAGAGACCAGGGTGTGTCTGGATACCCTTAACTGGAGTGGAGAGCGAGCAACTTGCAAGGGTACAAACCCATCCACGAAACTAGATTAGTTTCAGTTAACATTTATTGTTACAGATTGGTATTGTGAATAATATGACAGCTGTACATAATCCTTGGGTTACAGACTGTTCTTTTAGTCCAACTCAGTCCCTGGGAGAGTAAATATTCTGATTATTTTCTTTTCAGATATGACCTGTTGAATAATCCAATAACTCCTTCCCTCAGCTGTAGATGCCAGGATAAACAATGATGCTACTTCCGCTGTGTCAACGTCTACCTCACCCTCTTCCTCACCCTTAATGTCAACCTATGTGCATCCCTCCCGCTGCATTGAGTTCCAGGGCTCCAAGCACTGCACCTGTGAGCAGGGCTACAGCATCCACAGCCAGGACAGAGGCCTGTGTGCAGGTAACATGTCTAAAGAGGTCATTACACAGAGTTAAATTAAAACCACTGCTGCACATGAACATGAAGAACTAACAGGAACAGTGTGTGTGTGTGTGTGTGTGTGTGTGTGTGTGTGTGTGTGTGTGCGTGCGCATGTGTGTGTGTGTATGAGGAACACAGAGAGAGGGAGAGTCATGAATTAAAAGAATTTAGGAAGAAAAGAACTCCTAGGTATTATTTAATTTCTTACATTTAAAACAACGACAGAGTTAGTACCCCTGTTTTGAAAATGTCTATTTGACAATGAAATGTCAACCACAAAAATGGCTGAACAGCTGTAACCATAAAATTGGTTGAATACCAATAAAAAAAAAAAAACAATGACTATTAACACTAGCTCAGCAACCATGGCAGTCTAGGAAATTCGGCTTGACTGATAGTGCTCTACATGAACACACCACTGTACAAAAGATAAACAGTGCGAAATTCCTTCTCTGCATTTTATCCGTTCACCGAGTGAAGCAGCGGACCATCACTCTGTGCCCGGCAAGCTCCATGTGAGGACGATACCGCGCGCTGTACCTCAGAGGTTGCTGTCAGTTTTGGGATCGAACCCACACTCTCTAATCACAGGGCAAGTGCTCTAACCACTAAGCCACTACCCATGAGGCTGATCATTGTGAGTGGAGTGAGTGTTTTATAGCTTTCCTTGTGCGGTCGCGAGTAGTAGTGACTGTAACAAATCTGCAAGTTTTTAAATCGATATCATATTTTTTAAACGAGAATCGATATTGATAGGTGAATTGATTCTTTGAACCCAGCCCTACCCTAAAAGCTATGTAGACTTACATCTCTTCTCAAGAAACACACTTTTGATCCAACAAATGCTGTGACCTACTGACCAGTATCATCAGTCCAGTGGGAAGAGTTATCCTCCCATCTTGATTGGAACATCAACCAGTCTGGATAGAAGCCAGGATACACAGCAGAGAAGCTTTACACAAAGTCATGAAGAACACTGTGTTCTCAGTCTTTATCTGCAGTCTTTATCTGCTTTGAGCTGCTGACTGCCTTTGACACCGTAAACCATTTATGCTTCACTCTGGCTTGGTTTTCCCTAGGAGTTCCCTAGGGATCAGTCTTTGGTCCACTTTCATTTCACACTAAATCACTTGGATCACTGATAAGCTTCTACTTAGCTTACATGGAGGAGTTTATCATACATCCATAGCTTCTCCTGCCATTGCAATACCAATGGCATCCAACCAAACTTCTCTTTTATTCCATCAACCTCCCAGATCTCACAGAAGAGACATGCTTGTCTTTTTGATATTTTTTCCTGGCTAAAGAACTATTTATCCTCCATTACATTTAGCCTCCTTTAAATTTCATTGTAAATTAAGATATTTTTTGTTCCTCCTGTAAAGCAGCTACTTTGAAAATACAAGGTTTTGTATTTTCAATTCGCATTTGAGACATACATCATTACAATTACAACAACTACTACTTGATTGGAATTTGTTGTTAGAGCAGTACAGAGCTTTAGAGTCCATAATGTAAAATCTAGTCTTGGGGAATGTAGGTTTAAATATAAAGGTCAAGTTGTGTGTTTGTGTTTCAGACATTGACGAATGTGCAATCTTCCGTCTGACTCAACCTGGCCGTCTTTGTTTGCACACCTGTGTGAACACAGCCGGAAGCTTCCGCTGTGAGTGTCCTGTGGGCTACGCACTCAGCAGAGACAGCAGGAACTGCCAAGGTCGGTACCCACCTCGTGTACCCATCACCTGTAACCTTGTGGTTTTGTTCGATGTTTTCAGGAGCGCCCCGCATGTTTGTAGAGATGCTTGGTCAGCAATTTAGTAACATAACATTCAGTGCAAAAGTCAACTGGAAATCGAAAACCTGTTTAGCTGAATATTACATGCTTTTAGAAGCTTGCTCTTAATTTTTATACAAATATATTTAATACAGCAAGTAGGGATTTTATATATGTCTATGTGTTTGCTTAATCATACATTATAGTTTTCATCAAATATCTAAAATTCCTGGTTTATAATTTATTAGATTAAAGCAGGTGCTACTGACAAATTCACTGACAAAGGCTGGAGGTAAAATCAGAAGCTGAGCCTGTGTCCCTCTATCCAGCTTACTTTATTTTATGTAATATTTTTATTGTTTGTTAGGATTTATTGTAATGTTTACTTGCATATTTGTGAGCAGAAAGTCTCAGATAACCGTTTAACTGTTTATTTGAATCAGCTTTGCTGAGGATTTTGGTGGCTGCTCAAAATAATTGAGAAATTGCTTTATTTAAATCCAGTAAAGATTTTTCCTATTTCTTGAGTCTTTGTCAATGCATTAGACATTTCAAATGAGAAAAGAGAAAACTACATGTTTTCACATTTTGACCACAGACATTGATGAGTGTGAGAGGGCCGATCACAACTGTACAAGTCAGCAGGTGTGTGTGAACACATTTGGAGGTCATCACTGTGTGGTGATTGAGTGCCCTCGCTTCCGCAATGCCTCCTATATCAAGACCTCATCCTTGTAAGTGGACACGTCTTCAAAACAAACATTTCAGAAAAAATAGCTGATTTGGTTTACATGTCCATCACAGAAAAATCACAGGCTACCCACATCTACATTATGTGCTGGAGAGATGTGTATTAAAAAAGTGCAGGAAATAAAAGAAAAGAGAAGATTATTCAGTTTAAATATATTTTTGGAAACTAATTTACACAGTTCAGTTATTTTGGAATTCAGAATCATTCTTAAAACTTCACTGAATACACAAGTATGCGCAACTGAGTATACAGTAGAGGAACAAAGTTTATCACTTAAAAACAGACTGAAAAAATCAATTAGAAGATCTAATTAACAATGTTTTTCACATCCTTATACAGTACCTTGCAAAAGACTAAAGCGCCTTCCAAAATGATATTTAAATGCTGTTTAGATGAGCAGTGAGTGTTTTTTCACATAAGTATTACTAAATATACTAAATAAAACTAAAAAGAGGAAATACCAATAGCATTAGACCGTAAATAGTGATTTTATGTTCAGTATATCATTATATTTAGAGTGGAAGTCCATAATTACATGTTTCCACAAGAAATCGGGTTTCAGTCAGTCAGATTTCAGTCAGTTTAAATTAAATCAGGAGATTCTGATGGAATTTCACAAATCACAAATTTTCACAAATTTCACAAACAACGGCTGGAGAAATCTGGAACCGAACCTTTGTTCTACTCAAAATATCATAAAATCTTTTGACCAACACCTTTTTGACACTTTTTACTGCTTCAAACTGTTTGCACAGGTGCAGAGTAGTAAATGTTCATCTTTCCTTTCCAATTCCTAATTTCACTTCTCCAGACGCTGTGAGCGCAATCCATGTGTTGAGGGGGACAAAGCGTGTCTCCAGGCCCCCGTCTCTGTGAACTTCCACTTCATGTCAGTGGTTTCGAACATGAGTGCCCCCCGGGTGCTGTTCCGTGTGTCCGCAGCGCGCATGCTGGGGGACACGCTGCGCTTTGGCCTGCTGGGAAACCGGGGAGGAGCACACTTTGCTGTCCAACGCTCAGGCAAGCAAACCGGACAACTGCTGCTGGTGGACCCTGTCCAAGGCCCCGCCACTCTGGAAGCTGAGATAGAAATGAGTGAACTGGAGAGGAGAACACTGCTGGGACGATATGTAACTAGAGTTACACTCTTTGTCTCCCCATATACCTTCTGAAAAAAAAAAGAGGAAGTGGACGTGGACTGAAGCTCAGTGTTGAACAAAGCGACTGTGTAACCTGAGACTCCAAAGTGAAGACTGGGTTCCTTTTTTTCCCTTTCATTACCGGGAACATAAAACAGTTAAAATAAATCATTTTATAAGAGCTATTCAAATCTTTTTATATAGGCCTACAAGTTATTTTTCCCTTTGCTTTTTTTTACTGCATTTATTATTTCTACAGTTGTGGATAAAGGAAAAGGCTTGCAGTACCTTTTTTTAAAAGCGTCTCAAAAGGAGTCAGTGGCATTTTTTTTGGTTAAACACCCCACAATGAGACACATTGGCTTCAAAAAGGTTTTTACAATAAGCACGTTAACTTTGTTTTCGACTTGAAAATATCATGGATGCCAAACCATAAACACTGCTCTCCAAAAGGCATGTGAATGGCTCTGCTACGCCAGAGAACAGAGATGTTTGTTGGTAGAAGTTTGAAAAAGAGAAGCCCACCGAAAGAATTTTACACTTCAGTGCCGGACTGCCAAGCCATGACCTCACAGATCTTTCCTCAAAGCCCACCTTTTATCTGTAGAGCTCAGAGAAATATATAAGGTATTTTACACATAGTACAACACACACATTCAGTCTCAAGCATTCATTTGCTGAAAGGCATGCAAACAAGACTGCTAAGACTTAAAACACGTGTCCAGAAATCTATGTACTGAAATAAAGCTACTTTAGAGCTTTTACCATATATATATATAGTAACCAGTTCCTGTCTTACATCGTCTTAACTGGATGTGTGGTGATGGAGTCTTATTAACCATCTCCATTGCCTGCCACTTAATATCTCATTCAATATCTGGTGATCTACATTATAATTATTAGATTTGGTGGCTTTTTATAGGTCAGTTGTCATGAAGGAACTCAAATGGTAAACAAAATGTAAATAATGTAGAGTGTGTTATCAAATATTAACATGCAAATATAGATCAGGGAGTATCAGAAAGGTAATAGAAAGGAGATAAGTTTAAAGAGAACCTGGTTCTCTCAATATAGTGTTTAAAATCCAAGGTACAAACCAGCAAATTCATTTTATTAACAATTCTCCATTTCAGTTTGTACAGAACAAAAACAACAAAAGACAAGAAAAAAGCAGTTTTATATGTATAATACATGGCATCATCAGATTTTGTAGGGAAAAGTTTAAATTTGTACACAGGGAAAAAAAATCCAAATGCATCAACACCAATTAGCTTTTTAAAAATAATTAGTACATCTTGAATCAGCTTGGGGGAAAAAAAATTCACATACAGCAGAATCAGATAAACGTGTTTAGAATGTTGTTTTCACCAGGTCAGAAGACGTGGGAAAACAGCAGAATATTTGATTAGGCAATGATGAGTGCCAGATTCACAGATTTACAAACACTGGCAAGTGATTTAAGGTGTGGTCCACTGAAAAACTACCCACTTCTGGAATGGCTGAAGGCAGTTGCATCACTCAAACATGTTAGCTATTCTGCCAGTGAATGCAAGCAAAGAAATAACGGGATTTTTAACTTAATTAAAATACAGAAAGAATAAAAAATGCAAAGCAACATTTTCAGTGGAGCAGACCTTCCAAATGAAACACTGGACGGGTTTTTGGGGGTTGGGGTGGACGGGAGTTGATTAAATAAGTGAAAAATTAAATAAGTGAAGTTAACAAATAAGGACACAAATCGGCCATGAGAGTTTGCAATACAAACCATCAGAATGCTTAGTTAATTGCCAGTGAACTCAACCCATTAACTGTAGACGGATGCCCAAAGTTTTCTGTAAGGAAAAGGAAAAAAAACTGAGGCCAGAGTGTCCCTGAAAATTCACAGCTATATACAGTATTTGGATAGTACTTTCCCTCCCTCCCCATAGCATGGCAACATGATTTCTAACAAAGTATTATCCAAAGCACAGAATGAACTGAACAAACTAAAAGCCAAGTCCACTTTTATTTGTACAAAAATATACAAGTTCGACACTGCAAAATAGGCAAGGATGAACGGAGACCAATGTAGAACTTTTTTTCACACCAGTAGTTGGTTAATTGTCTCTCCTTCCAGAGGATAAATGTGTTAAGGGCTTCAAGTTGTTGTGAGTTTTCAATATGTACAAATATGCAGTGAGTTTTTACTTTTTAAAGCCTCCACCCAATAAAATGCTGTTTTTCCCAGTTTACACAAACATCACACAAGTTGTCAAAGGTGTAATATGCTGAGAGACTTTAACAGTACACATCAGTATCTGTAGGCGAATAATGGCAGGGGAATACAGGAGCATGCAGGAGACCCTGGAGTGGATTTCAGAAGACTGGAGCTGTGCAGGCAGTAATCAATACTTCAAGACTCATGGAGTGTTGAACATTATCCCCACAATCCTTAATAATTCCTCTCGAATAGAATAGAAGCTATTAAATATGCCCCTTACTACCCTCATCTTAGATGGCAAAGAACACACCTAGAACTAGGAGAGACTAAGAAAAAGGCAACCAGAAAACATTCCAATGAAAAAAAAAAACCCCAAAACCTTAAAGAAAAATAAATTAAGGCTATGATTACCCTTGACAAATACACATACATGGATATGCAAACACACACACACACACACATACACGCGCGCACGCACACACAAATGTGCATTTGACCCATACAAAAACAAAATGTGCTTTGCAAGGAGGCTCTGAGGGTTGAGTTTGAAATTAATACTATTAACGCTGTCTTTAGTTAAGAAAACATGGCATTGTGAGAACTCCAGATAGCAAGCCGCACGTCTCTAAGGGTGTTGCACATTTAACAAGGTAAGCAGACAGGACATCTGAGTAGAGGAAAACAGCTCAAGCATGTACTCTACCTGGAAGCAAAACATACCACAGGATCCTACTAGTTTCTCTGTAGCGCAGTGGGCAGAACACAATCCAGTTAAATACAGAATCAACATTTACCTGCAGGACCTCCATGAGCGTCCATTCATCCAGTTTAAGGTCATGGTCTACTCTCAAATATTTATCAAGCTTTTTCAGCACAGGAATCTTCAATCTTTTCCCCCTTATCCAGGTGGAAATATTTATAATCAATTTATTCTGCATCCCGAGTTCTTCCGGCTCACATGTTAATAGCTCACCTTCCTCTGCTCAAATGTCTGACCATACTGGTAAACAGAGAGAGACTGACCAGCCTTAAAATTGATGGTTTCATTCAACAACCGAAAAAGGCAATGTGAATCCACCTGCAGAAACCTCGAACCAAAACAACGTCAACTCTTTATTAAACAATTGACTGCCCAGCTGCACACAAATATTTTCATTCACACATACCGAAATATACACGCATACTTGGGCAATTATGTGTGTATTACTAACTGACAGAATGGTTTTGATCTCCAAAAGCTAAAAACATAAAGGTCTCCATTCTGCTTAGTAGTACACTCACCACATGAAAAACATTCCTAGTTATAAATAACACTATCAAGTAAAGGATGGTGTCATCGTATCTCACTGGGCAATCTGAGAATTACAAACCACAGCGAGTTCCAGAACATACGCTGTGACCGCACTCAAAGCGGCAACCTCTGGTTAATGGTAATTAATAAATGAAATTAAGATTAAATGAATTGCAATCATCAATTAATTGCAATCTTTCTGTCACCTATCTGTGTAACCCTAGCACACATAAACCTAGAAACAAATAAACTAGCGACCATGTGCAGCTGCTGTAGTGTGTGCTGACTTTCCAAAAACACAAATATTTGTGATTTTGTAACAAGAACCTGCTGCTCTTCCTTATCTCCTCAGCAAACCACAAATGACCACATGAGCACCACAAAGCTCAAGCACACAAGTAAAAATTCCCACCACAACATCCAATACAGCAAAAGCACTGACATTAAATATATGATTTGCATAAGAAAGAAAAGACAAAAAAATGAACAGGATCTTCACCAACATGGAGAAAACTGAAAAAGGTGAGAGGGTGTCAAGATGCTGTCAGAACAGGCACGCACGCACGTACAAGGGTCCATGGCAAGCAGGTCACATAGAAGCAGATGATGAAGCAGGTGTAACGCAGTCAGAAAGGGTGACAGTGCGAAGAGGATCAAATCAGTTCCCATGGCCGCTGCCAGTACCAGGAAAGAATACACAGCTTGGAGTCTAAACCCCCCTCTTCACCATGCCATCCCCAGAGTTCGAGATGGGTAGGGGACGAGAGAGGACCACACTCGGCTTTTCCCCCCACAAGGAGTGGGGTAGGAGAAGAGGAGGACGGGAATCAGTCCCTTCTCCTGCCCCTGGCAGCCCTCTCTACCTGTCTTTCAGTTCCTGGGTGACCCGTTTGGTTATGCGCCCGCACAGCAGCCCCATTAGAAAAAGAAGTACCACAGACATGCCCATCATGGTCAAGATGTAGTTTTTGGCAGGCGAGGTGAGGACCTGACCAGCCAGGTCTGAGAAGCCTTCTGCTGGAGCCACCTGGAGGGCAAGATGACATGTAGAAACATGATTACAGAACAACGCTTTTCTCAAAAACATTAACAATGAGCAAATTCAATCAACTAATCTATTAAAACTTATGTGGCCTGAGGTATATTATACAAATCTACTTATGATACGATAACAAGTCATGTAGATATTTCCAAATGCAAGTAAGGGAAATATGTGGGTGTGCTTGTTTTAATGTAAGAAGGATCAGTAGGACAAAATAAAGATTATTATATTTTATCAAGAGATTTACCTTAGCAGCATAGCTCCACATGTCAATACGGTCTTGTAATCTCTTCTTACACTCAGGTTGAAGCCTTACACGCTTATCCTGAAGTGCCTCCATCAGACAAGACATTTCTAAGGACAACACAATCAAATAAATCATCTGAAACCTTTCCCGGCATGTATCAAATTCAAAATATATATTTTTTTGCACTCACGTCTTCCTCTGCCAGGTGGAATAGCAGCACACTGATGCTTAATGTCCAGAGCACAGGCTGTATGCAGAACTGGATCCACAAATATATCAGCCTTACTCTCCTTTAGAATGTTTAGTACCTCCTACACACACACACACACATCACAAATATTAATTCTCAAAACTGTGGCACAACTAAGCATTAATTTCAGCATTACAGAAGCTATTCTAATGAATGATAAGACACCTTTTTGCAGCCCTCGTGTTTAATCTTCAAAAGATTCACTTTCAGGCACTCCTCCACCTGACCTGTCTGCTCCTGAGCTGCAACCTCTTCTGCACAAAGCCGAGGGATCTGAAACACGCATGATTGTAAAACTCACGTATGCATTTAATTAAAGTTAAAGGGAGACAAAAGTGATTTAGTCAGGGGCTTACCTCTTCTGTGCACTGCATCTGTAACTGAGGATCCAGCCTGTAGTCCAAAGCAGATTCTTGCAGAATCACCCTAATCTGCTCCTCACAGTCTGGTGAGAGACGCTGCACAAAATGTTTTAATTGGTTACGATTACAATCTAAGGCTTATGAGGTACGCTGTATTGACTTACAGGGTATAATTATAGTGTCAGGTGTCATTTCTTACACCTGATTTGGAGTGGGTTTGTATGAAAAATGTGCTATGTATAACATGTATACTGTGGGGGGATAAAGGGTATGTTGATAGCTTTAAACACTAACCTGGTCAGCATATTTGAGTTTGAGGCAAGAGACGACCTGACCCTCCAGTTCATTGTCATCTTTTGCTTTACTCAAGATGTTCTGGCAGAACTTGGGGATGTCAGCCTTACAAGCCTTCCTCAGCACAGGGTTCAGACGATAGTCTGGGTAGATGGGGGAAAGAATTTTCAAAAGTTGCTTTAATAAAAACTCATACAAATATGTGAAAAAGTATGTGAAAGCAAGAGAAAGAGAGAGTTAGAGATTGCAAGAGATTAAAAAAAGAGAGAAAATACCTGTGTTTTGGGTGATTTGTCTCTTGGTGATCATTTGTTTGCATTTGGGGTCCATGAGCTCACTGTTCTTGTTCTGTTTCAGGCACTGCAGCATGTTCTTGGCATCAGATTCAGAGCAGAAACGCTACAACACAAAACATGATGAATGTCAGTACATGCTACAAACACAAACTGCAATACTAGCAATTCACTATGCAGACACTGAATTATAGAAAGAAAATTAACTTGGAGGTGTATGTGTCTTTCTTACTCACCCTAATCATCTGCTTGCATACTCTCATGAGCTGAAAGTCAAGCTCAGGATCCATCATCTCATTCTCCTGAAGTTTAAAGACCTTCTGGTGACAGCGCTGGGTCAGGTGCTTCTTACTGTCTTTCAAGCACTCAATCACCTGCATACACAAACAATCATATACACAAACACCCAAACAAACACATTACAAACACACACACCTCGAGGCAGAAAAAAAACAGTAATGCATGATTTTTTCCCCCACAGCCAATTACCTGTCAGTACAGAGTACCACCAATCAATACGAACCCATTTAGTCATTGAGAACCCCCTTAATGTGGATGTGGTCCTGTTGGTATCATTCATTAATTTCAAATTACCCGATGAAGCCTGAAAGCTATAATGTTTACTTATAAAAAAAAAGTGCTTTAAAATAAAGTCCACACGTTCCAGAAACAACAACTGACCTGAGCATTGCCAAACACGACATTCTGACAGTGATCCTTGATGTCTTGTCTACAGTTCTCGTACAAATCCGGATCTAGGCGGATATCTTCTGACTGCAGCAGAACACAGCACCATGGTTAAAATATGCTAGTGTCCACAAATGTAAAAAAACAGAAGATGGTCCCAAAACAGCACAGTTTTTTGATGATAATGGATTCTGATATAAGAATTAGCTGACCATTTCCAGTTCCTCCACTCGGAGCTGCCGACGGCACTTAATTGAGACACGCTGGTCTTTCACCTCCTGCAGAGTGTCGTTCCTGACTGTTGTACTAAGACAGATTACCACGTCTACCCTGCAGACACACAAACAGCTTTACACCACCATGCTACAGGGATATGCCTCATTGGGATGTGATCAAAAAAGATACTTAAAAAAAAAACAAGTTTGGTGTTTAAACAGCTAGTTTAGAAACAGAACATCCACATTATATGAAACAAAATACCATGATTTAAGCAAATAAGCTATTAATGATATTGAAAAACAGTTAACTTTGTGTCAAACAAATTAATGCTGTAAATAAATGCAATGACAGCACTCACTTCTTCTTGATGTTGGGACACAGTTTGAGGACATCCTCCTTGCAGGCCATCTTGAATTTGTAAGAGAAACGGAAGTCTTTCATTTGGATCTGAGGAAGAAGAAAATACCATGGAGTGAAACTAAAGAAAATGACAGATGAAAAGAAATGACAGATACAACAGTCATTTCAAATGACTTCACTCTGAAAATAAAATAGTAATAAAAAAACAAAAACGATTTGCATATGGGGGAACCGTAACTTGACTGTACAAAAAAATTGTCTGATCTGCATTACCAGCTGAAAGTGAGTGACTCCAACTGCACATTTTTCATTCATTTCTTTCTGGTGTTTATTGAGTACAAGACACTCCATCAGATCTCCAGTGTCTATTTGATTATCTGCCACCTCCTGTGAGAATGAAAGGAAAAGATACAACTTAGATGTGGGAGAAAACGAAACCAAAATTGCTCTTGGGTGTTGTCCAGGAAGACTTCTGCGAAGAAGTCATGGACAGGGTTTGTGAGAAATGAAGAGGTGACATGGTCAGTCCGACTTACGTGGCAGTGGGACTGAATGACTGGTTCACAGGCTCGAATCAACAGGGCTTCAATCTGAATGTCCTGAAAAACCAAAAATATAACCTAAATATAACTTATATTTCATCACATATCAACCACAGATCCACATAAAACATCTAAATGCAGACAGAAGACTAAAAACAAACACAAAGACATGACATCTGTTACAGTTTCAAGTCCCTGGAGTCAGCAGTAAACAGGAAAATGTACAATGAGGGGGAGGGTTAGTTCCTCACCTCAGACTCCAGCTCAGTGAGGTTACCCACAACATCTCTACAGTCTGAGCCCAGGTCCTCCATATGATCCTGCAGACACTCCAACTCCTGCAACACACACACACACACACACACACACACACACACACACACACACACACACACACACACACACACACAGGCACGCACA
>JBBKCR010000122.1:10430006-10453503 GCA_037577295.1 Ladigesia roloffi | reverse complement strand
GCACACACACACACATACACACACACACACATACACACACACACACAGGCACACACACACACAGGCACACACACACAGGCACACACACACACAGGCACACACACACACAGGCACACACACACAGGCACACACACACATTAAGACAACAGAAGACCTAGATGATGATAAAATGAATTATCTTAATTATCTTATTATCTTCAATTATTTGTGATATAGATTATAATCAATTAGTACTCTGCAATGTGGTTTGAAAGTCAAGTGCATTCACTACATTTCTGCTTCCCAGTCGTTTGTCCTGGTATGGTAAGATTTTTGGAGCTATAATCTGTATATAAACTTTTCATGTCTAACTAAAATTATGTCATGTTACTAACCTGTCCAGGATCGGTTTTCTCACTGCACCACTTGCCCAAATCAGTCATACAGCGTCTTTGCAAATCTGGATCCAGCTTCACATCCAGCGCTCTCTGGTGGAGGATTCGCTGCACCTCTGTCTTGCAATCACGAGACAGCTGCAGGAACACAACAGTATTTGAGGACTTATAAAGGTAGAAGTATGCACAAAAACACAAAGACCTCCACACACTTAAATTTCCAAACGGACAGGCATTGTGTCCATTATTTTTCTCTCAGTTGATTACTCTCCCATTTCTTGAAAAACAAAAAACACAATTTTATGGCTGACCCTGATTGGAAATGTACACACTCAATTTACTGATTAGCCAGGAGCTGAGACCACTTTACTTTCCACAGCAAAATCACATCATTCAGAAATCACATTTTGAATCTGCATGATTTTTCAGTCTTTGCAAAATTCAAATGACCAGAGTTTTGCAAATTTGCAAAGCCTGAAAATATGAATGTCACCATTTATTTGTTTGTCAAAGCATGCATAAATTAGCCATTGGACATCTATTTCTGAGCACCCGCACCACAAATACAGTACTTACAGAATCATCACTTTCAGGTTCAGTGGAATCCTGTGGTTAGACAATACAAGTCTTCTTATGTTAAATATAGTCTGGTGTACAAGCACAGCAAACCTAGCTTCTTTATTACTAGGTTTCACACATTTCACACACATTTTTTTAATTAAAAAAAGCAACAAAAAACAGGGGTGAGTTTGTGCACATGGAGGGTTATGCAAAGACATGCTCACCCGTCGGCCTTGCTCCTCAGTGCGATAGGCGTGGCGGTACAGGCAGGAGAAGACTGCACCAGGGGGCATGAACTCACTGGTCTCATTCCAACCGTGAGTGTGGCAGATACGTGCAGCATCGTTCTGACACTTCCTGTACAGGATAGGGTCCAGCCTGAGAGATGCAAGAAAGGGATGGAAAGAGAATTACCATTCCATTTTGTGCCAATCTGTGTTTTTTAAATAGATGAAACTTGGATGACCCTCACATTATATGAAGATCAGGTGTCTGACATATAGTCAGTTGTAAATCAACTCAATACCTATAAAAGCATTGAGTGCAATTCTGAATGCAGAATCAATGTAGTGGCAAAAAATAAAAGGTCCAAGATACTCACTTCCAGTCTCTGGAGATGAAATATTGTAGCTCCAACAACCTGAGTTCACAGTCTTCCACCATTTTATCAGTGTAGAGATGCTCCATCAAACAAGAGAGTATCCTACACATATAAACACACAAGGAAATGCATGTGAAATGCAAATGCTCCATACCAATTCCCAGTCAGTACTGCAACAACAGTGAAAATCATTCACACTGTCTAAAGAAAATGTAAGATCTCTTACAAACAGTTCGGACTTAATTAAAAGTAAATAAAGCGATAGATTAAAAAACAGCCAGTCTGACTGTGGAATGGGTTGGAATAAGTATACTCACATGGGGTCTCCGCTGCGGATGTGTTTGCAAGCTGTCTGGATAACTGACTCACAGGCCTCATTGAGGGCTCGGTCAATTCGGTAATCTGCCCCAGGGTCTGTCTCCTGGATTAAAGTCTGTAACTGAAAACATACGATGCACCAAAATTATTTATTAAACACTTCTACAAACACACACATTCCCCCAGAGGTACTATACATGACCAATTTCCATTCTAAAATTCAAGACGACTCACTTAGTGCAAGATCACCTTTAGTCTTACTTACAGCTTTCTGGCAAAGGTTGTCCATTATTCCCTTTTCCCTAGACACTCGCATGAGGCAGTGTAGGGTTCTTCCCTTGTGGTGCAGACCAGAACACTGTGTTTCAATCTCTCCTCGGCAGTGCAGCACAATTTCAGGACTCAGGGAGAAATCCTCCATCAGCATGCGCCTGTAGTCCAACATCTCTCCCTGACACTCACCACTGACTGTGCGCCCTGAGAGACAAATCTGGAGTGAACTCAACAGGTAGAGAATGGGTATAAACTAATACAGAAGTATGCAGAAGAACCAACCCCAGAGGTACTGTACTGCAAATCAGAATATGTAGGGTTAGGCAGTATGACCTTTCTGAGCATTTTGTGGATGTTGTCAGTACTTGGAGAACACTTACCGAGTTTAATTACAAAGAAAGCATTGCTTTTACATTGACTTTGTGCAGTAGGGATACATGTGCATCATTCTGAAGATTTCTCTTTTGTGTGGATCTACAAGTTCCTTTATGTCGGTTATATGATATATCCCAAAATTTACATCTGATGTTCTGTATTTGTGAAACTTTGACGTAGTGAAATTATAGTCTTGTATTTACACCCAACACTAATTTATTAATAAAGTTGACATGTGTGAGAAAAAAAATTATGCTGAAGGCACAACACAAAGCACTCTTACCCCTGTGCACAGCTGACTCAAGACACAGCAGCAAATATGAAAGCTTGGCCTCTCTAGCACGGGGCAGGGTGGTATCCACGCTGCAGCGATATTTGCGCAGATCCTGTTTGCAGGCCTTGGCAAGAGAGTAGCTGATTTTATAGTCCTGGGCTATTAGCTTCTGTCTAGTGGAAAGAGCTTCCCGACACTGTGGGGCAAAAAAGAGCATTTAAAAATATATAATAATATACAATATTCAATTAAAATAATGAAATGGAAAAAGCTCCAACACTATTACACTCAGGGACAAGGAACACCCAATTAAGAACACATACAAAGTGAAGAATTAACATTGAATCAAGAATTAACATAATAATAATAAAATAAAATATGAAACATTCTAAACACCTTTCCAGACATAGTGTCCTCGAACTTGTGGTTGAAAAGACACTTGTAGACTCTTCCCTCTCCTGCAGCAGTCTAAATAAGAGAGAAGAAGAAGATGAATGCACCCATGTTTTAAACATTTGGCAGCAGTCTGCTACAAATATATCTGTGTGTGAAATCAAAAGCGTACTTTTTCACAGAACCGCTCTCTGTCGTCCCGGCAAGCAAAGTAGAGATGTCTGTCCAAGTGAAAATCATCTGACGAAAGCTCAGCCACACGTATGATGGCCTTCTTACACTCGTCTTTAATAGCATAATGTCCTGCTTGCTCCTCCACCTCACTCACCAGTCCTTTTTCCAGACATGCTATCACCTCCCCCTGTGAGTGGACATCCTACGAGAGAGAATTTAGAATGATTTATTAGCAGAACTTGGTTTCACAAATAAGTCATATATGTGTTTTATTTATCTGTATAGAAAACTGAGGAGGTAAACATTGTAACTCTGTTCCTTGACATCACTACAGAGTAAGTAAATGAAGAATGCAAATTACTCACAGTCTAATAAACAATCATCATGTATTACAAACCTTCTATTCACATTAGATCCCAACCCAATTACATCTCACATACTGAAAAGACAGACATGGCTACAGCTTATAAGCCCTCAAGAGAAAAAAGAAAGCAGCCCATGACTCATCAGCGTAGGATGATGAAAGTTACATGAGGACATGGGCTGGACAAATACATCTTTTTTTAGGGTCATAGTTTTGACACTTGGGTGGGGGACAGTTTCTGATTGTTTTAATAAAAGGTGCATTTTCCAAGGCTTGATTTCCAGACACATAAACTAAACAGCAATTAAGAATGTAAATTAGTTCTGGACTCTGATTGGTCTGCCAAACCCAAAGGGATTAGCCTCACCTTTTCGCCAGTGTTAACACTTCCACAGTGCAGTGCGTTAATATCATCCTTGCACTTGTCCATGAAACCACAGATGAGGCGGTAGTCACTGAAGATTATGCTGGTCATCTTTGTGATATACTGACTGCATTGGTATTCAGTGATGTTCACGCGGTGGTCCACCAAACATGAGACCAGGTAGCCTTTTCCCCGCTCTTCGGCAGCACACTCCTTAATCTGTAACCATGAAGACTTTTTAACTTTTGCTAAAAGCAAAACAGATACATGTAAGTGTTCTCATCAGTGTATTCTACTGAAAGAAGAAATGTCTTGTAAAAATTAAACCAATGGTTTTTATACATATAAATACCCAGATCTTGTTCATAAATCGAAACATGGTTTTAGTCCACATTTAGCTTCTTTAGTTTACCATCTACAAGAGTAATGATGCTATCAAACACCAGTCACTCCATTTGTTTTCAGAAACATCTCCAAACCTCAAACTCAAAAGTTTCAAGACAGTGTGAGAACCACAGGAGAGTACCAAGTGCTCTTTATGTAAGAGCAGTGCAAGAAGATGATGCACTAGGTGAGGAGATGGTCTCTGAACAGATGAGTCTTCAGGAGGTTTTAGAAGTTAGAAATATTGTGCTGCTCTTGTTGGCTAAGGCAGATCATTCAGCTAAGGGAGTCTGGACTATATTTGCCTTGTGTGTAGAGATGGTAGAGCCAGACGATGTCCCTTGGAGGTGCAGAGGGTGCAAGTAGGAAAATAAGGCTGAATGATAGGTTTAGCTGGAAGACCCACTAGTTTGGCACTGCAATTACTGAGGCAAGCCACGTCAACACACAGTGCATTATAAAAATTCTACACCACTTTAATATAGAGCTGTAGGCACATTGCGGGGCTGAGAAATTTTGGAATATACTTGGGTGACTATCGTCCTGTATTGTTTATTAGCTACGTTAGTCTCCTAGCTCCAAAACTAAAAAAAAATTTGGAGTAAGTAGATTTGGATTTAATGTCAAACCAAGAATAATTAATTTGAAATTAAGTATTGCACTAAAAAATACTAGCATATTACAGCAACATTGCCAAAAAACAAACAATTTAAGAGGACAAATAAATCATAATACACAAATATTTAGTTGGTTATTACTTAGATAGCTTGATTCTCAGTAAAACATGCATTACATTAATGATTTGCATTTATGAAACCTGAAAACACACTTACATAATTTATACAATTATATATTTATATAAAAATATACTATATTTAATAAGGAGTTAATATTTGTCACCAATTTCTACATCAAAGACACTCTGAGATCAGGGCACTCACCTCACTGATAGTGCTCTTGCACACCTCCACAGCCACAGACTCAAACTTTGAGTCCGTTGTCAGATTCAGCTTATAGTTCCACAGGAGCTAAAGGTAACAGTAATTAATGCAGTAAATTAACAGCTCATGCAAAGAAACATGAACTCCGCAATTTTGCATTCAGGCATTTATGGGTACTAACAAGCCCATTAGCTCTGACATTATGAATAAACTTGAGAGCTTATAGTGAAAATGTCCCTCTTATCTAAGATGCATACACACATGTATACATACCACCCAAAAAAATTGTGACAAAAGAAACGGCTGAGAAACTGACACTTACGTGGTTACAATCCGAAGAAATTTCTGTGTCCTGCAGAGTAAAGAGACGAAAGCTGATTAAACACGGACGGCAAACATTTGCATGGTAAGACCAAAGCTGACCAAGTAAGCTACCGTAGACAAGATGACCATAGTTGGGTCCAAGACCAGGACTTGTCAAACATTGAGTTTAAAGAGGTTCTGTATATGATTATTTACCAGGTGGACAGCATTCTAGATAGCTTTTGTAAACATACCAATGATTGTTAGCAAATTTCATTTAATATTTGAATTGACCATTTGTGGCAGGGGAAGTGGTTATTAACCCTCATGAGAAAAGCATAATCAGACCCCACAGAAGAGGTCAGTGTTTATTTAAGAGCCGACTCAACCAGGTCAAAACAAATTGAGCTAGACAGGTACAACTGAGCTCTAATAATGAAAATTCAACATACAATATTTGCATGTGACAGGGATATATGCTATATTGGTAAAGTGTGCTTTCAAATACACATTATTTAAATGGTCATTTAAATTTGCCATTTTTGAATAGTATCTATGCTGTCCATTGTCTGAACTGTGAAAAGGTAAACAGGGTGGAGGGTTGTGGTTTGCCCAATCCCCATACCCTCCAGATTTTGTGATCTGCCATAAGATCTTAAGCAAGCTGCAGTAAAAACAATCTGGGTCTTGCCTAAGTAAAACCATCTTGTCTGGAACAACAACAACAAGACAGAAAGACAAATTAGCTAGGTTCATGGGAAACACTAAACAGTACACTTAACCCAGATTCCTATTTAACTGTTTATTTTTACTTTCAAAATTTGCATTCAAATGTTTGACTGTAGGATGCGTACGCTTGTGCATATGCAGTCATCAGCCTCACACACCCATTTCTGTTTACGAAAGAAAAGTTTACATTTACTCCTGTTCTCGAGAAAACAAGATGACAGATGAACACATACTAAAGATTTTACTGTGCAGCAGTTGAGCTAATGAAGGCTCATACTTCATTTGTAAACAAATATCCACATCAGTAAAATTACACAATTTAAAATGTCTCTTCTGATCATTATTTTTACTTCAGAGATTATTGTAGCAGAGCTTAATAGTGAGCGATGTGTTACCATCATTATGAAGTAAATAGTGATGTACCCATTGACTAGCATTAAAATGAATTAGACTCAAGTACTTGCAGCTTTCTCACTACAAATCAACAATACCCTGTAATACCCCATAGTTAAATAACAGTTTGTTTCTTAATAGTTTCTTAAGTATCTTAATGATGCAAGGGGCCAGAGATTAATAGATTTGTCTGTTAAGCAGACCCTTAAAGGAATACATGAGCAAATTATACCTGCGTTGTGTATGAAATATGCTCCAGACTCCTTCCGCAAATGGAATTACTGCCACAAATAACAAGGCATATCTGATCAGAAGGTGTATTGATAAAAAAAATCCCAGTGGATGGCTTTAAGGTAAGAATTTGGATAAAGGAGTCTGATGTCAAGAGAACTTGCTTAAGGCTTCTAAACACAGAATAAAGACTGACATTCCCAGTAAGGAATAGAGTGGGATTAGCACTGGACAAGGCTATGAGGGAATTACACATTCACTCACTTATAATCTCCCTCCCCTCAATACCACAAAGGAAGGCTGAGAAGCCAGAGATGCTAAAATTTCGAAGAGCTAAATTTAATTCAGTTTGAAAGAGCTTGGAGAAACTAGGTCTCTAGTTTTACAGATGCCAGAGAATTATTCTCACTAGAAATACTCTCCTTAGAAATATCTGTCCAAGTCCAGCCCAAACCACATCCAGTTTAGAGTTAGACCAAAGCCAGACCAATTTTGTCCAAACCCAACCTGACCTACATAAAATGTTTAGCCTGAAACTGACCAGATTCCTGCAATATGGCCAGACTTTTTTAATTATTAAACACTATGAAATAAACTAAGCTGTTGAATGAGTTTACATTTCTCTGTAACATCAAGCCAAGCTTTTGAACAACATCCCATCTGAATAAACGTTCTGTAATTCACTGTTTTCATGCTGATGATTTATGCTTTCAAAAATAGAATAAAAGTTTAGTTTCACTAAACTGTATTCTATGGAATCGATTCACTGTATAATTTCCAGCACATCCAATTTCTTACAAAGATGGAGCCCTTTTTAAATTCTAACAACAAAACATGAGCTCATATTTGGCAGAGCAAGTGTCCTTTTTTGCTTTGAATCATCTTCTAGGTGCAAATATAGTTTTATGCCGGTAAAACAGTCTTATCTTTAGAATACTGAGTAGAATAAAGGAATGGGAATAAAATGGTTTACAGAACAGGCTGCAAATGTGCCTAAAGATACAAGATGCCAAGATAAAGGTGTTGGAATCATCTTCACCTGTTTCTTCACTGGTTAAGGAATTTAGTATCATGGCTTTTTATGCATGAATAATTCATACGTAGGACTGTTTACTGTGAATGAACAAACTATTATTCCTGTGAAACTGGTCAGGTACCGAAACTGGACGGAAATGAGAACCTTTGAATGTCCTTTGGGAAGCCTGGAGACAAGTCCCTCAAGACTACATTTAAAAAAAAGAATGTCTTGATCCTTGGAATTAAAATATGTATAATTTATAGATGGCTAAACAATTCTGCACACTATACGTAGGATTCATGTAACCTGCTCTTTGGACTATCTAGCATTTGCCATATCTGTCACAGACAGACACAAAAGCTGTTTACATCCTTGTCTAATGCAAAGATACTACAGAATGTCTACCTGAACACTTTTCCTTTGTTTATCAGGTGCAACAGTCAATAAGGAACACCCTACATGTCCATCACGAGGGAACACTTACCAAAAATATTCAACAAAGTCACAGTCCACATTAATTTATCTCTTTTAAGTGGCTCAATACTTCAGACTGACATTATTAATCCCATGGTCAAACTGAGTGGAGAAAAATGACAAAATAAACCTACTCAAAGACCCTCAATTGTAGCAGGTGCCCATATAAAGTAGCTTAAGCAAAATACAGCAGTGGAAAATCTTGTCTTAGACCACTGTCACAACAGTATTTCAAACATCAAGCTTCTTCCACCAGTCAGGAGCCCTCTCATCCAACGTAAAACAATGTAGTCTCTTTTTGAACAGCCGAAACTCAAACACACACAGTGAAGGCATCAAGGACTTCAGTGCTGGAATATTTCATTTACATGCAGACTGGAGCCAGGCTTTGATGAGTGGTGCCTTGCTACTAAAAATGGCACCCAAATCCTATCAGACACAGTGCAACCTGTTTCAACCCATTTAACTCACTATAGCGCACACAACAGCAGAGGCATACCAGGGATTCTCACTCATTTAACCTTAGTCTCTTTACAGGGGCAAAAAGATCAAAAGACTCCTAACATTTATACTGCACACAGACTGCAATCACCAACTACAGGTTTACAGCATTTTACTACACATCATAAACACCACTTTAAACCCTACAATCACTGTTCTGGGCAAAAGTAGGCCAGTGGGTCAGAAGGCATATAAAACTTAAAATATAGGCATTTGGTTCATTGGCAATTTGAGGATCACCATCAAAGCTGTGTCTCATCAGTCCTTCCAGATGCCCAAGCATAAAAGAGAACATTAATATCATTTTACTAAACGAAGAGCCTTCCAAAACATTTGACCCTCTTTCCACAACCCTGCCAACATCAAACTGTCTCAGTAACTCCCTTAGTCTGTGCCAAAGCCTTTCATTAAGACAACCCATCTTTTTTTAGATCTCAAAAGTACTGAAAAAACTCCTCAGGCAGGAGGAGACAGTGAATGAAGCTCCACAAATCCAATTACACTTGGGTACGAGCAACTTTTCCAAAAAAAAAAAAGACTCACTGGTTTCTGTTGCCAAAAGGGCAGATCAGTGCAAGGATAACATATGGCTGCCAAGGCAATGAAACAGAAAACACAATCTGGTCTTCCATCTTTATAGACCAAGAGAAACCTGCCAAAAAGAATCAAATACTTCCCACGTTATATCCTAATTCTGTTGTCACTGTTATTATGTGCAACATGACAGTTCGATTCATGACGCCCTGCAGTGGCAGGCAGTAACGGTTTAGCGTACAGCAGTTAATTGTGGGCGGTAATAGTGGTGGATGAACCGAGAATACAGTGATTCACTTACTCATAGGTTTACCCCAAGAAGAGACCAACATCTACTAGACAGTCAACAAAAGGTTGTAAAGATTTAATTAAATGTGCCAACTGCATTATTTTCACTGTACCACTGGACATGTAGAGATATGTCCTGTGGACTCAACAAAAGAAAAACAATAAATTAAAACACACAACAGCTGAAAGTACACACAACCCTTGAAAGCAGTTTTTTCTACAAAAATGGGACACAAAGAAAGTCTTGCTTTATCAGGAACGCAAACTGAATATATCTGTGTTGATGAATTACACTCACATGCAAAAATTGCACACTATATAAATCAGCATACAACCGTATTTTTAACCAGTCACACGGAAAAATTTTATCACTGAGAATCACCTTACAGCCAAGAATGGTCTAATTTAATTCGTCTCGTAAAGTGTGTTGATTATACAGTCACACCTCACTCATTACTTACGACAGTGGGTAACAAGGAAAGAAAACTGATTAAGAACAGTAAAACAGACTACACTGTCTAGCCAAACATCACTGGGAAAACAATAAAGCTGAGTATTAGAAATGTTAAGCAGACAATACGCTCACTACTTTCATTAGTTATAAGTAAGAAAGACCGATTTAAAAAGCGGGAAGACACTAATTCCTCTGCAGCTTTTAAAGACACTGTAGTTTGGGAGAAAAAATCTGTAACTTCATGCTCAACTGTTTTCTCAGCTAACATTAGCCAGCTAGCGAACGTCACCCCCCTTGTTACAGGGCGGAAGTTATCGGTATCTGCAAAAATATAGATTTAGCAAGCTTATTTGCATCCACAATAACACTAGAGTAGACCAAGTTATCCAGTTTAACACTTAAATGGAATTAATTTTGGGAATTACAGACCCCGTTGCTGCTAACGTCAGTTGCCGAGCACGTACCTCCAAACAAGAGGCGTCTGTGAAGTTTAGATAGATTTGACACCACAGATAACGATAGCTAACTTAAGACAAAATCACCCACGAGTTAATCTGTGGGGTGACATAAATTACAGCAGAAGTGAGTCATACTGAACCGAACCAAACACACACACACAGTGGCAGTAATCCTCCCACAGCAGAGTAGTGCTCCAACTGCCCGGGTCCTGTTCATCTCTACCGGCACACCCAACCCAGAGACAGGGTCCAGCTTCAGGGCCCGCTCACCTCTTTTCGGTCCTGTAGACACTCGAGCACGGCCAGGTTGTTATTCCAGGAGTGTTTGGGACACAGCCTGGTCAGGTCCTCCCGGCAGGCCTCGTCCTCTGCCAATTTCCAGCTGGTGCTCCGGCGCGGCTGAGAGGCCCCTACCACGGCCGCTGCAGGCGCCACCTTCCCGTCCTGCAGCGAGACTCCGGGGTTTTTACCAGTGTCGATGTTTTCTCCTAAATCATTAACGCTGCCCTGTGACTTCACACCCTGAGTGGAACGGATACGAGCACAGAGCACCACGAAGACTAAGAGAAGCTGCACACGTCTACACGCCGCCATCTTCGGTAAACTACGTTAGCTACGGCAGCCGGGGCAGCAGAGTCCGCGCCTGCGTGAGAGGAGCTATCAGAGAGACACGTAGAGACTACCGCACGCCTGACAGAGGGACCCACACCTATAGGTGCCTTCCCTGTACAAATCAGGCAATTAAGACTTAATTATATACATTATCGAGGGATTAAAACTCCGTTCACAACTATACAATTAAATCTTATTTTAGATATTGTTTCAACCCCCCCTTGTAATTCTTTGTGGCCGCAACAGCTGATCAAATGTGCCTATATATTACACCATATGGTCAAAAGTATTGGAGCGCCTGCACTTCACGAATTTTAATTACACCGCATTCAAATATAGACTTAAATATGAAGTTGCCCCTTTTCCAGCTCTGAAAGCTTCCACTCTACTTGAAAGGCTTTCCTGAAGATTTTGTGGGAATTCGTTCCCGTTTGTTCCCACTCATTCTGCAGAGCATTGTGAGGTCAGGTTCTGATGCTGGACGAGCAGGCCTGGCTCAGTCTCCGTTCATTTGTCCCAAAGGTGTTGGGTGGGTTTGAGCTTGCTTTGTGCATTTGGGCATAGTCGTACTGGAATAGAAAATTCCCCAAACGGTCCATAAAGTTGGAAGCATTGAACTGTGCAAAATGTTTTGGTCTACTAAAGCATTAAGATTGCCATTCACTGAAAGTATAGGTCAAAATAATTTAAGTAATTCAGAGGAACATCTGTCCATATAGAGTCCATCTGTCCATATAAAAATCTATGTTTCTTTATCCCCACCAAATGTAACCCAAGGGTACTGGGAAAATGAATTTGTTACAGATATAAAACATCATCAAGTGATGAAAAAACATATCCACATCCATACAATGAACCGTATACATTTTTATTTAGCATTACAACCACACAAAGGTTAATTTAAAAACGCATTTACATATTTACATTTGCCATGACATACAAATACACAGGGACAAATATGTAGGCATGCCACTCCCTTGCACTGTCAAACTGCTGTGTTATGAGAAACTGGTGTAGATTAGGGGACAATGTAGCAAAAGAAAAAAACACTGCTTCAAAACAAAGTTAACCCACTGAAAGATGCAAGCATTCATTACCACAGCATGGAGAAAAAAAGCCAAGTATAAGAAAATTTAAGCAGCACTTGACCAAATCCTGATTTTCTTCTACCATGAGCTGTTAAAATTGACCATACAAGTTCTAGGACTGCTAACTTATTCCAACACAAAGGAGTCACATGCCACGACTTTGTATTCCCTTTATCACAAAGTTTATGCCCTTCAGACATTCACTTGATTCAGATGACAAAAACAAGATTAGAAGTAGACTCGAAACCCTAAAAGCTCCATATGAGCTGGAGATGTGTTCAAACGACCAGACCACCAACAATGAGTCCATTATTAACTCTCTTGTCTCACACAGGCAACCCCTTTTCAGGGTGCTTTTCTGCTCACTCCCATTTATAGACCTTCAGCATCTTCTCTGTCAGAGAGGCCAAATAGTGTTCCTGGTTCACCTCAAAACGGCAGATGTCCAATACTGGAAGATCTGCAGGCAGCTTCTGAAGCAAGGCACCACTTCCAGCCTCCCACACCTACAATGAAAGCAGAATAGTTTGAAGTGCCCCTTTCCCTCCACACTGAAAGGCTCAGAGGGTAGATAAAACACAACAACTTACCATAGTCGAACTGGATCCCTCATCTCCTGCACACACTAGTGTAGAACCCTCACCAGCAGGACTCTTAAACACTGTATTCTTGGTGAGCAATTTACAAGAGGAGCCGGCGGTGAAGGTCTGTACAGGAGAGCAGGAGCAGACAGGTGCTTGGGAAGAGTCGGTCTGAGGGCTTCGATTGAGCTCCATTAAAACACAGCGGAGAGATGGGTTTGCACGACCTGGACCAAGACAGACAATCAGCTTCACAGATCATGCTTTGTGCAACCCTGATATAAACTACAATTCTGAGTCAAATATATACAAGTTCATTCAATATTTTATATTTTAAAAAAGCCATTTTCTCCCTCACCAGGTCTATAGGTGACCAAGCAGTGTCTACTATCTGGTTCCACCTGTATGTCTGTGCAGCCCCCAGACTCTAATGGCAAAATATGAGGTGTGTAGGTAGTGCCATCTACATGCTCCCAGAAACATCCCCCCTCAAGGGAACCGGCAATGAGGCCACCACACGGGAAAAGGCTGGAGGCAGCGCGGGGGAGGTAGGACAGAGACACAATTGGACAACTGCAAAAAGTACAAAAATGAATGAAAAATTTTTTCATACATGAACAGCACAAAATGTTCAGAGACGTAGTCTTTGATGCACCTATTGTTAGTATAATATCTTGTGGGGAAAAATAATGACATGTAAATATTACGTACTTTAAAATTAAACTAAAAGCAATGTTATGCGCCATTTGCTTAATTGGGCAATAATAAACACACAATCAAGTCACCCATCCACAATATATGTAAAGCTGCATTAAATTTCCCCCAAAATCCCCCACATTCCCCCCAGTGCCCTAAAAATGTCCCGCAACATAAATCATGCAATTTAATAATTGCATTAAATAAAACCTAATGTAAATATCTAACTGAAAATTGGCTTAAAAAACAATGAACTAGCATCCCTTCAGTATTTCCTATTGTAAGGTAAAAGAAAAAAATCACATATTAAAGTAGACAGATCACTATTTAGAAGAAAAACAATTAGTCCTTAAATTTGCTGAGGTACCTGGAGCGGATTGGGGCTAGCTCCTGAACATGAGTGCTGGTGTCTCGGGTGTCATACACCAGCACAGAACCATTGCTTAGCCCAGCATATACGTAATTGTTGTTGTCATGGCACCAGCAGCAGCTCCAGACTGGTTTACCAGTGTTATATGCCTGAACCACAGTGTTAGTCCATAAGCTGTAAAGAAAACATGGCATCAGGAGAGTTTACTCCATGCATTATGATTACAAAGCACAGTGCAAGTCACTGATAATCTTCTTTTTCCTCTTTCAGCTTTTCCCTTCAGGGGTCGCCACAGCGAATCATCTCTCTCCACCTAGTCCCATCTTCTGCATCCTCTACCCTTACACCAACTAACTTCATGTCATTTATTTTAGAAATGATGTGATTAATGATCACAGAATTGCAGACCTGTGGGTTTACAAGTACTACACCTACAGATTTCTATGCATAAAATTCAAGTTATTTGCCAAATATTGAGGCCATCCTAAACAAAATCAAGTGTTGAGAGAAGGAAAACACAGGTGTATAGTACCACCAGTACAACAGCTGGAAAACAATGGCATACAGGAAAGCCAGTTGCATACCTGGTGAGTTTGATAGTGTTATCAAGAGCAGCAGACAGCAGCAAGCTATCTTGTTGTTTGTTAAAGGCAAGACCTCTGATCTGTTTAATGTGGATTGGAACATACTGACTGGCTTTCAGATTCACAGCGCTGATCTTTTTCACTCCATAACCTGAGACAAAAAAAAAGATAGACACAAAACAAGAAAGGATGTTATGCATGTTTAAATACTTACGGCAGGAAATGATAATACAATACAATTGCTCACCAGGGACCAAAGTGGCGTGGGGGGAGGGCTGAGAGGCCAAGAGACAGCTGAGGGGCTCACAATAAGACAGCACACGACAGCCTCCAGCCTGAGAAACAAGAACTGCTTTTGAGAAGACATAATGTCCTCCACTGATGGACTCCTGTCTCTGAGACAGTGACGGAGCAGAGCTTTGGTACTGGGAGGATGTAGAGGCAGTCTGAGCCATCAACCTCCTCAACTCCTGGTGGACAGAAAAGAGAGAACAGTGATGTTTTACAGGACATGCAGACACATGGTGCAATGGCAGAAACTTGTGTTTTATATGCAAATATAACACACACACACAGCCACACATACGCAGACAAACAGCATCGTCTCAGTGGAATAGGCCCAGTTAAGATCTTATTAAAGAGCAAGTAAGCAGTTCTTAAAGATGAAACAGACAAAAGAGGCTAAACAGACAGTGTATCATTGTGACGAGCATGGTTACAGACAATGGTACACCAGCGCTTTTCATTTTTAAAACTATTCAAAAGGGCTTACAAAGAGAAACCACAAATATAACAGATCACACACATGTTTTAAAATGTAAGAGTTAAGAGGCTACAAACAGGGCAATAATAGAATGTGTGCGCACACAGGTCTCACCTGAACCTCTCTCCGCAGTTTCCCACATTCATCTGTTACTACTTGCAGCTGCAGACGACACTGAGCAGATTCCAGCTCTGCCTTCCTCCGCAAGCTCTTCTCCTGCTCTAATGACCTAAACACACATATAACACACAAACCTCTTCAGCCCTCTGAAACACTCGCAGAAAAAAAACAACAAAACATGTTTCAAACTATTGGAAATCCCACATTACTATACCTTTTTAAACTCTCCTGTTCTGTGTTGTCCACTGCCCTCAGTTTACGTGCATAAAGCAAGACAATATCAGCCCGCCTGGCCTTTTTATTACACTAAACATGAGACGGAGAAAGAAATTTCCGAAACAATTCTCATTAAGTCTTATTGTATACGACAGCACAGTTTGACATCACTAGAGTATAAATCTATAATATTCAACATTTTAAACCTGCGCTCTTATCTGTGAGAGGAAAGCTGACCTGTGGACATTTGGCTCCCTGGCCTTTCAGCCACCGGTCGATACAGGTAAAACCAAACAAATGACCACAGCGCAGTGTGGCCAGACGATGCTCGCCTGAAGTTGTCCAGGGTTCAAAACATATAGAGCAGGTCTCACCCTCTCCTTCTTCACCCTCTTCCACAGCAGTCGAGGAAGCAGTGGTTGCAGCTGCCTCCACTGACCTGGATTCCGTCTACAGAGGCACATGTTAAACTTACAATAAAATGCTTATAAAACATAAAATAAGAAATATTTGCACTTTTACAGCAGAAAGTGGGCAGTACAGACACAAGAACAGCAAAAATAGAATAAAAACTATACAACAGTACAGTATAAAATGTACACTATACAATTCAAATACAAAAATATAAAGATGGACCCGTTTATTGAAAATATATGTACATATTCAGTATATGTTTCCATATATGTAGAGTAAGAACACTATGCATATACATACAGGTACATATACATATAGGGTTTTACTGTAAAAAAAAAACACTAACAGCTTATAGGTAAGTGCATTGAAGTATTATGAATCTGCTTCTATGTAAAATAACGTATAGATAAACTGCTGAAAGGCGGTGTTGTGATGTGTATTTTTGGCTTGAGACTAAAGTACAATACATATTACATTGTACTATGAATATATTACACATAATAAATACTGTCTAGCACCCCCATACATTGCGATTTTGATCAAACAACGGATCTCTTCTCATCCTCTCAGGGCTTCAAGCACAGCTCGTCTTGAGCTTCCACCGCTTAGAAGAAGAGGGAAACATGCGTCAAGACTCTTCTCAGTCTTGGCCCCCCAGTGGTGTAATAAACTCCCTCTCACCATCAGATCAGCAGTCTCTTGCTGTTTTCGAACGTCGGCTAAAGACCATCTCTTTAAAGAGCACCTTGGCGACTAACCATCACCTTCTTACAAAAAAAAAAAAAACACCCTCCTTACCGTCCTAACCATGTTTTGTTACCTTCTTTTCTAGGTGTTGTCTTGTGTCAAGATTATTGCTGTAGTTAGGTATCAGTGACAAGTGTTGATCAGGTGTACTGACCTACAGTACCATAGGCGATTGGTGGATGTTGACTTAAATCTTGCTCTAGAGGTCCTTGATACTGTTGTGGATTACTTGAGCACTGTTGTAATTTGCTCTGGATAAGGGTGTCAGCTAAATATCGTAAATGTAAATACATTAAAAAATAATTTGTCTAAGTTATGCTTTCAACAATGGCCTAAAACACAGTAAAGAAAAAAATGGGCCACATGTAAGAGCATAAAACCCCCCCAAAAAACATCATAGTTTCTTGTTAGAATAAAATAAGCTATCCTATTATTATATACATTTACATTTACGGCACTTAGCAGACACTTTTATCCAAAGCAAATTCCATTCCCAAACTACAGGGGGCCCAGAGGCAAGTATTCTATCCACTAGGCCACCCCCACTGTAATATAATATAATTATTTAAAGTCTTCTAAATACCTTGTCCTCAGACTGAGGTTCCGTCCTTGTGGCTTCAGCAGAATCAGTGGCATCTGTTTAATAAGATGATTACAAATACTTCATTTCAATAACAAAACAAGCAGGTAACTAATTGCAATACATGGACATTTTTACTGTAAGTTAAAATCCAAACAAATGTCACTAAAATCTACCTGTTGCATTGGACTCCTGAGGGAGAGGGACCACAACAGCAGCCGGCTGGCTGGTATAAAGCGCAGGGTCAGGTTCTGCAGAAGGTCTTGAATCTGGGCTCTGTCTGTTGTCTCCATCCTCATCAGAGTCATTCACCTCCTCTGTGCTGCCTGAGAGGAGCTCTGTGTAATTTTCTTCTGACACCCTAAGCAGGAAGTCTAGGGGGCCTCTGTTCTGAAAAGTAGTCTGAGTGGAGTACTGGAACCGCAGACCTGGTCTGTAAACAGAGGACCACATAAAATCAGGAACACTTCAGGTGAGCACAGTTAATTATTAGGATAGAGTGACATACCAATAGGATAATTGAATAGGATAGCAAAATAAAACAGTGTTTTAGTTATTTAACAACTGATGTTTAAATAAATACTTGCTTTTAAATGGCTTTAGGTTTAAAGCAATAACCTTTATATCATCAGTATCCTGTATGTTAATGTTGCATCTCTTACACTTATTGGTATCTTTTTGTATTCACATTCATTTGTCTCTCATAACAATACCCAGTTAGTATTTGTAAATACATGATACAATTGTTGGGACCCCAACCATTGCAATAAAATAAAATCTTAACCACTAATATAGGAGCTCGTTTTTAATGAAGATCTCAGTATTTTGTCTCATAATGATTCTTAACTTTGCAGCAGCCATAATCAGCTCACATACCTTGCTCTCCGTCGTCTTCTACCAATCTGTGTTGCTGCACGTTGTGGTCTGTCAACAGGGGCAGTGCTTCTTCCTTCATGTTGCCCATCACGGTCTTCCTCTTCCTCAACTTCTGTGCTGCTCCCAGAGTCAGGAATGAATATGGGTACCTCCACTCCTGCAGAGCCAACAGCTACCCCTGCTGTTCCTAACTGCACATCCACCTCCATTTCTTCCATCTAAAAGACAAACACAAAAAGGAAGACCAAAAGCTCATTATGAACTACATCAAAAAGAAAAACATTTCAAATTTAAGTACCATGACTTAAGCGAGCAAGCATGTTTATATTAAACATGTAATATACTAAACAGAATAACAATCATGCCAGACATGAAAAAAAAAACATTCAAAAGGAATGAAAATTATAAAACAATTAAACATTAAATCATAGCTGATCTGTGTTGTCCAGCTTATACATATACACACATCATCCACAACATTAAAACCACTGACATGTGAAGCAAAATATGTTGAAATAGCACCTATTAAGGAGGTAGGATATATTACCCCATAAATCAGGGGTCCCCAAACAGATCCAGATAGGGCCGTTGTGGGTGCAAATTTTCCTTCCAACCAAGTAGGAGGCACACCTGATTCCCCCTCTGTAATCAGTTGGTCTTGATTTTCAGATACTCAAGTGTGGTTGGTAAGAATGAAAACCTGCAACCACAGTGGCCCTATATAGACCAGTTTGGGGACCCCAGCCATAAATGAATAATCAGTTCTTCAAACTGGCAGCAGGTAAAATGGGCAAGTGTAAGAATCTGGGTAACTTTGACAAGATAATATTATTACATAAATAATATTTGTGGAATAAATAATATTTATACACATATTATTATTATTATTGCATAAAGTGATTCAGGGAAAGACAACCAATAAAACGGAGACAAAGTACTGTACTCCCAAGATTCATTGATGCACGTTGGGAGCAAAGGCTTGTCTAATCCCACAAAAGCGCTGATGTAGCATA
The DNA here is from genome assembly GCA_037577295.1 of Ladigesia roloffi. Lineage (NCBI taxonomy): Eukaryota > Metazoa > Chordata > Actinopteri > Characiformes > Alestidae > Ladigesia > Ladigesia roloffi. Next base: position 10,434,064 of record JBBKCR010000122.1, on the reverse strand, counting down.
CATTGTAGTACAGGTTAATGCTGGCTATGATAGAATGGTAGTCAGAACCCATGGCATATTGCAGTTTGCTGTGGATGGGGCTGCATAATCACATATGAGTCAGATTTTCCATGCTGACCCCTGTACACCACAGAAAGCATGTACAATAGGCACATGAACGTCATAACTGTGCCCAGTGCCTAGTGCTGGCTTATCATATCAATGCTTTAGGGTAAAATATTAGACTTGGCGCATATTTTACAGATTAATATTACTTAGCAGTGTGTCTGAACTCTTCTCGTATAGCTGAAAAATAATCAAGCTTTGTGAAATGCTACTCAGGTCTGTCTTTTTGCAGTTTTTATATCCTGAAATGGCATTTGACATTCTGCCTGCCTGTATGATAAAATGACGGGAGGGCAAGACGATAGAGGCAGGATGGGGGAGATTTGGGGGACAGAAGTTAAAATGCGCGCGTGAATTTGTCCAAGTGAAATATCCCACTGGATTTGCCAAACTGAGCATTGAATAAATAATACTTATTTTGCTGAAAGTTTCTATATTGAACCTTAAATGCTGTCACTGTAATATTTTCTACACTACGCTACGTAAATTCACATGCAATCCACATTCAAATGTGTTTTAAATGTTTCAATTGTTAAATTTTTTCCCCATTCAAATACATTTGTCACTAAATTACTTCTATACTAATCTATCAGACACGGGAAGACGATGGATAATTGGATTTGACTTTTTGCAATGCAAAAATTGAACGCAAGATTTTTCAGTAACATGGTTGCAAACTGTAATAAATGTAATTACTATCCTATGTCCAGTACCTACACTTTAACATGCTGTTGACGTAAACATGGCAATAATGGGTAGCTAGAACATATTTTAGGTCTAACATTAGCTGCACATTCCTAAGTGGCGCCACACGAGTACCTACATCGTAAATCAAGCATTAAATTAACGTAAATCTATGTATCTGTCTAGTTTTTTTTGTTAAAGTTTTAACAAAGATATGATAGCAAACACTGCTTCGCTCATGTGGCTAAGTGGCTAATGTTAGCTAGCGAACCAAATGCTAAAACTAAAACAGAAGGTAGAAAACTAAGCGACGCATTTCTCACCTATTCTATAACGGTTTCTGTGTCCTTTCATAGTTTTTAAAATGTAGTGTTTAACATGATCAATTTCTGACAAAGAACGGACCACCAGTTAGCTTGCTAAGGAGCATTTGGCTAACGTTACAAAAACACTGAGGTTACCTTCAAACCACGGATTTACTTTTCTGCCACATTTAATCGGCCATCTCTCTCGAGCTGACCGACACAGACCTGGACCAGGTTGGAGGCTGGTTAGCTGAAAACACGCCGTGATCAGTGAGTTTATAATCAGACAGGTACTATAGAGAATATGATCTTCAACTCTGCTGTCTGAAGTCCGCGCCACGATAAAGACCCGCCCACTCACTCTCTCTCCTGACTCACCCCATCACACCCAATCACACACCGGCCCAATATAAAGACAAAAGTATTGGGACAACCCTATTTTTCAGGGTTTGGTCTAGGCTCAAGTTTCTGAATCACTGATGTGCCACAAAGGCTTTTGGTTGGGTCGCAAATCTAAAATAAAGACAGACCATTCGTCCGCAATTGGTTATTTAATATCATCTAATGTGGCCAAGCAGGCCTTGTTAATACACTTGTTGATAGCTGGAACCTGTTGACAACAATTAGTCTAGGTATCTTAAGTATTCCGTCACCGTCCGGCGTGCGGTCGTGAGGAAAAAATAATAATAATAGTAAAAAAAAAAAAAAAAAAAAAAAAAAAAAACATATATATATATATATATATATATATATATTTTTTTTTTTTTTTTCTTTAGAGCTTTTTTTTAGAGCTTGCGCATGACTTAATATTTGCGTGCCTATTTATTTCACCTTCCAATCATATGAGAGGAACGCAGTTTTAACTAACGTTACAAGCCTATCAGAAGCAGAGAGGGACGGGTCCTTGCAACACGGTAAGATTGACACCCATGCGTCAATGTCACGTTAGCGTTGTCGGAGAAAAAAATGGAGCGCAAGTTTATGAAGTCTGGGGATGATGTCCTAGCAATATAAATGACTCCAAAATAAATGGCGCTGGGCGTGGATTGAAGAAAGTAGAGATGGCGAGCCTTTTGGCAGTTGGTGCAAGAAACTGAGAGAGTCCGGTGCTTGTTTCTGCACGTTTTGCTCGAGGAAGCAGCGGTAAGAAAGTGCTTGCTCGTCATGATTTAGACTCCGGTGTTGTGCCGCTTTCCGTGCACTAAAACTTACCACAACTGTTACAGCTGACACACCGTTGTCTATGACAGACCGTGTCTGCGATTTAAAAATATGTTTGTGCACATTTATAGCAGAACATTATTTGTTGCTTACAACCCAGAAAATAAGTGAAAATGGCCTTGATTTAACTTCTAATCTTCAGTTTAGCAGTTCAGTTCTTTAGCACTTTGAGCACTTGTTATTTACGCACTTTAAGCTCTTGTTACTTTATTTTTGTTAAAATAACCCCTAAAGTTCGGGCCCAGTTTTGTTTTTACTTTAACCCCTGACAGTGGGATGAGGGAAAGATTATTCTTTATTTCTATTTTACACTAGGAGCACTAAACTAAAAAAAAAAAAAAATTATGCAGAGGCCAATATTCGGTGCTTCATGGTAAATTGACAAAGTAATTGATGTCTTGATCATTTAAATACATAATACTGACCTCTGGATACTTTGCACATATATAATTCACACCTAACTAATTTGGTCCAGACCTTCAAACTCTTTAGGTTGGTCCTAATCAAAGTGGAAAAAGTGTGTCACACCACAGTCTGGACCAAAGCAGGTGGTCTTAACCTCAGCCATGTTTGGGTGTGCTTGCAGTGTGTAAACACCTGTTTTGAACCAGTTATAGGCTGTTAAAAATATAAAATATATGTGATGTGTACAGGATGTTGGTTGATGACAGAACATCAATTATGACAAAGGATGTAGATGTAGATGAAGATGAAGAGGTGGTAAAGATGACATCGGTGATGAAGACGGGAGGTAGATGATTTAGACAGAATAGTGATGATGATGATGATGATGATGACCGGTTGTAGGGAGTGACAGATTATAGGTGATGATAGGATGTAAACAATGAAGACAAGACATGTGATAAAGCCAAGATGTTGGTGATGACAGCAGGACGTTTAAAATGAGAGGATGCGGGGGAAGACAGCAGGACGTACGTGATGATGACAAGATGTTAGTGATCATGACAGGTCATAGGTGATTGGGATGTAGGTGATGCCTTTTTTGTTGACAGCATGGTGTGGTTGATGACTGTTTGTGGGTGATTGTATGTGGGGGATGTTGACGGGACATATGCAATGACAACAGTATGTAGCCGATGACGAGAAACTGTAGATGATGATGACCGGACGTAGGTGGTTATGACCGGATGTAGTCACCTGGTGAGAAGAAATCTGGGTGATGGCAGGACATGCGTGATGACAGTGTGTCCGCAGCCCAAGAGCAGGATTTTAAACATGTTTTAGAATGATAGTTTAAAATTATTTTGTTAACAAGAGTGAAACCAAACAACAGTCTCATGAAATCCCCTCATTAGTGGGCTTCAGTAGTATGGAAGCCCAATGCTTGCCAAGGAATCGGATGGATACTATGGTTCTCCTTAATTGGTCACAACCTGTTTTCTTTATGACCCCTGCTGTGCTATTAAGCAATTTCCTCTGGGATCAATTCTGGTGTTTACAGATTCTGATTCTGATAAACTGAAAATAGGAACTTGTAATTATCACAATAATCACATATAGGCGTGTAATCATATCGCCTAACCTTAGCTAAAAACGTGTGCCCACAAAAAGCCCACAAAACGTTAACAGACTACCGTTACTTTTTCCTCTTCTTTTCGAACAAAAGCTCTCTGGAATGTTATCCACTTCCTTACTCGTTCCCAGCGCCGTGTGTGTGTGTGTGTGTGTGTGTGTGTGTGTGTGTGTGTGTGTGTGTGTGTGTGTGTGTGTGTGTGTGTGTGT
>JBBKCR010000122.1:10414893-10429906 GCA_037577295.1 Ladigesia roloffi | reverse complement strand
GGAGGCCCGCAAAAAAAAAAATCCCCCCCCCCCCCCCCCCCCCAAAAAAAAGTTCAGGCTCAGGATTTTTTTACTTTAACCTCTGAGTAAGACCTTCAAATAAATAAAAAAATTCAGGCTTGGGATTTTTTTTTACTTTAACCCCTGAAGTACTACAATATTGAATTGAAATTTCACTGTGCTGTTAAAGCACGGGCCTAAATTTTGTTCAGGCTCTGCCACTCACTCTGTTTGAGATGAGAAATACACAAAGGGAATACCGTGGGCTCACCCTATTTGAAATAATCTATGGGAGAAGTAAACAAATAAGCACTAACTGAAGTTGTGATTCCTGAAGGGTTGAATTTAGATTTTTATGAACACTGTCAGTATTTGCATACTGCTCTCAGTTTCTCTGTCCACAGGGATTGTGAAGGAAGACATGCCGTGCAGGGAGACGAGAGGGGTCAAAACAAAGGTGGTAAGGGTCCATTCAAGGTGCAACTGATGACTCCAACTGCCGTGATGGTCCAAGGGGGTGTCACATGGACACGCAACTAGCACTGCTGACGAGTGCCTCAGCCCGAGGATGATGACCTTTAACGTCCTGTTGGCATGCTCGCCATGGGAGAGGGACAGATTGTCAAGGACGTTGAACGTAGTGAACATTCAACCAGGTGTCATAAAAATGTGGCTTGCCCTCTAGTGATTTTGCAAGCACAAAGGTTATTTTATCAGAATAAAAAAGTACACTGATTGTGATACTTTCTGTAAGCCTGAAGTATTAGGACAAATACATTCCTTTCAGATTTATGAACATCCAGAAACTGAATACTGTTTGTGTTTTGGAGAGACTACAGGTTATTTCCTGGGAGAAGAAAAGTGTAAACACAAGTTTTGGGTAGATACAGGGTTAATATCTAATGACACTTACACATTTAAGTTAAACATTCCAGAACAATTGGGTTTAGCTCGAAACAACAATTGTTTAAAAGGGGGAGAAAATGTTAAAATTATATTCATTAATCAAAATGGTTTTTCTCCAATCATTTATTTCTTTAATTAAGTTCAGTGATTTAGATTTCTTTTAAGTCAACCTCTTGTTTACCACAAGAGAGGGACATTTGAGTGAAATATTCTGATCAATACAAGTATTTAGTTAAAATGTTTCAAATACGTTTTGTTTGAGTTTTCGATCAAGCCATTATTTTCATATTTTTGTTCTCATTTATTTTGTTTCATTTTAGTATATGTTCAAATGTTGTAGAAAAGGTATTTTTTTTATAATTTGTCCAATAATTTTTTTTTCCAGATATATGAGCATTTATATGTGTGAGAGAGAAATAGTTTAGATTTAAACATAGGCGTTGAGCTGATAAGGGAATAGTTTCTAAAGATAAACACAGAGTAAAAGTTTCAGTAATCTACATGTATTTGAAACAACAAATTCATAGTTTTTTTTAGGATAAAAAAAAAAAAATCCTATTTATTCAGGTCCGAGACAGGAAGTTTTTCCTCACCTCTGTCACTAAATAGGGACCCTAGATTTTAGAGAATAATTTCTGACAAGGTGGTTATAAAGCACCATATCAATAGAATGTAAGTGTAAAATACTTTTACACTAACTTAGTGTGTAATAAGAAGCATGGATAATTTTCCAAGCATGTACAAATTTAGTCTTTAAACACAACTATCTATAGGATATTTAAAAGAGGCTTATTAGAATATTCTAGCAAACCTATAATGGGTAATTTTAGTGATGTTAGAGAGAAAATAATAAAATAAAATAATAAGGTGTTCTGAATAGCATTTACAGCATTTATAGAATAGATTAGCTTCAGATATTATTGATTTGGCAAGGTAGTAAAGTACTGTTGTGTTAATATTCTCAACTATAGTGATAGTCATATAGATATTTTCTAATACAAGAAAAATACATTAATGAGTAGACATAGTACATTTTAGATCACTTTGAAACAATGGTTTTTATATTTAAGGGATAAATTGAGTTTAATTCATAATCTATTTAGGCTAGAGTGAGTTCTAGTATTTGCAAAGGAATTTTGTTTCTTGCAGGAGTATGAAAGAAAACAGAGAAAACTGTGTATTCTTTAAGTCTACGTCGAAAAATGTGATTAGTATATTTAGAAAAACAATATCATTCAAAAAGGGGGGAATGTCATGGAAAAATCAGCATTTATTCTTTTATGTGATTCATTATTCTTTTGAAATATTCAGTTTTATTCTGTATACATTGATCACTGTTTTATTCATTTATTTATCCTTTCTGAGTTTCTGAGCTATAGAGTTTTCTTTCCTAAGGGTCTAAGAGAAATATGATTATGTCTTGGAGTCAAAATGTTCTAATGTTTATCTGAGACTCTAACTTGCGCATTTTCTGAAGGCCGTCTCTTGGTAAACAGGAGATTTTGGGTTACTATGGAGACTGTGTCGTACGAGAAGTGACGTCCTGCTCAGTCTGCATGAGTGACAAGAACTTCTGTCCAATGGGCTTCGGACGCCTTCTAGAGATTACACAGGACAGGGGGGTATAAAATATTGTGTTCTGTGTGAGGAAGACGGAACAGGTCATGATGGTGAGGCAGCTTGTCTGCTGTCTTTGTTCTAATTCCTGGTCCCCATCTGCAGATGATGTTCCAATAAATCTTTGTCTGAATCTTTGAGCAAACAGGACTCTGTTGGTTTCATTCAAGTGTTATTAATTAATATTTCTAAAAGAAAGCAAATAGAATTCCTAAGAACAATTTCTTTATTAAAATAATCTCTCATTTACACATATTTCACATTATATCACAGCAAGATGCAGATCAGCATTTAAAAATGGACGGGTTCAGTTTTGCAATTTCTTTTACTTTTTCCTACTTATTCAGGAACAACAAAAGTACTCTTTCTGTATAGGGTTGTAAGATAGCTTCAGTATATCTCTTCTACATAAACAGTTAATATCTTTGCTTTTGAAATTACAGCAACTTGAGTTTTTGATTTATTCAGTGTTGGCCTAATAGTTCCTGATGCAGGTAAGGAGCAGTAGAACCGTTCCTATTTAGATAATTTCTAACATTAATAAGCAATTGAAAATCACAAGTTGTATTGTCACACCACAAACAAAGGCGGGATAATCAGACTATTTCCCATAGATCAGGATTCATTATGCTAAGAGCCATCCTCATGAAAAGAGGACAACTAGAATTAAGTAGGGAAAAAAGATTTAATTGCCAACATGTTCAACAATCCATTAACTGTTTAAAAAAAGCACACAGAATAAGACACATTTAAAAATGGACAACCACATAAATAAACAACTTGATTAAAGTCAATCATTTCCATTTGACCCCTTTTTGAGGCATATTTTCACATAGATTGATAAATGCATGACAGTATGATGTGTAAAACTTTTCCATTAAAAGGAAGAAGAAAAAATGACCAAGGTAAACAAGGATAAAACATATAAATATAAAATGTCCTCAGGTGCATCTCTGCACCTTATGAATCCAGCAGTCTCTTCCGGCTGTATGTCCTCCCACATCCCTGGCGTTTCCTAGGTTGACTAAAAGGTGAGACATCTGAGGTCAATCTACTATTACCATACTGCTCCAAATTTCCATTTGATGCTGTGAAGAGAGGTTAAACAAAACACTTATCACAAGACTGCAGAATGGTCTAAGTAAAATCAGTATTATAAAGAGACTATAACCAGGTGTTGACATATTTATTGTATTCCATGTCTTAACTGGTATGCGGCAAAGTTAAACATGTTCCACCTCACCACGGGCGCTGGAACCATTACAACTCAAACTTATTTGTCCTGTGGACCAGTCATATCAGGCTTTGGGCTGCAGGGCCCTGCATAAATGTCCAAGCAGAACACAGACGAACGGGTCTCGCACCAGGGGTGGGCCATGAAGTCGAGGGTGTGGGGAGGGGCACACAATGACAGAAGTTCTGAGATCTGATAGAATTTTGATTGGCGCAGAGACGAGGCTCTGTGGCCCAGCAGGAGCCCTATTTTAAGATGTTATTTTTCTTTTTAATGTTTTCCTTGCCTGTGTTGTAGTAATTAGAGATCCAGTATGAAGTTACTAAAATGAGGTATGCTTTTTCGCAGTGAAGCCTGAAAACTGCCATGCACTTTACTGTACATCCCCACACATGCGTACTTGCATACCAATTATGCCAACACCTGACTATAACCATGTTAAGTTGCACAAAAGATGGTTTAAACTGGAAAATTGATGGCTATGGTCTACAACAATGTCAGTATAACCTTGCTACCACAAATAAAGTGGAACCCTTAAAAATAAATATTTGTTTTAACTGTAAAATGCAGGATGTGCTATATGGGCAATGGAATTTCAGAAGATGTATTTCTTTTTAGTATATTTAAAAATTTTTGTTTGATTAATCTGCTTTTGCCAAAACAAAAAAAAAATGTTTTGTTGAAAATGGTACATTGTAGAATTTACTGGAATTTAATACATGCACCAGCCAGAGGTTAATTAACAATATCTGTATGGTGTTGGAAATCAATACAAATGAACAAAGATAGTTGAGGAGAAAGCTGGTAAAATGGACAAGGTTCTAAACATTGGGAGGGTAAAGGAAGTTATTGAAGCACTTAATATCCAGAAAGTTAAATTAGATTTAAAAAGTTGGAGAGTGGCTTATTTAACTACATTTGTAGTTTACTCTCACCATCATATTGTGTGGTTTCCTTGGCAACAGTGGCCTTTCCTTCTTTGTATAATAAGGGTGACTGAGTAAGAGCAAGGATTCCACTGACAGACACTGGCTTCTTCACTTTAGAGCTTGGAGGTGTTGCTACTGTGGAGAAAAATCAACAATACATTTCAATGAAGTCAAGATGGACTAGTCATTAGATACCAAACTTAAAGCTTAAAGGTGTTGTCCAGTAGCGCTACAGCCACAGCACTTACAGCGTGCACTAAAACCCAAAGACTTACTTTTGATTATAAAACACTACTACTGCAGCATCCAATATGTTGAACTGGGATGAATGGAAATAGAATGACTATGGCACTTAAGTTTCAGAGACTGTATTCAGAATTATGAAAAAACCCTAGAGATGTATACTCTATATAGATCTCTATTTATCCACGCAACAGCATCGATGCTAAATGACTGCAACTATCTGAAAAAAATACAAAAGCAAACTTGCTGACCAAGTTTACTACTGACACAAACTAACATTGTGTCTTGACTTTCTTACTAGTACAAGTAATCTTTTCTTAGCTTCCTATGAAAGTTCTTCACATGTTGCAGCTTCTTTGTTACAGGTCTAAACCACAGATTTTGTCTATTCTATATCATTTTGAAAACAAAGTATTTGCGTCATACCTAATTTGTACTTGGAGACGGGGGTCCTTGATTCCTTGAAATCTTCTGTCCCCTGTAATCTGAACACACCATCAAGCTCTGGGTCCTCCAGAACCTCCACCTCACCCTTGACAGGATTTTCCTTGGCCCCCAACATATCAGTCCGTGCTCTTTTCTTACGAGGCCAACTATTTAAATTCTCTGGGGTTGACAAGCCTCGACTATGAGGGGAAGGGGTCCAGGCCATGTTTTCTCCAACACCCAGGGGTGAAGGGCTATTATTAGGAAGTCTTGTTGGTGTTATTGACTGACAGATGTGTGTCTGGACACTTCCCTTCCTGGGTGTACCATGAGTACAAAGAGATGGGGATATGCAGCCTGGTTCCCGATGTTTTGAACAATGTATAAGTGGGCTTTCAACCCTTGATGCCTTGGCATTGATAACATGCGGGGTCAAGCTTTTAGCTACATGGTCAGAGGCTTCACCTGAATTGAAAGAGTCTGTACGTTTGAACTTAAGTTTAGGCAAACCAGATGCCTGCATTTCCAGTTCTACTTGGTAAGTAAGCGGATTGGGCTCAGCAGGTGCCTTCCCATGTACTGGCGTTCCTGATGCTCGTGGAGTTGAAAACTTTGGCAGTCCAGGTGAATATCCAAGACGCGCTGCTGCCTTTCTCTGTTGTCGATCTGGAGTCTGACGGAAGCCATATCTACGTCCTTGTGTTGCTGTATCAGGAATGGATGGTGTGCCTGTGAACTCAAAAACTCCAGAGGGTTTGGAGGACTTGCGTGAGAAGGAGATGTTGATCTTAATGCCACCTGTTAATTGAGTCTTTACTACAGAGGCTTCTTCAATATCGATGCTCTCCTCTGTGGTGGTAGTACTAAACTGGGAGCTGTTAAACTGCTGGGAGTCTAAAGACGATCCCTCTTCCATTATTAATTTGGTGGATTCTGGATTAGGTCCATCGACAGTCTTTGTTTTCAAAAGATCTCCATCCGGTGTGTGCTTAGCTCTAATGTGACTTGGTGAACCCCTCTGATGACTCATGCCATAAGATACAGAACAAGATGAGTGTGACTTAAGAAATGGTTTGGCCAGTTCTTCTTTAATAACCAAAGCTTCAACTTTTTGTGGAGAAGGACTATTGGACAGAGGGGATTGACCTTTGCGATAAGGTGAAGTAGAAACACTTTTAAGAGGTGTTCCTCCGGACCGAGTGCACATTCTGTGTGTTGGTTCAGGACCTTTTCTTGGAGTCGTTATTTCTGGTGTTGGTGGTGATAAATGATCAACTAAACAGATCTCAAGACTCTGCGATTCAGCTTTCTCTGGTAAACTTAATGTCCTCCTCATCTTCTTGGACTTCTCTGTGATTTCAGATAATTTTTGTGTTTCAGGGGATATCCTGACTTTTCTTGAGGGCAATTTGTCAGGAGATTTAAATTCATCACCGTGAAATTGACAAGACTTTCTTGGTGTGACCAATTTTGGTAAATATATCTGGGAGCACTGAGGAGACTCTAGGACCTTAAATGGTTTTTGTGACATACATTTCTGGGGAGATGGAGACCAAGTAACACTTTTCTTTGGTGTTCTCATGCTAGGACTTCTAAGACAAGAGCCAGAAAGTTCACCATGCTCTGTAAAGCTCTTCACTGGGGTTCTGAGAATACCCTTTAGTGGGCTTTTCTTGGGTGTCTCTAACCCTAGGCTCTTTACAGCAGGAGATCTAAATGGACTTCCTCTTAGGCTCATACCATTTTCCCCAACAGTAAGACCTGGGCTCTTAGGGAAGGGAGAACCTTGAGCCTTGGTGGAGGAGGTTGGTGTCCTTGGAGTCATGTTCCCAACTGCAGAACCAGACTTCTTTGGAGATTTATATGGTGATTTTCTTGGAGTTCTACTGAAATTCTGAAAAAAAAGAACAAGTGAGTTACTATTTGAAATGAACAATAAATGAACCAGGTCAAATGACAACATGTAATATCTGCAGCCCACATGACTTAGCAAGTGTATTTGAGTATTTGAACCATTACCTCAAATACAGAATCTGTAGACTCCAGTCGAGCATTTTCACCCTCCCTAGTTCGCCGGGATGAGGAAGGATGTACAGGAGATTGAGCAGCACCAAAAAGAAGTCTCACTGGAGACTTAACATCACCAACATGAATACAACCTAAAAATAAAAACACATCCTGTATGTTGCACCAGTGGTGTCTTCACTGTTAACAATCAACAGTCAGATGTGAGAGGCCAAAAATGTCCAACACAATGTTAATACTGTTCACCTTTATCATTAGAGAGGAGAAGCTGGGAAGACGATAAGGCTCTGTCCAAATTTCGGGATCGTGGTTGTGAGCTTGAGTAAAAGACACTGGAATGCCTCCTGGCAAGACTTTTTATTCTCGGACTTCTCCTCAAATCTGTGAACAGGACATAATTTCTTAAAACAAAAATAAAGATATGAACAAAATATTTATTTTCATGTCCAATTTGTATTCTGAGTAATTATTGTAATGTAACAGACCAGTAGCAGGTTTGAGAGGAGACTCCTCAATAATGACCATATCATCAACACCAGAACTCCTGACAATGACAGAGCATAAACTGTTATTAAGCAGAATGATTTAGTTGAAAGATGAAAATCAATGTGTCAAGGATATGTAAACTATTATAAAAACAAGCAATCAACAAAATAATTTCAAATTAAACCAAAACTAACCTGCCAATCTTCTGCCTTTGCAGTAGACGATTTGAAACCTGTTTATGTAGGGGTGTTTCTGATACTTTCTTTGTCAACAGAGTTTGTTGATCTAAAGTTGGAGAAAATGTAAAAGAAAATTTCTAATCAAATTCTTATATATATACATACATACATACATACATACATACATACATACATACATACATACATACGAACATACATACACACATACACACATACACACATACACACATACACACATATTTGGGTCATCAAATTAATTAATTAGATCAATTATCTATTGAAGGGAGACAATGTAATTACCATCATCCGATCGCTTACGTTTCTTCATTTTTTCTAATGCTGACACAGACTGGCTGCGAGGCATTTTCCCTTTTTTTGAAGGAGATATAATCTCCTGGTTGAAGAGGTTTCTCCTCACCTTTGTCACCTCTATAAAAATACATGACAATATAAGAAGAAAATCAGCTGTTTTCTACATAATAAAAGAGGTCGGATTTTGCTTTACTTACCTTGAACTGCCTGTTTTTGAGGTGGTATGTTCCCCATACTTCTTTTATCTGAAGAAGTACACACCTTCGACTTTGTCTGTCAAATGAATCGAAAGCAATGTCATGATGTTTTGAAGGGGACAAATAGCAAACATGTAACTTTTTGTATTAAAAGAGCATGTATATATTGTTAACCTGTCTAGTGGATTTTCTTGGCATCTCTATTTGCCTGAGGGTCTGTGAAGCATCGGTCATACTCTTGTGGCGTGAAAGTATACTGGTTCTGAAAACACAAATTATTATTTTCAAACAGTCCACATAAACATATACACACACTACAAATATGCTGTGTGCACACAGAGCCAAAATGTGGACCATCACATGGTCTCTACGGACCAGCTTAGGAAACACTGAACAACTCACCTTCTCTTTTTAGCAGAACGATTGCGTAACTCCTCAAGTCGATTTCCAACACTAGAAGCCATGCTCTGTGTGGCTGAGAGTGGGCTTACAGAAACACTGTCCTTTGCTATAGAGTCATCGCTGAAAAAGTCAGAGGGCAGGACGGCAAGAAGTACCTCTGGCAGCTGCGTGCCAAGACTGTGGTAGATGTCTGCCAGGACCTTAGGAATGTCATTGAGGCACCTACAATATAGTATATACAATGGTAATAACGTTACATTTAACAGAATCAGTTTACTTACATCTTTTTCAAATGATCACAGCAAAAGTACATACAATGGCAGAACCTCCTCTTGCATGAACTTGGACAGGTACACGGGGTCATTTGTCAAAGATATTATCCGCAGCATTCCAGCCACCTAAGTGAAATATCAGTAGAAGAGATTACGTGTGATACTTTTTGACAGCCCTACATTTAGTTATAAGCACACAAGACAAAGTATTAATTATTAAAGTATTACTGATAAGAACTGATTTGAATTCCAATTGGAAAAAAAATGCTACCTCCTCCACCAACTTTTCCATATCTTGATCAGAAGATGGTTGTCTGCACACCTCAAGTCTGAGGAGTACTTGTAGCTGACAACTTGAAAAGATAAGACATTCACAATTTTAGATGAAAAATATCTTCCATTTTCAGTTTTACTCTGTAAACAGGTCAATACACCAATCAGCCACAACATTAAAATCACTGAAAAGTAAAGGACATTGCTTAATTTGTTACAATGGCAAGGGAAGGAACACTGGGCAACAAGAGAACAGTCAATCCTTGAAGTTGAAAGCAGAAAAATGGGCAAGGGTTTGAGCAACTCTGACAGCAAAATGACTTGGTCTCCAATGTGGCAGATCTTGTAGATTTTTCCCAGTCTGCAGTGGTTCGTACTTACCTAAATTACCACTGACACACAGGGGTAAGCATGTTCAGTCCAAGCCAAAAAACATTCACTTAAGCACAAATAACAATACAAAGGTTTCATCACACAGTGCATCACAGCTTGCTGTGTATGGGGATGTGTAGCAGCAGGCCAGTCAGATTGCCCTTGCTTATAATCCTTTTCCATGAACATGCCTACAATAGGCAAGTGAGCATCAGAACTGGATGGTGGGGCAACGGAAGAAGAGACCCTCGTCTGATGAATCATGGGTATGGCCAGGTGCATGTGCTACGCAGACACAGTTAAGAGATGACACCAGGATGTACAGTAGGTAGAAGACAGAGCCAGTGTGCTCTGGGCAACGTTCTGCTGGGTGCTCTGGGCAACGTTCTATCCTGTGTCCTTGCATTCATACAGATGTTCCTCTCACTATAGTGGGGCAAACAAGTATTTAGGCAGCCACCAATTGTGCAAATTCTCCCTCTTAAAAAGATGAGAGATGCCTGTAATTTTCATCACCTCTACTATGAGAGACAAAAAAAATCCAGAAATGGTCTGGTTTTCAAAGAATTTATTTGCAAATTAAAAATGGTGGACAATAAGTATTCAAAAGTCCACCTCAATACCTCTATTGGCAATGACAGAGCAAATGATTTCTGAATTCTTCACAATGCTGCTGGTATTTTGGCCAGTTCCTCCATACAGATCTCCTCTAGCGCAGTGATGCTTTGGGGCGGTCACTGGGCAACATGGTCTTTCAACTCCCCCCTTTTTCTCCCCTTATTTTGTCGCTCATGGTGGAGGTATACCGATGGTGAAAATTACAGGCCTCTCATCATTTTAAGTGGGAGAACTTGCACAATTGGTGGCTGACTAAATCCTTTTTTGCCCCACTGTATCTAAACATCCTTGGGCAGCCCTTGAGGCCAATGGTATTCCCTGATGGCAGTGACGTCTTTTAGTATGACAATGGTTCGAGGTGATGACTTGGTCTCTAAAGTCAGCATATTTTAATCATATCAATAATTCGTGGCATGCGCAGGAAAAATAATCCATTCCACAGAGGCCCCACTTTGCAACTTAGAGGTCTTAATGGATCTGCTGCTACAGTCTGAGTGCTAGATACCACAGCACTCCCCTGAGTTTGTGTGTCAGGGCTGTTTGGTGGCAAGAGAGGTACCGAACCAATATTAGGCAAGTGACTTTAATATCATGGCTGATCAGTGTATATGAAATGTATAGTAAATGCGATGCTAGAAACTAAATAGAACATACTCTCTGATTTTATGTTCTGCGTCTGCAGCACTTCCATAAATCTGTCGAACAGACTGGGCGCTTTTCAAAAGGTTCTTCTTGATTAAATCTAAAAATGTAACCTGCCAAAAAAGAGCAAAAATGATTGGTCAGGAGGTGTTTTGTATTCTCATTTGAGGGAGAAATGGTGTACTACAGAATCACTTAAACATTTTTAATAAACTTGTTTTTAAGAAGTAGTCAAAGCAGCCAGTCTAAAATATGATAATAAATGAAATTTATAGTTTTCACAGTTTGATGCACAGACCTTAGAAACGAGAGCTCACATAACTGTTTAACCATCCCGTAAGTGCACTTCTCACTCACCTCTACATCACTGTTACTTTTGATGAATGTTTTCACCACAGAGAGAAAATTCTGGACCTGTACACGAAGAGATAAACTCCGGTCCTCCACAGCCTGTTGATAGGTCAGTTGCAAATGGGAAGACAGCTCCTCTTCACTTTTGAAAGCTGTAATGTAATTCATGTAATTAATATAATTTCTGTAACTACAATAATATAACTTTTTACAAATGAACTGAAAATGCTTAACTTACACAGGGGACCTGTTTTAGTCCTTTCACCAGAGCATCTCTTGCCATGCTTGTCAGCTCCTCTTGCAGTGCTGGGAAGGTCCACTTCTGCCTGATTTTTCTGTTCTTTTATATTAAAGCGAGCAGCATTCAGCATCTGCAAGGAACGGCTCATTGTCTTCATCTTTTGTCTTACTGGTGTACGCTGAGAACCTCCTAAAGAGCAAAGAAATTCATGAGCAAACTGAATTGACTCACCATGTCAATGCTATGTCAATTATGCTTCCATATTGTAAGACACTGTTTAATTCATTGCCATATTATGCATACTAACTTTTTTTCCCTTTTGGGCCACCGGTGGCTCCAGCTCTATTGCTTTGATACAGCTCAGCTAGAGTGTGGGTAAGCTCTAACTGGGCATGTTCCTCTTTTTGTTCTTTCTCCTCTGGAGCAGCATGCAAAAGCCTAGGGTATGAAAAAAACAGGAACATGTGTTTTAATATGAAATCAAATTCTGCATATTGCATGCCATAATTCTATTGAATTCAAATACCTCATTGACTCCATCAGATGACAGCTAATCCCAGATTGGTCAGTCAGACAAAACCAGCCTTCTGTAAAATCTGTTGCAAGATTAGTCCACTGCTGGATCTCTTGATTTGCCCAGTCAGGAGTCCAATATGGATTGATTCCTTCTGCGTTAGCTGCGGTCATATTAAGAAGCAGAGAATAAACATACTGATAGTTGCATTACTTAGTGTTTAGAATGTGCTTCAACAAGGCAATCTAAACTGTCTCCTAACTGAATTTACTTTGTAAAGAAAAGGCATTAAACAATTTTTATCAAAATCTGAGACTATATATTTTTAAAAAGGTTCTGTATGTCAATTAATTGGTATTTTGTGAAATAAACTGTTGCACCTCTTTGTCTTTCCACTTAAACATTAAAACTAATGTTAAAATTGTCACTCATCACATGCAATTAAAGCTTCATTACACATTTTATTCCAGACTATGGCACATCTTTCCTTTTAATAAAATATTTATTTTTTTTGTTTTAAAGAAGCTGGATGCAAGATGGCAGCCAAGGCAGCCTACTAAAAACAATGACCCATTCAAGACACACCTGAATTATCATCATCCTTCATAATGTCATAGATCGTGCTGAGGACACTGTTGACAACGTCAGGGAGGTCAGTGGAGTTGTCTGTGGTTTCTGAGGAAACGAGGCTTCTGTTCAGCACCTCCTGAGTGGCCAGAGGCTGGAGAACTGTCAAAAGTGCTGAATGGGCGGACAGCACTGACAGAACAGCAGAATGAACTAGATCTCCTTCACTGATCTCTGCTAGCTAGAAAACAGACAGTAGTCACAAAGCTTAAAATCTGCACCTCATATTTTAACTTTAACATTAAATGCAAAACATGCTGCTTTCATTTTAGCTTGATGAAACAAAAATATAAATAAAAATATGCATTAAAAAATCACCATGGCAAATGTCTGAACAGAGAGCTCCTTCAACATGCTCTGAAAAGCAAGCTGATGTTGCTCTGGATTATCTGGGCATGACAGGACCCAGCATTCTGACACTGACTGACACATGGAGCTGGTGTCAAAACCTTGCAGAACAGTTCTAAGTCTGACTTCTACAGGAACACACAGAAGTCTTTGCCTGCATGACACAGGATCAAATGAAACACTGCAGGTTTGTTTGTCATCATCTGTTAAAAAAAAGAAAGATGGTGTCAGTAATGAATGTACTCATGATTCACACAAGTGTCAAAACAAAATAAGTGACATTTCTAAAGTAATATGCATTACCTGCACCCCAGTAAAGAGTTCCTGCTTGGGCTGGAAAGCTTCGCCGATATGTCTTTTCTGAAGTCAAAATGTAGTCAATACTGGAGCCAGGTGGAAAGGCAGTATAATTCAGAATGCCCACGTTAGGACGTTCATGATTTAGGGCCAACCAAGGGGTAAGGACAGGGATCAATTTTCCCCCTACTGGCTCCAACACCTCCATTATGATTTTTAAGCCCATGTTGTCATTAAACTCCTCAATACCCTGTTAAAAATGCAGCATAAGAAAAAATCAACAACTGAGGTATATGCATTAGTTTACTTGACGTGACACGGGGGTGTGTGTATAAACAAACCTTGTTCAGACTGCAGTCAGCCCAATGAAGGACAACCTTCCGATGAATCAACAAATCTACTAGGCGCTTTGGCAGGACAAGCTCAGGTAAATCCTTGTGACTTCCAGTGCTGTTGATGCTGCTGTGTAGGAACTCTTCAAGCTCTCTCTTGGAGTGTGGACAAGTGGACACCACAAACAAAACATTTTCCCCTATACACGAAAGCTCGTCTTCTGTCAGAGAAATGTTTTTGGTGTTCCGACCTGATCTCCTTGGTCTCAAAGGTAATTTCGTTGGAGATGTTATGTCGGGTCTATCCCACTGAAAATCCAATAAGATCTCCTTCAGTGCGTTGTGTACGCAGCTCACCGGGCTTGTCTGGTGTCGGTGTTGTTCGTGAAATGTCTTGTGATTGGGAGCGAATTTTAGAAGCTCATCTTCAAAATCGCGGAAGGCTTTCTCCTGAAGCTCTCTGAAATCTGCGCCTCTTGTTATGCGACTTGCACTTTTTACAGTTCTCGAGTGGAAAAACTTATAGCCCCATCGGACTTTCTCGAAGCCATATCTACAGCCCAGGGAAAGGAGAACTCTTAAAACCCACTGCTTTAAAGAACACTGAAACACCTCTCTGGAGACGATGGGCTTATCTGATTGATCATTCACGTCAATAGCAAAAACCACGTTATAAAAGGCCATTACTTTCTTGTTAAGAACGGCATCAGTTGAGTTAATCACTCTCAGTGTTAGTTAACCTGTACCGACATTACTGTAACTCTCAATAACAACAAGCTAGTCCCCTAGCCTAATTGCTATAACATTAGCTAAGCAGACTAAAAAAAAACAGGTTTGCTGCAACGCCGCACAAATAAACAGGTTACCGGCCGAGCGAACGTGGCTACTTGTTGTTTCCATGAAACTACGGTGATAAACAATAGATACCAGTATTTAAAGTACTGTTTATGGTAATGTTTAAGAGTTCAAATCGCCATTTTCTCTCAAATTCTTCGCGCTCCTGAGTTGACTTCCCAAACTCAGTCTGTCATTGGCTGAGGACTGAAACCCCACGCGATCCACTTCGCTGCCTGTGATTGGATCAAATTAAAACCGATTTAAAAATACATTTTAAAATGCTATGTATGCACAGTGTTGTATACAGTCATG
>JBBKCR010000122.1:10381696-10401617 GCA_037577295.1 Ladigesia roloffi | reverse complement strand
GCACACGCACACGCACACGCACACGCACACGCGCACACACACACACACACACACACACACACACACACACACACACATATGTATATTTAATATTTAAATATTTTACTGTCCATTTTTAAGAGAGCTTTTCTTATCCCCTGTAGGCTTACAATTTTGTATAAGGCTATAAATACAAAATATATTCACAGCTGATATCTACACTGAGCACAGAGTAAGTCATTAACTTGTATTTATGCCAACTGTGTCTTTAAGTAAGTGGGTGGGTGCCATGGAACCACACATAAACAAGACCCTGACTTACAGTCAAAGACCTAATGAGCACATCTATCATCTCATGTCTTTAGCTCTTTGTGTGGAGATATGTTAGGACTATAATTACCTCTGACAAGACAGCATCTGCCGCAATGCACGTATGCTTTCATGCCAAGTCCACAGCTGTGTCAGTCACATCATGAGAGCAGAACGTCAGAGGGGCCAGGTGGCGTAACACACTATAGCTGAGCACTTTTCGTCATGCAGAGCGAGGATGAGCCTTACAGGGGATATCACACTTGTCTTGTGCACACCCACCCACCAACCCACCCAATTATTCCTGCCATCCATATTCTAAAGGTCTATGGGGTGAGGGTAAGATGTTGTTTGACTATATGTGTGACCCATTCTATTTTTGGTCTGGGAGAGCAACCCTTTCCCATTCACTCTGTTACCACATCCATCAAACACTCAACATTATATGTCATAGGGCATCATGCGGTATGCACTGAAGGAAGTTATTCAGATCCTATGATTGGAGAATGCATAGCACATTTCATTAACAACTTGTTTCTCTCTCCTCTACTGACCACTAAGCACATGGGGAATCTTGGATGAGGTTATGCATTGACACATACTGTCACAAAACTGTCTAAACAAATAGACAAAATGTTTTATCACCTGAGACACAAATGGATCTTCAATTTTGCCCCTTGGGTGAAGACATTTATTGAGGTTTCCCAAATGTTCAGTCACAGCCATTTGTGCACATGACACTAGTTAAAAAACAGATGGAAGGTGGTATTTCATATGCTTTGATCCTAAGCAGAAGAGGCTTAACAGTCCTGCTGTTTGATCGTTCCTTTCGTCCTCTAGTACAGTCATCAGCTCTTAGACCCCAGCATGACACAGGAAACTACATAAACAATAAGATACCTTAACACAAGGGTTTTATTTTACAAGGACCCATGTGGTCCACATCCTACTGGGCATCTAAACTGGGTTACACTGTGAAGCACAAATGTCCTTGGCCTGGTAACATGACTTGATTTACATTTTCCACAGGATTGGTCAGATTTGACTAAGTACAAAGTGGCCTATTGCAGAATTGTTAGTGTTTTTGTTATTTTAAAGTCATGATAGGTGTCATGGTCACATGCTTGCCTCAATTAGCGTTCAGTATAAACACTCCAAGTGTTGAGTCAGTTTTAGCTGATGCCGATTATAACAATTATTATGATTATGATTAATTTCATTCCCTTCAATTTATGAGCGTATACATCTAATTATGTATTTTGTAAATAGAGGGAACATATAGCCTAAAGAAACTAATCTATGCTCTTTTGTCCATAATACATAATAAACAAAATCACCAACTATATATAAAAAACAGGCTGTCGTTAATTGCTGCAGTAGCTCGGTCATATAGGCGTAGATACAGTGGAATCTAACACTGTTTATTCTTAGTAAACCGATAACATTTGAGGGCACGTGTTTGCTTATTAACAGAAATGTACATTATATGAATGTGATTCAGTAGTAAAAAGAGAGAGTGTAAATAGTGTCTCCAGAGATGTGTCCTTAATACCACAACGGGGGCAGCCTTACCAATCAGAGACCCATAGCCACATTCCCACACAGAGCTCTCCTCACCAACATATCAAATGGTCAGAAGAACATGATTAGACAGATACAAAGATGGTCAGACAGATAATCAGACTGATAGACAGACTACCAAGGTATTACATTTTCCTCCATTTGTACATTAGTTAATATTTTCCTCCATTTGTACATGAATATTATTTACACAGTACTTGATCCATGAAGGTCAAATGAAAAGAACAGCAGTTTCGGTGGACTAACAATAGTGCACTTGGGGAGCACACATGGTGGTGAACTGTTTTGAATTACGACAGCAGTACAAGAAGGGGAGGAGTATTTTCCTCACCAGTAAAATACTGGGAGGCCTGTGGATGTTGTGGGTGTGTATATGTGTAGTGGGGGGGTAGTTTAGGCACTGGATGCACAAGCCTACTATATTATCTTATCATTGCCTTCACTGCAAACACTTGTCATGCCATGCAAATGATCAGGTCCATGCAGCTTTATCTAATTTTAGTCTTACATTATATATGATAGTAGCTCTCTGAAGAGAAGACTAATGCAGTGTTGAACTGCAGATATCTTAAATAGTGTGAGAGGGGCAGGTGATTTTGATGACAGAGAGCGTGCTGTTCGGGTAGATGTCACAGACAGCTGAAATTAGCGTTCTGTTCTGGTTCCAGCCAGTGCTGTACTAATGGGCCAAAGGTGGCGTGGTGAGTGGAAACAGGAGCTGTACTGCTGACGTAACTGAAAGCAGAGTCAGCCAATTGGACTTAGAAGAGATCTGTTTTTCAATTCTCAAGACAGGCACTGACAACAAATACACCAGAAGAGCCTATCCCAGGCTTTTATGTGGGGAAACAACCGTGATGATAACCGTCATTGCTTCTTTTGAGATTTGTGTGCAAGAGTAAGATGAGAATTAGATTTACTTCACATGAGAACATGACAGTGTTCAAGATGTGTTCAACCTATTTTAAAAGCAGCTTCACTCTTTTAAAAAATAGGTGCATTATTCTGGTTGGTTAGAGCCCCTAAAATGTTCTTTAGGCAACCAAGTGTGGTTCTTGTTTGCACCTTCAGTTTTTAAAGTGTTTGCAGTTTATTCTATATCTCTCTGGTTTTGATGCTACACTGACAATGTGGTTTACAAAAAAGGTATACTCATTTAAAGCGCTGAAACTGGCTGGTCTATATCAGGTAGTGCAATAACATCTATGACTTGCAAAATAGATTTTTCAATGCATTTACTAAAACGCATAAGAGTAGGGTCTAACACATTTGGCAAGCCAATCTCTTCTCCCTTTTTCTTTCTCTCACACACTCCATGAGGTGTGTTACAAGGTTAGGCCCAGCCTATCTATTACTATAAACATTATGAGATATTGCATTCCAGAACAGAGGCAGTGAGGACCTGCCTTTACAAATACAGGTCAGTTTTTATGGGCTCTCACAAGCAGCTTGAAGCAATGACTGTGATGGATTTGGGTACACAGTATGCCTTTAATTAAAGTTCTGCAATAAATCACTACAAGAGGACATCAGTGAGCAACAATTAGAGATTTACACCCTCTTGCAGCATGTAAATACTTTGGTAAAGGTCTTTGGTTAAAATCTTGAATTAGCATCTTCAAAATCAGTATCATAGCCAAAGGTTTCACATATATAATAAATATATATTTGTATATATACTAATGTATACATCATTCAGTTCACTCACTTTTTCACTATTTTAGCAGACCCAATGCCTTTGGAATGAAATTTCCCAAGGGACTGGATTTTTTTTTTAGCTCTCTTAAATTTTAACAACTTATACCAATAATATATTTCATACATCCAATTGTTACACTTGAGACCAATTAAAACCAATTAAACTACATGTATGCATTCCTTGTTATTTACATTGTTAATCATACAATATAGGTTAGTATTCAACACCTGAGAAACTATTTAACTAACATTTGTTCTTAGTATCTAATATCTATTCCTTTGGTTTTTTAAGTCCTTTAAATACCAGCATGTTTGCACAATGCACTTGTTTAAAACTAAAATTGCCATTTTCTATATTCTCATTGCTACTGGGGCCAAGAACTGATAAATTACATAATCCAGTAGAAACCACTAAAATGAAATTTCACAAGTGTTGAGTTTAGAATGAAAGCAGTCTGGAGAATGAAAGCATTCTAGAAGATACATGGTGTGTTAAAATACATTTTTTTAATTAGTTGACCAAATAAATATAAGTCCATGTTTCATTTTTGTGTATTTGAATACATGTAAAATATGATTCGTATGTATCTGAGCATGTTAGGCTTGAATATTAGGTGAAACTAATTAGTATTACGTAAATATTGTACTGCATTTCTCATGTATCCGATTTGCCATCTGCTACATTTTCTACAAACCAAATATTCATGCTGAACCATAAATACGGTCAATCATTATTTTAAATTTGTGACAGCTAGCTTTGGTAAACCCAAAAACATGAAAAAATCTAATTTGACAAAGTAAACAGTTTCATTATCGGAACATGAGTGCACTTCTTTTAAATACTATTTTCATGGAAAATGGTTGGTTACACCTTTATAACTCCCTCTCTCTTACATGCGCATGCGCACACCCACGGCACACACTGTAACGTATTTGAAAACACAGACATCCATTCAGTCCCTAATCAGCTTCAGAGAAACTGCACCATGGCAACAAGACTGTGTAAAAGAAAAGTGCAGCACAGCTTTCCAGCTGACAACCCCCCTCCCCCAACAAACACATTATGTATTCAGCAAAAAGGAATGGCTAGATTAGCACAAAATGTTTTTTTAAACTCTATTAACTATTTGAAATGTTCCTATGGTTAACAGTACTCCAAAATATTGTAATGCTGTCAATTTCACAAGCAATCAAAAAGGCTATTAGTTAATAATATCTGGAGAAAAGGACAAATTTTAATATTTACATAAAAACACAGCACGTTAGTTCTTTCCCATTTTATTAAAGAAATTCAAAGGAAAAATTCCCCACATTTGTTTTCATAACAAACAGAGGAAGCAATTATACACACATAAATATATACACACACACAAATATATATATAAATATATTTACGTTTGTGTGTGTATGTGTATATTCAAACTAACATTTTGGTGCTGGGAAATAATGTTTGAATCTGACATTACT
This sequence comes from Ladigesia roloffi, assembly GCA_037577295.1. NCBI lineage: Eukaryota > Metazoa > Chordata > Actinopteri > Characiformes > Alestidae > Ladigesia > Ladigesia roloffi. The sequence goes on along the minus strand of JBBKCR010000122.1, from coordinate 10,396,583 downwards.
GAGGAAAAGAAAAAAAAATTATGGCCAGAACAGAACACTAAATGAACATCACACATACAGGAAAAAATGAACACTCAAATGAGAGGTCATCATACGCAAATCAGTTTCTGTATTTGGCACATGGGTGGACACGGTCCATTACCATTTTGCTGATGTTCTGCAAATGCAAAAGAAAGACCCTTTTTAAATTTGTCCTCTCCATCACATATTTCCTAGCTTTTATTGCCTATCTGTTATCTTTTGGATGGATGTTCTGGTTCGGGGTAGATTGTACGGAAGGTCAAGTTTACCCTGGGCCCCCGGTCATGGTACTCTTTCGCCACCTGATGCTGTTAAAACACACCAGAAACATGAAATTATTAACGAATGGACAGCATAACAGAGCTTGGCAGAAAATAAAAATTGGGCTCATAAAAGAACAACATAACTGATCATAGCACCTGCAAAGATTCTGAAGATCTTCACTCAATTATTTAAAAACATTAAGGTTTTAGCAAAAGTTTTGTTTTTATTAAATTCAGTCAGTCCAGCTCAGTCCAGTACTACTGAGCTCATGACAAACAAAAGGAAAATGCCTAATATCAGATAAATATTTTTCCGCATGCATGTTCTCTGGGGTACTGCTGTTGCAGTATTGCTTCAGTCTAGTCCGTCTAATCACTCTAGACTATTGTGGCACATATTTCTGACTGCAACTTCAGAACAGTGTAATCTGAGATGGTCTCTGGGGAATTTGAATCTACAGCAAAGCTCTCCTAGCAAACCTTTGCAATGTGTCTCGGCAGCTGTAAATGTTAAGTGTGTTTTACCAAAGCACTCTTTATAAAGTAAGCCTTTAGTTAGCCCTATATTAACTATGCAATGTAAATAGTGTTTGGCTAAAACCTTCCACCAGGAGCTTTCAGGCACATTCTGAGAACAAATTAAGAGCCTAAGAGACTTCAGGTGCTACCATAAAATGTCCCTGACCTTTTCCCCAAGTTCTTTATGTTCTTTGAAAGGGCCTGGTTTCTGTGCCAGCATCAGATAGCAACTCAACAGCAGGGAAGAATGACCTATAACAGGCCCTTTAGCATTTAGCTGGCAGGACAATGATAATATGGTGAACAGTCCCATCTGAACATCTTACACTCATGAACAGGAAAACTGAAGTCTTGCCTAGAGTAAATTGTGCATTGTGCACAATGCACTTAAGCCCTTATACTTTATGTCAAACTCTCTTCTCTCCAAACACACATCAATTAAAATATTCTGCATTAAGGTTTATGAAAGCTTTAATTAAAATTAAGACTAGCAGTGAACATTTGTAATTGTTAACTGGATTAAAACTAACAATAGGAAAATGGAATCTACACACCAGCAACATGAATAAAACTAAACAGAATGACAGAAAACAATAGTTATTGTTCATCAGTGAATGGAAAATAGTTAAAAAACGAACCCATTCAATTTGACAAATTTCCCACCCAGTAGAAAATGTTCTACTGCGCCACTAATTCACACTGCTAAATCAACAAATTTCTTTCATATGAAACCACAGTCCAATCTGGGATTATTCTTAGCATAAGCAATTCTACAAGTAGTGCTTAAAGGGAAATAATAAAAACTATGCTGTGAAACACTCAAAATGCAGCAAACCTCCACAGAGATTGTAATGGCTCAATAATAAGTGGTGTGTAAACATGTGAACATCACCAGCATAAAGAGTATATATCCACAGAGACACATCAACAAGATTGTGTAAGATTCTAATGCTTTCATTTCTTTTCAGTGCAAGAATCATGAACTGGAATTGTAACACATCTCCAATTTGTTTGGTAAATGATCCAAGCAAATGAATGCTGTCTTACACAAAAAGTTAAACCGGAAACCGGAAAAAATTTCTGTTTTGTAAGAATGTGTTGAAAACAAGGACAACCAATTAGAGCTCTGCTGTCATGGCTAGTCTTGGTTATGGCACAGTACAAAAACTTAAACGTTAAGCAACACAAAATATTAACATCCAAATTAAAGAAAATGTATTGTGAATTTAAACTGAAAGACTAGGAATGATGTAGATACACAGTGGCTTTTTATAGCTGTTTTTGTTATTTTGGTGTTTTGTAGTATATCTACTCCTGGTGTTGTGTAAATGAGGTGCAATCAGTTTTGCCCAAAAGCTACAGATGCTATTTATTCATTTATTTAACTCCATCAGAATGTGGTCATGTTTTTGACAGGAAGCTTTTCAGCTGCAGTAATTGTGATTTTACTGCTTTTCTCTATATCTGTTCTAACAATTTTCTTAATGGTGACACTTAGTGAAGGAAAAATAAAAATGCACATTTATGCAGAATACATATTACTAGAATATAAATGTGTACAAAAATATTTTGCTTCCCTTTGTCTTGACACGTTTTCTAAAGTTAGTTTTAAGTAATGATTAATGAATAATCTTAAATAAAACATGGAAGAATAAAAAATGGAAGAAACACCTCTTGATAGGTCATTAATAGGTCAAACAAGTATTAAACATTGATTCTATGTGCTTAATCAGAACCATAAGCTGTACTAGATTGTCATTTTGAGGTTTGGAGTTTTTTTTTTACCTGCCAGTCTTCTTGAGTACATCCTTCCATGATGAGGAGTGTTCCATGACTCAGTGGTATTTTTAATTTCTCTGTATATGTGTAATCTCCCTTCTCCTCCTGCAACACAGAAACTTGATTTATACATGTTATAACACTATCACTTTTGCTGAAGCTGTGTGGAAATGTACTAAACTACTATGATTATTTGTATGACTAAAGCACCTAACTAAAACCATCATTTACCAATTGTCTAATAAACGCATTCTGCCACTTTCAGCCTTCTCTCACTTTACCAATAATATTCAAAGTTTCGTCTGTAAGATGAGCAACATCTATCAGAGCAAAGAAACAATGGAAACTATAATGTAATCAGTGCTTTCTGTCATGTTTTGCTATTGTTTGACAAAATCTTTGAACATTATGGAGTATTTTAGTGCCATAAAATTAGTAAAGGTCTTGCTTTATATTGATTTTGCAGACTAATATCAGCAGCCCCAGTACAAACATGTTGATTCACTCCAGAAAAACTCACACACCCAAAGACCAGTGGCCTGATAATTACCAAGTTTATTGCCATTTCTCTCAGCCCATTCCCTTTATTTATCTTACAATGTCACTTATGAAGACACATGCTCTAAGCAATAGTGAAACTGGTGACTCACTGGAGGTGGTTTCTTCCGGAGGCTAAAGACACGTGTGTCCCCAAAACTAAGGGAGGCAATGGTGGGATGAGGGCCTAAAGAGGGCTCATCATCGCTGTGCCAGGCAATGCTGTCCTTTCCATTACGGTACAGATTACACAATAAGGAGTTAAAGGTTTTTGATGTCTCCCGCTCAATGGTCTGACGCAGGGTTATGAGAACAGGATGCCACTATGGGGGAAAAAATATTGAATCACCAGTTAACTAATCATACAATTAATTTGGATCTTCTGAAGCCTTACAGATGGCAATAAATAAAAAAAGCCTGGAACCTGTGGGTTGGCTTGCACTGTAGAATGAGAATAGGTGTAAGGCAGCTCTCCATACCAACAGGTCAACCTGGGCTCATCATACGCTCCACCTGAGCAGGGAAACATTTTTTTAACTGTGCTTGATAAATTATGCCCATGTGCTCATGCTTGTTTATATATGCGTATGCACAATCATAATTCAAATCATTTCATTTTATTCATAAAGATTTGTCAGACAGTGCTAATAGCTAATGTGTGGGGGTTTCATGAATGTATCCAGCTTGTTCCAAATATGGAAATGAACTGAACACAAAAATTATCAGCACAAAAATATGTTTCAACAAAAAGAGCCATGTGTGAGCCTTAGTTAGACTTTGTATTGCTTCTCCAAAGCAAACATTTATTCTTTTAGTATATTTTAACCATTTTAATGTGATGCTACTTCTGGAAAGGATCAACCAAAGTGCTGGGGGCAGTAGCAGGTCTGCCAATTGAGGGAGGAAGAAGGACTGGAAAGAATGAGTCATCTTGTACGCACACCCGTTCACACACAAGCACAAACACAAAATACAAGTTTTACTCTCCTTTATTTGTTTTGCATTTTAAAATGGAATAAAGTGTTTTAACCTTACACACTAAGAGTAAATATTTTATATCCTTCACTAATTATCACTTACCCATCATGCCGTAATTGGTCTTCTGTGACCATGGTAGCTCAGACAGCAGTGTAGCGAACATCCAGTCTGCCTCCTCTTGTGGAAGAAATCCAGGGAGGAGCCGAAGTCTGAAGAGACACACAGATAATGGTGTGTGCAGAAACCCCATCGTAGGAGCAGTTACATAAAAATATCTCACTGGTTATCTAAGCAGTGGTACCTGGACACTCCGGTGGGACCTTCACTGATCTCATATTCCCCTGCCTCCCTGGGAAAAAAAACTTATTACTTACTTATATCCCTGGAAATTCCAAATTTTTAAATAAAAATAATTCAGTGATTCAGCATCAGTAAAAAAATAAATCACTTACTCTATCACCTTTTCTTCAGGTATTACGCGGATTGGCTGAAATACATTTGCAAAAAGGAACAGGAATACATGATTTGGGAAACTTGGCCCTCAAGCCACAACACACACTGTTATTTCTTGACACTTACATCAGCTGGCTGATGGAACTCGTAAGTTCTTGGCCCAGCATTCCATGACCCAGGCACTGGCTGCCTACCTGCTCCTGAAACGTTTGCGTGAAAAGACCTGATATGCATTCAACCATGCATTAATCAAATTAGCTAATTATATTTATTATTCCTAAAAAAAATACAATTGTGCAGTGAGATATTTCAGAAATGGGATTCCTCAAATGCACCATAACACCGTGACCATTTCAATTAATATTGTTCTAAAGTCAAGTTTATAAGAACCATTTCAAAAACCAGGATTTCTCAGTTAATTAAATACATTCATTTAAAACTGAAATCTATCTATGTGTAAACAATGTGGGGTTAAATGATGGCATTGTTCATATACTGTCCATTTGTGAATTACCCCAAAAGACAAGAGTCATTTTCACTGTGTGTGGACAGATGAGTTCAGCTTGCCTACCTACCTAAAGGTGTTGTTTTGGACCAAGAGCCCTGTACCCTTGCTCTCTGCCGCTTGTCACCCATGGAGTTGAACTGAGGTAAAAAAAAAATGTTTTGTAGTTTTTATATATAGAATGTAGAATGACATAATATTTGTATTGTGCATTTGTGTTGTGTTATGCATAATATACACTATAAGGCCAAAAGTATTTGGACATCTGACCATTAACACCAACACAGAGTTTAATGACATTGCAATTAAGGACTTAAATACGGAGCCCTCCTTTGCAGCTATAACAGTTTCCACTTCAGATAGGATTTCCACAAGATTTTGGAGAGTTTATGTTAAATTTGTGTACCTATTCTGTAGAGCATTTATGAGATCAGGCACAGTGGTTGGACAAGAGAGCCTGGCTCACAGTCGCCGCTGTAGATCATCCTGAAGGTGGTTGAATGGGGTTGAGTTCAGAGCTCTGTGTGGGCCAGTCAAATTCTTCCACACTGAACTCATCGAACCATGTTTTTATGGAGCTTGCTTTGTGCACTGGGAAACAGTCATGCTAGAATAGAAAATGTTCTTCCCCAAACTGTGTCGACAAATTTGGATGCATTAGGCTATACAAAATGGTTTGGTATGCTGAAACATTAAGATTTTGTTCATATAATGAAGGTCCTCGTATTCTGAATTGGTGCACTGTAGTACGTTGCTGCCACCTTCAGGTATAATTCAGTATGTGTGCTATTAGAACAGTGTGTCAAAGCGATTTATATTTATTTCCTCCTTATTGGCAGAACGTGCCATCCACCAAAAGGACTTAACACATTAATAGATAGATGGAAAGATAAGAAATAATTTTACGGGTGAAGGGCGAGGCTATAGGTCTGTGAAAGACTAAGACTAAATCATTCACATAAACAGTCTAACTCCTGAGAGAAGGTTACGAACAGCCAGAAAAGCTGTTTCTTCTTTCAGTACGTGTGAAGATGCAAACAACTCACCTGTGACTACCTGAAACGAAAGACGTCTTTTTCTTTCAAAAAGGCGAGTTGATTTTGATTTTTTTTACAAAGCAAATCATCTATGTAGCTTCCAAACATATTCACGGGGCGTCACATAAAACCGTCCGACTCTGTGTAAACGCCCATGTGCACAATGGTTCCTATATAATGAAAAATCAAGGGATTACAACAAATAACTAACCAGCGATTGTAGAAGGGTACTGTAAATTATTATGATCACAACACATATAATGAATATGGTCTTAATTTAAATATTGCATTACAAATCCTACCTAACTATACTTGTGGGGTTATTTGTACCACTTTGTGCAAAACTTTTTGTACATTTTTTACCTTCTCTATACACATTGGAAATAAACTGGTATATGTAAACTGGTATATGCACACTATATGGCCAAAGGTATTGTGAGTCACCTGTTTAAGGTTTGGGCAAGGCCCATTACTTCCAGTGGAGGACAGTCTTAATGACTCAGCATTCCAGTACATTCCAGCATGACTGTCCCCAAGTGCACAAGCTCCATAAAGACATGGTTGGATGCGGTTGGTGTGGACGAACGTCACTGACCCCCACAGAGCCCTTACCTCAACCACATCATACACCTTTGGGATGAACCAGATCTTCCCACCCAGCATCCTTGCTTGGCTTCATAAATACTCTACAGAATAAATTGTCACAAATTTCCACAGAAACACTCCAAAATGTTGTCTCCATATTAAAGTTTGTGTTTTTATACAATGTTTCTTTACATATAATGGTCAAATGTTCCAATACTTTTGTCCATATGGGATATGGAGCTAAACGTGGAGCTAAGAGGGTCTAGGCCGAATAGAAAAATATATCAAATTAAGTTGGTTTATGTGGCATCATGAAACTTAATATAAATACAAAGAAATGAAAAGGTCATTGGTGGTTTGATATAAGTATTTGACAGCTTAATATTTGCTGTGGTGGGTGTTTGTCCAATTACTAATTTGTCTTGTAAACCCCTGCTTGGCTGTTGATTGTGACTTTATAATTTGGATGCATTAGTACTGAATTTCTTATTTAACATCATTTGCTTCTTCATCAGCCAAATTAAAAAGGTAGTCTACAATCAAATACCAGCACAGTCATCACCACTATAGCACAGCGAGAAGTAAAGAGGTTCTATTCTTTGACCAGCAAATTATGTTATCCAGTTGTAGATAAATCTATAGATCTGAAAGTGTGCTTTATAATTATTTAAACAAATGACAAAATCTTAAAACTTGATGAAAGTATATTTGATGTACTCCTCAAGAGTGGCCACTAATGCTTGGTCAGAAACAGTAATTGGCAATGTGCAATGTACTCAAGCATTTTAGTGAACGCTAACAGCAGTATAATAGCTTATATACTTTTCTTGACATTTTTAAAGTGATGTACTTGTTGCTCACAATTCAGGAATTGGCAGTTTAAGGCATTATCTATTTTTTGAAATCCCTTTAAATCTTTGTGTAATTGTCAAAAAAAGGAAAGGTTTTATCCATGCTTTGAATTTATATATATATAAATAACATAACAACTAGAGTTCCACTGTATGTGTAAAGGGATGACATGGAGAAAAATCTCTGGCACGTCTCAACCAAACCAGCTCCCCAAACTTGTTTAGCCAACAGGAAAAAAGAGACTTGCAAGACCCTCCGGGTTTACAAAAACGATTTGGTCTTTCACATTATTTCATCAAGATTCAGTATGACCTCAAGCACAGTAAGCGACTTGCACCAAACCTCTTAAATTCTCTAATGGACTATGATACAGACTTAGATGTGACTGATGAATTAAACACTTAATAATGACAAGCACATTTATTGTATGACAATAGAACAATTTTTTTTTAATAATTGGAAAAAGATTATTACCAAACAAGTATACATTGTTGAAACATCAAAAGGCACATTTTACCCTGTGCTTAAATATGTCTGGAATGTACAAATTCAAGTTTTCTGCTGCAACACCTGAGCATTTCAGTATTACTTGCTTTGGTCCAAACAAACAAAAAAAAAGAAAAAAAAAAAAAAGAAAAAAACCCACAAAGGCATAAGCCATAGAAAATGGCTAAAACTGAGGCCTTAAAAAATAAATACATTTGATAAGGCATGGTATGCTCTTTGAAAGTTTTTTTGATTAGTTTTTCATTAAAAAGAAAGGCCAGTAAGTGCATTGATATGTCTCAGTCTGACTAGCAGCTATTAAATTTTTATTTCAATAACTATGCCCAGTTTCCTGCTTACTGTAAGGCACATTCCGAATGATCAGAGATTGACAGTATGTGCGTGGCTCATTGTGTAAAAACAAACAAAAGCACCATTGCAAAACGTAGTATAAAACACCAAAAAAAAAAACCCACCACCAGTTTCATAAATATAATAGTACTTATAAATGGTACAAAACGTAAAAAATATAAAAAAGGCCAAAAATCTGATCATTCTATAGCTACAGAAGAAATAGTCATTGGATAAATTCACCTTTCATTATTGTAAACAAATGACAGGGGACTGGCATCAGTGGGCACAAACTAGGTGCATGAGTGGCTTTTATATACACAGGAGCTTATGTATACATCAAACCCACCTTCCATTCAAGCCTCCCCGGCTTACAACAGCAGTGAAAAGTTAACCCTCCATGTAGCAGTGCAACACTTTAGACCCTGTACAGAAATTCCCACACTCCCAAATCAAATTTAGAAAATTCTCACCAAGTTAAAGGTAAAAGTCTGAACTACTTCATTTCAAGATGTTTCATTGTCACATCTGTGCAGTCAGTAGTCCTTCCACATGTGTAGATATATATATGTATATATTTAAAATATATATCAAAAGAAAAAAAAGATCTTCAGCTGAGGCAGTACTTCAAGACCTCAACACAAAACTACTCAAAACACTGATACAAAATTCAGGCAGTCATTTCCAAACTACATTGATAGAAACAGCACAGAAGAGGCACTTTGGATGTCTTGAGCTCCATTATCTTTCAAGCAATTATTGGAAACTATCTCAGCTTTCTTCTTCTGAGGTATCCACCACGCTGAGCCTTGTTCATACGCATGCCAAAGTAAATGACCAGATTGATGGGAACCAGAACAGTGGTCAGCCATCCCTGAAAGACACACGAACACAGGAAATAAATATTATGTATTAAATAAAAAGGCATTATGTCTTGAATACAGTGTTTGGTGGCCACAGAATGAGAAGATTTATAACCATATCTTTAAAGGCTGAGGGAACCTGGATCACATAATGTCTTCCTGAACAACACTTTTGCACAGTACTGAAAATGAGCATAGCACCAGCTGAAGTGAACACTGGTTTGTCTAAAAATGGCTGTTCAGTAGGATGCTTGGTTCAAAAACGTCTCATCATCAATACTGCCACTACCATTTATAATAGTATTGCATCTTGTGGATGCAATTCCGGTATAAATACGAGGATGGACACAGACAAAGTTCTGAAACATAGGATACAAGGGCAGCCCTACGTGTAATGATGCCATAAGTCACAGCCTCAGTCTGATAGGATCAAGAAGGACTGTCTTTTTCTTACCATGACTGCATGGGGGAAGTAACCATTGGTCTGGTCTTGCAGCCCCACTGTGGTCAGTTCAGCAGCTACATATCGGTCAGGAGTGGGCTTGTCCAGAGTGGGTTTCCTGATCTTCGTCATCTTAGTGGCCACGAAGAAAGGCAGCACGCTCTATAGAATTAAATGACATTTACATCAACTAAAACAAAAACAAAAACAAAAAAAAACAAACAAAAACCCACAAATGGAAAAAAAAAAAACTGAAGGGAAAGGAAATCGAACCTGGATAATGAGCCCCTTACTCTTGTACTCTGCTTGGACTCCACGAGAGAAGAAGTCAACAAAAGCCTAAAAAATCCCAAAAAAACAAATCACATTATAAAAAGGTATGCAATGCACACCAGATGAGAACCGACATAATAGTGATAGTGTCATTATGATCTTTAGCCTTGGAGAACCAGATCAGCCCTAGTTGAAGATTTCAGTGATTCTCGGTCACAAACCTTTAGTACTACTATCTGGCACATTTTAGAGGTTCCCCTACTCCAAACACAACGAATGGATTTTACAGGATTTTCCTGAGAAGAACTGGGTGTGTTCAAGCATGGAGAACATTACAATATGCAAAGCCATGGTACTAATAATGTTAAGCCAGATGGGGTTCCCAGGCCTGAAAACCCCATATCTGCATGTTGTGGTTTTCCTCATTCAGCATGCTTGATTTAACTCACTAAATAAATCACAATTTATGTTATGGTATTGGAAATTAAAACCTGCAGAACTTTGGCGCCCTAGGAATGACACAGAGTCACACACACAACCTTATACCAAACTGCATATGAGTGAAATTGTTTGGTCAGATGTAAGGAGGGGTGTATGGTTGGCCTCCACTTGCCTTGGTGGCGGAGTAAACGGTCAGCAGTGGAACTGGGTACATGCCGCTGGCAGAAGAGATGTTGAGGACAACACCTTTACCTCTGAAACAGACAGAATGAGAAATGGCTTAAATATGCTTCGGCTGACCTTGATATCTCACAGAACAAGCCCACTACAATGGCTAAAACAAGAATCTACACTCTGACAGTGCTGTAACAGGCTGGCACATGCAGGCGCGCACACAAACTAATTATGATCGCCTTGTGTGTTGCCATGGCACCAGCTTTCTCACGCAGTACCCCTGCAGCTGCAGTAGTGTGCTTTAAAGAGCCGAGGTTGGTCCCATTTGTACAAAAATTTCCCAGCTCTGTGATTAGCCCTGGAGTCACACATGACTCAAAATAGCCAATCACAGGAATGCATTTGTTACCCAGCCTGGCAAGCCATTTCCAATTTTTTAAAGAGATTGTCAGGAATAAGGGGGTAATGCTGGAGAGCAGGAAAATATTTCTACTTAGATATTTCCCTTACCATGCCTATAAATGTTAGCCCCAATTTTAAAGATTAGAAATTCCAAAATGCTTTTATTATTAATTCAAATAGCCTGGCCATGTTGCTCTGAGGAGGATTCTCAGGACTTACCTAGCTTCCATCCTGGGCAACACCAGACGAGTCATCTGAAGAAATTTAGAAACGTATTACTTAAGAAATGCAACAGATAGATAAAGGATGCGTGATCATGATTATTATTCCACAATCATTATTTTGTTTGAAAATAGTACACATCAAAGATAAAAAAAATACTTACATGACACACTGACGTGATATTGACATTGATCAACGTGTCAATGAACTAAAAGAGAAAAAAGATAATAGGGATTAGGCAGAGCTACATCAGCTGAAAAGTATTTGCCAGTCAATTAAAATCAAGAAACTGAGATATAAAATAATATATAAAATAATGGAAATATCTGATGACAAGTAAGCTTTTGAGAAGTGTAACTAACTCAAAGGTTTCTTTCCAAAATGCATGATGGATTAAAAATACAAAAATAAATCCATGATAGGGGTGGTTGGGAATTAGCCGTTCACATCCAGAAATTTAAATGCTGTGATTAATTTTTCTAATAAGGTTGGCATTCATATATTTTCCATTAAACAAAAACTATGTTAAAAGCATATAGCCAAAACTGAACTTGGGAATTAAACTCATTTGCAATACCACCACAGAGGTATTTACTATACTTCTAAAACACTACACAGCAAAACAACCATGTCAAACTTTACAGACTATTGCCAAATTACTAGATTATGATGAAACAAATAAAATGTTCTCTGGAGAAAAACACCGAAACACAAAATGTTGCTGATTGATATAGGCAGTTACATGTAGCGCTCAATATAATAAACCCCTAGTCTCTAAACAGGGGATAATTGACTCCATTTTAAGCAGAGAACCAATGAAAAGAGCAGAGACAAACATGGGAAGCCATCAATGCACCTTGCCTACTCCCAACTACTCAACACATGTTCTTTGGCAAAACTACTCAGTTTCCAACAAGAAATTCAACCACATTACAAGCCTGAAACAGAAGACTTGATTTTCCAGTTTTCCACCTCACCCTTAAAAATATAGGATTCTAAAATGGCTCATGGCTCAGACGTTCCCCTATAGGAAAACAAACAAACTACAAACTAAACAGTTCAAACATCCATTGGAAGATTGTAAGGATTTAAGGATCCAAAAGCAGTTCCTCTTGGACACATCAGCTGTAAGTTTACACACCATGTCATAACACTACTCACATTGTCCAGAGCAGGGATGTGCAGGAAGAACTCTGGGTATGCGTATGAGATGCCAACATTGTTCACTGTAAGGAAAGCACACAAAGAGAAACAAAAGTTATTCTTGGTCAATAAATATTAAATTTACTTTGTTTTAATCAAAGCATTTCTTTACCCAGTTATACTGCATTTTTCAACTGATGTGCCAAAACTCACACTACACATATAACAAAGACGCTTCTCTTATGATGCATCAAAGCCTCCTTATGTAGTTTTTTTTGGCCTGCTACCCATTAATGAGTGCATGAGCAAGTGAACTACAAGCCAGGCCCAATGAGATGTTTAAAATGAAATTAAATTCAAACTCACCTAGGACTCCTATTTCCAGCCCTAGGAGTGCAGCTTCGATCTTGGGATAAATGTCCACCTGACTAAAATCTACAGCAACCGTCTTCGTCTCCACCTTAAAACGAGTCACTGTGAGACAACAAATGATTAAAATAGCTCAAACAATGACACTGGCCACCTATAAGCTCAATAAACAGCAACTGTATGCCATAATATAGAAAATACATTAATGTCCTGAAAATTGTCTGACTATTCCTGTTGCAGGAGTTCCATATACAAATGTGCTAAAAATAGCCTGCAGAGGAGAACACTGTGGGATTGAAAGAACTGCAGGGGGAGCTGTGTGCCAACAAATGAGCCCCGCTCGAACTTCCACCCTTCCTCTACTTCAGCTGACGTGCTTGCAGCAATTAGAATGTATTGTCCAAAGACTCGTTTGTCTGTGCCCTGTTGGAGGGGAGTTAGGAGAGGAAAATTCCTCTGATGTATCATGGTTATATGAGGAGGGACAATGGAGACAGTGTTGGGTTTGGGGTGGGGAACTGCAGGCCAGTGAACATGATCTAATAAGATTTGTTAGCAAATATGAAATCTATTTAGAGAGAAAGTTTCCGGCTTTAAATAGCTTCGTGACTGAGGTTAAGTGTTCTTGGTGACTCTGAGCACCCACACTGCCAGGGCATTTGGTTGAGGCGTGAGCAAAGAGTGCCAGGTTTGGCAGGAAGAGACCCAGCTCGTGACTACCCATAACCCCCCTCTCCCACCCCCCTCCCTCCTTTCAGTGAGCTTTCAGCACGACTGTGGTTATGGCAGGCTGGTAACTGCCGCTTTTATAAAAAAAATGTCCCTTTCACACATGCGTAATGAGAAATAAACTAGACCAAATTAGATGCCTTAAACCCAAGGAAACAGATATGAATTTGCACTGGCTTATCTAAAGACAAATCATTCAGCGGACACACAATCAGGGCCAGAATTACAGCTCTTAACTGGAGAGCAAGAAGCCAACCATTCACACAAACCATGTCCCTCCTCATTCAGCCTATCGAGATAGGAGTGGCAATGAGAGAGCAAGCGAGAGGGAGAGAAAGAAAACAAGTGAACTGGCAGCAAAGTCCATAGCGACTTCACCCTCCCATTCAGAAAAAAACCCAGCAGACACAGTGAAAGTGTATCTAGATTAGAAAAAAAAAAGCATTCTGGAAGCATTCTAAGCCATTATTTTGGATATAGTTTGTTTAAGGGCTATTAAAAGTTGAATTGAGATAATGCCAAGAAGGGACAACATGAAGCACAAAAGAGAAAACATCTGGCTACGTGCAAAAGAGAAACAGGGTGTGCAGCAGGGAGGGGTGCAGACGTCAACGAGTGTTTAGATGGAGATCCTCATCTTCCCACACCCTGTGCTCTCAACCCCGAAAATTTCCATGACGACAGTCATCAGACAGAATTGCAGGACTTACAGGGGGTTGGGGGGACAATTGTGAAATCAGGACAAACAATAACATTCAGCTGGCAAGGCATTACAAAGTGGTGCCTTCACTATGAATGACAATGGTGGTGGGATTAGACCACCTGTGCACACCCCTAATGTAACAAAACTGGGTTTATTCTGAAATGTTTACAACAAATTTATAAAATGGTGCTTTATGTTTTTCATATGATCTCAGCTGTATGCTGAAAGAAAGACTCCAGGAGGAGCAACAAGAGGCTTGTTTGTGGACAAGCAGAGAATCAAGCACATTTTCTATTGTGTGACTTGGGATAAAAGTGATACGATATTATTTATTTAGGCAACACAAAGGTATGCAATAGCATCTCAAACCTAGGCTAGGTGTCAATGGCAGCACTACTGGAGGAGTTGCACAAAGGGCACCTGGAGCTCCATGTGGTGCTTTGACTTTGCGTTCCTGCCAGGCTGTATTAGATCTCTGGCCAGTCAGCTCTCCAGGCCCCCCACCCTGCCTTTCAGAAGAGGACTAAATATAAACTCTGCTTCATTAACATTAGGAGGACTGTCTGTCATTCAGAGATATAGAGGAGTTCTAGTTTGTTCAATTGTGCATGTGCATGTGCATACACAGAGGCAGCGACATTGCAAAAACATAAAATCCATGAAAATACACACCAAGAGATTGTGCAACATCATCCAGCTTTTCTTGAGAGCGGCTTATGAGCATCATAGAAAATCCACGTCGAGCAAGCTGTAAAACATA
>JBBKCR010000122.1:10343967-10356825 GCA_037577295.1 Ladigesia roloffi | reverse complement strand
TGTGTGTGTGTGTGTGTGTGTGTGTGTGTGTGTGTGTGTGTGTGTGTGTGTGTGTGTGTGTGCGTGTGTGTGTGTGTCTGTGTGTGAGTGGGTGAGTACGTATCTCGATACGTGCCTGAAAGTGTATCTGTGTATGTGTTTGGCCTGTGCGTGCAATATGTCACAGTGTGAGTGTATAAGTCCACATTACCTCATCTTCTAATAAATACATTAACACATGTTCACCCACAGCCATGCCTTCACACTAATTATTTTTTCAGATGATAAAAAAATTATTAACACAAAATTTTACATTGTTTTCTCTGTGGAACACATCCTGGTTTATACAGTAAATGTCATACAATGTCTCTCACAGTGTGGGGCCTGATAAAACTGTATGGGTGTTCTTTGTGAATTAAGTTAAAGTGTGTGTTGACAAGCTAATTAACAGATGTCCAGTCCTGTAATGATTTTGGTTTAGGCATGCTTACAGCAGTAACATGGTACAAATGGTTCTAAGAAAATACAGAATTGCTAAAACAGAAGGTGATGAATTTAATTAATGGGTTTGTGATGGACACAACAACAACTAAACTGTACAAGTAGAAAAGACTTACAGGCGCTGAGGTGAATGGTGTGCATAGGGCAGCAGGAATGTACCAATAGACCTGAAAATTTCTGGCGGCATCTTTGAATGGTGGTTAGAATCTTCTCAAGGCTTCTGACCCAACTCACGCTGAAAACAAAAAATCGAGATTTAGAGATTTAGTTGTACTGGGGTGAAAGCTGGAAATGAAACTGTTGTACAAGACCACCAAGAGCTTGAATGACAAACTTAGAGCCTATGGGATTAAAAAAAAGCCTATGGTAAAAAAAATGAATGAAATCCCCCAAAACTATCAAATGGGTTTAGCAGCTGTTTACATAGAAGAAAGAAGAGGATGAAACCAGCAACTTTAATACATTATCGAGTCAGGAGACACTGCTTACGTCCCTCTGCAAACACACACACAAGGTTACTTTTTATATAAGTAGTTTTTTCTGCTTATGGACACACACAGGCTCGGAAGTATGTACTAACATTAGAGCATTACAGTGTGTGTATGTGTGTGGTTCTCCTCGATCTCTCTTTGTCAAACACGGCTCTGCACGCGCACGGGGCCATTAACTCCCGGCTCCTTTTGGGTGAGTCAGTTCAACAAGAATTATTTTGTGTTTGTTATTATATCTGAAATATGTGTTACTATTTTTTTAAAATAATATTTTATCGTCTTTGTCGCTCTTCTAATGCTTTTGTTATATTTTTAGCACGAGAGGATCAACCGGACCTTCCGCAAACACCCAAAACGCCACTTTATTAATTAATATGCTTTTATATTATTAATAGACGTTTAGCTCCGCTTTCCAAACCATTTTATCCTTTTTCAAAGCCTAGAAAAATAATTTTTACAATTAAGAGCTCAGAAAGGAGACGGACTGAAGGGGAGAGACGGATTGGAAGGTTTTTTTTTTTATCACGCACAACTTAAAGAACAATGACAGTCAATAATAACAAAACTCTGACTTTATTTCTGAACACTAACGTCCAGTTCATCAATACACTCACCCACTCACACGCTTCTCTCTGGTGTACCATTCACAAATGAGCATCTTTGTGTGTTTGAAACAACTTAAAAGTGTCGTTTACAAACTCGATAACGAGTTTGGGGGTCCAGCAAGATTGACAGGTCGTGTGAAGTTGATAAAGTTTTTGACGTCACTAATTGTATACGATTTCTACGAAATCTCATCTCAACAGGTGACACACTGACGCTTGTGTGTGATTTCTCTAAATAGCAAATTAAAACTGTTTTCCCCTCCTTATTCCTAAACTAATTACCCGTCCGAGCTCTCCCCAGTGTTGGACCTCCTTTCATTCAGTAGCTCTTGAGTGTTTAATGGGATCTGTTGTCTGATTGGCTGGCTTCACTCGAGAGCAGCGTGCATGCCTAAATCGACTAAACTCCTTCTCGCTTTCTTTTCGTTCAACAAACGAGTTCGAGTTGCAACAACACGAACAGCCCATTTGAGTTAACTTAAAAACAGTCCAGTCAGAAGTAACTCAAATATATCACCTGGTGGACTTTGTGAGAGTCAGGAGAGTGAGGAGTAGAGGTGTCTCAGCTCACTCTTCAACGGGCTGCGTCCCGTCAACACACGTCTGGGGGAGTTTTTAAAGAAGACAGTTGCACTAGGGGAAGCCTTTTTAAACACAGGCCACGGGTCACGAAAGAGTCTTTTGACTTTTTCCCCACGTAGTAGCCCTTATATGATTAAAAAGTTTGATCGCGTTTTAAAAAGTCGGTCCATTGAGAAACAAACAAACAACTTATTTACTTCGTGGCCATTGTACTGTAGGCTACAATTGCCGTGATGTATAAAAAACACACACATACACACCCACACTCCTCTCTCTCTCTCACACACACAGGCTGAGTGAGAGATAAAGAAAACTCGCTTTTTTCCTTTGTACAGTTGTTTGTTATTTGCCTGCAGATGTCAGTTGTCTTTATTGTGGCAGTGTGTATGTGTGTGTGTACTGAATGACAGGGAGTCAGAAATTTCATTGCTGTGTTACAACTACTCATGAGCCACTGTGTGTGAACGTGTGTGAGGCTGAAATATTGGAGGACTGGTGTATTCTCAGGGCCACTATCATGACGTTCAGGCTAACGGTGTCACTGGCAGTGCCACACTTTGGCACCTCGTCATCTATATGCTGATAAATCAAATTGTCCTTAGGAATACAGAAGTATATAAACCAATATGTTATTTCTAAAGGGGTGGGGTCATTTCGATTGTGTTTGGCTTCCAAATAGAATAGTATAAGTGAATAGTATACAAACAAGATGCCCCCCCCTCTTAACGCCCCCCCCCCCCAAATGGACCTCTGTATTTCCCACGTGCGGACTACAAGAGGTGGAAGAGTGATGTTGTTTGAGTGACTTTTTTCAGCCGTGTGTGTATGTGTTGGCGGGTAGGTAAGTGTCCGGCGACAGGAGACACCAGAAAAACTGAAGTTGGGCTTTTTCACAATATCAGAGCCGTATAAAACACGGCAGGGGTGATATTATTTTTTCTCAAAAAAAAAACAAAAAATACAAAAAACAAAACATAAACAATATAAACAATACATCAATAATAACGACATTTATACTACTAATAATAATGACAATTATAATAATGTTAATAATAACAACAATATCAAAAACAACAGTGGATGTATTTAAGTCCAAGCAGTGTGTTGTGAAGCCTCTTCTGTTGTTTAAATGGTCGCTGAATGCGCCTCCCGCAAATGCTTTTTGGGGTAAGGGCTTCCCAGCCTGATACTCATGAACAGCAAGCCCAGACCGCAAAAAGATTCGCAAGAGGCAGAAACAGGTCGCAGTCAGTCCGGGCTGCAGCTCTTTTTATAAGTCCATCGACATCGAGCAGAGCAGCGACATCATCCAGGTGCCTCCTGCATGGTCTCTCGTTCAATTCCTAATCTCGCGCCGAGTGTGCGTGTGTGTGTGTGTCCAGACATCGCCAATGCGAGGGGCACTGAAAGCCTTTTCCGTGCCTGAAGTGTATTCCAACTCATTCACATTCACCCAGCACGGAGGGGGAGGGAGGGGAGGGGAGGGGTGGGTTGTTGGGGGGGTAAGAGAGAGAAGGGGGGTTTCAGAACGGCCAGCATCCAAATGCCTGTGATCTGCCCGCGAGCGCTGTCCGTGGTTCTGAATTCACTCCCATAGTTTCTTTTCCTCCTAATTCTCGCTCGCTCCTGTGTCTACCGAGCTGCATCGAGCGGAGTGTAGTCTCAATCATGTGAAAATAAGAAAGGAAAAAAAGAAAAAAAGAAACAAAACACACGCATATACAGTGGAGAAAAACTGCATCGTCTTCCTTTCCCTTTAGCCTACGATTCTGTTTTGTTGCTGTTGTAAATGCTATATATACCCCTTGTTCGTGATCTCGTCTCGGCAGAGACCTGAGCAGATAAAGCCGCTGGAGAGTGGAGAGAGAGGAGAGAGGAGAGAGGGAGGGAGAGCGGGAGAGAGAGGAGAGAGAGTGCTCTGGGTGAGGAGAGAGCAGTCTGTAATCTGCTCGCAATAAATAGAGAGCAGCGAGGGATCTTATTGGACCAAACAAAAATCGTCATCCACCAATCGGTGTCTTGCTCATATAGGGAGCCCCCCCCTTTTGAAAAAAATGAGAGAGAGACGCGGAAAGAAAGAGGGAGGGAGAGATAGAGAGAAAGACAGAGAGAGAGAGAGAGCAGAATTGTATTCTAGTTGGCGAAAGTGACCAGACAAATTCCGTGTAAGACGGTCTGATTAGTGAGATAGTTTTGCTGTTTTTGAACCCAACCTTATTATCAAGTCACGTCTCAGAGAGGAGGCTTGCCTGTGTCTGTGTTAATGCAGCGTGAGAGCGCGTGCGCGCCTGTGTGTGTGTGTTCAAGATTGCAATCGGTATACTGCGGGTCACACACACACACACACACACACACACACACACACACACACACACACAAAGACAGAGACATTTCTGAGCCTACTGCATCCTACCAGTGCCCATCAATAACAAATCATTTTCAACGCACACTTTCCTAAACACAACCCATCACCACCTCCACGACAACCCCCCATACCCCACAACTACCACCAAAAACACACCAAATAATGTACAGCAACACATGACCCTCCACACGACGACAACAACACGACAAGCTTCTGAAGCAGTTTCATTGCATGACCACTAAGAGTTCACTGGCTGATACCACTGAGTCAGGACACGGGGGTCTCTCTCTCTCCCTCTTAAAAACACTTATACAGTCTCTCACATTCTCTGAATGAATGTGCCATTGGCCCCTCTTACTTGGTCGACTGCATTAATTACTGATTTGTTTTGCATTCTATTACTCTCTATAATAAACGTTAATGGGTATCGGATCACTGGTCTGCCCACATAAAGCTAAAACAATAAAACAAACAAACAAACAAACAAACAATACTAACAACAGTGCCCATATCTGAATGTCTAGGGGATCCCCCCTCCCATATGTACACTATTATTATCATGATCAATTTCCCACCACCAATGAATCGTGATGTATATTAGCAAAATAAAAGTCACCCAGAGACTGACAGACACTCGTTGCTTCCTTTAGAATAAGAGACCGTGCAGTAGGCATGTAGGAGTGGTAGCTGAATTTTACTTACCAGGCAAGTTCTGCTTATAAATCCACACCAGACCAATCATTTGTCAAAATGCACCACAACAGTCTCTGGCAATCCCTTTTTGGAACTCTATGTAAAAAGCTGTACTAGGTGGGAGGGTCACGATCTATATCTGGACTCTCCCCATCTCTCTCTCTCTCTCTCCTTCCAAATGCATACACACATACACAAACACATACACGCACACGCGCGAGCTCTCACACACACAAATAATCCCAAACCAAGATTCCCCCTCCCGTCCCTTAATCACAGATATTCTTCTCGTGTCTTCGTTGGTGCAAGGGGAGGTTGAGGTGGCTCAAGGCTACAGGAGTTTTTTAAGGCTCGAGATATAAACGTGTAAATATCTCGCCCGGATAAGCCCCACCATCGGGACAGGTTTTTTTTATTGGGTGGTCGTTTGGTTTGCGGACGTCTCCAGTCAGTCACGATTTCTCCCCCTTCCGTCTGCACCGCACAGCGACTGCATCTCCTGACGCAGCCAGCGCGCACATTACTCACTATAGCAGTCACGACTCGGAGAGAAACGAAATCACACTGAAATCACACTAAAATCACACCTCCGCCGCGGAATTACAAAATTACTCAAGACCACCAAGTCGTGCGGGGGTTTTCAGGTGTTGTGCTTAAACAAAAGAATGCCACCGCTCTTTTAAAAAAGGTCACGGTAATCGAGATCGCCCTCCCTAACCTTTTTTCAATGCGAGAGACCACGGTGCACACACACAATCTCTCATACACACAAGCATGTCCAGTTCATCCCGTCCCTATTGGTGAGTGATCAACATACAGCGAGGGGAGCGGTGGATTCATTTGTTAACCGAGTCTGTAGCCCCCCTGCCCAAGCTGACACAAGACGAGACAACTCTTGACTCTAGCGGGCAGACTTTGGTGCCAGGGTCCTGGAGGGCCAGAAATTAAACAGAGCCATACAGAGGCATGTAGGCGCAACTCTGGTCACCAAGACTAGGCTAAACAAGGCCAAAGCAAAAACAGCAACAGCAAAAGCAAAAGCAACAGCAGCAACAACAACAACAACAACAATAACAACAACTAAAGAGCAGAAAAAATGAGTGTGTGGCTGAACATCAGAGCAAACTGATGTTAAAACTTTTCCTAGCTCCAAGCCAGGAAAGGAAAAAAAATCCAATGTGTTGTAAAAAGTATGTAAAGCAAATGACGTGGGCACACGAGTAAAATCCGCGCGGCTCCACTTGTGAGCTTTAATTTGAACTAAGCGAGCACCAGAGACTTAGGCTTTGCGTTTTGAGCTGACTTTGAAAGAATACGCGGGGTAATCGCCAAAACAACAGGGGTGGGGGGTGGGTATTTTTGGGGATCTCTCAGGTCGAAACCCTGAGCAACACTGAGTATTTTCAGCACTCTGAGTTTGGTCAGTCTGTGGGTTTCCCTCTCACCGGCTCTGCTGCAGCTCACCCTTTCTCTGTCTCACTCTCTGCCTCTCTCTCTCACACTCTCTCTCTTTCTCACTCTATTTCTGTCAATGTTTCTTTGTCTGCATTCAACGTCCCTTTTTCTTTCCTATTCACGCCTTTATCTACCGTTCTCAACATCGCTCCTTGTTCTTCTGCTCCGAGGGTTTTCCATTCGTCAACTTTCGGCTCGCAGCTGAGAGAGAGAGAGAGAAAGAGAGGGAGAGGGAGAAGGGGGGAAAATGGCTCAACAGCGCCGTCAAACAAATGAGTTTGCTCCTGCCCCCCTTCTCCTGCCCCTGGTATTTACTGTTTGAGAGAGATTTCCCGATCTGGAGGGAGAGTCTGGGCTTTATTCTGTTATTCTGAGAGGAGGACAGTCAGGAAAAAAACACACCGAGCGAACATCACCTGCTCCAGTGAAACGAAGGACCACTTGTTTGAAAAAGACGGACTAGGTGCTCCCTGTCCGTGGCGGGAAAACGGCCACCCAGTACAACCCCCCGGCGTCTCCATGCAGAGATACAAGACATGCAACAGACCCCAAACGCAGGAGGGAAGTACATCTGACCAAACAGCAGCGCTTTGAATGTGTACTTACCAGCACAGCGAGACCCTGCTGAAAGGGGGAAACACATACACAAACACACATAGACACACGAAATCATCCATATAATTTAAACCAGTCAAACGTGACCACGCTGCAAAAGCATAAAGCTTAAAGAATCAGACGGTGCCTTTTTGATTATGGTCTAACCTCAGCAACACGTCCAAGGTTTCTGAGAATTGCAGTCCTTTATATACAAGTGTTACCCCCTCTGCCTATTTCTGGCGTGCGATCAAACACTGATGCTATTTTTAGCTTGAAGTAAGGAAAAAAATACACCCCAAATGCATCGCTCAGGAGTGTCACGTAGAGTGCATGCAATGTGCATTAATGTTGCCTCCCCAACTCCAACCGTGCAAGGGCTTCGAGTCGTCTCCGTTGCATCGTTGCAGTGATTTTTTTGGTTTAACCAACTGCTTCAGCCCCCCTCCCTCTACCACCTCCACCCCCCCTTCTCTACCAAACCCTGCTCTCCTTCTTTTGCCTGGAACAGCTACAACTGGTCGACGGAGATCCGTTATGATCTCTCTAGATGTTTGAGTTTGGTCCGGCTCTCCCTCTCCCTCTTTTTCCAGTCTTTTCATTACACGCGTCTTACGCGGTGTGTCTCCATGCAACTTTCGCTTGGAAACTCAGGACGGATTCGCTGTTCATGAGAGAAAGAAAGAGAGAGAGGAGAGATATAGAGTGAGAGAGAGAAAGAGAGAGAGAGAGAGAGAGAGAGAAAGAAGGTGGGGAGGGAAAAATAGGATAATAAGTTGTATACACCACAAATGTTAAGATCTTCGTGTGTAGATTTACGGATAGAAAAAGCAGAATAAAATGGTCTCTAATTAAGCCTGTGTTTTTATTATTTTTTTCCTGTGCTCCTTGCTGCGTCAGTTACTAGGCATTGACGTCACGTTTAGGTTTTCCCACTTTACTGTCCATGGCTGCTGATTACAGCCAGCGTTGTTGTGTCCTATCACACATACATTTACACACTAATATGCACACTTATATACACACTCATACATACATACATACAAACGGTCCGTACTGAGCGGGATGTAGGACTTAAATAGGCTGGGAGAGGATCTCTCTCGCTCGGGTTGTTGCTCCAGTGTCTCCCGCGGATCAGCTCGTCCACTGTCGCGACACAGTCGCGTATTCATTCAGGGGCTTCAGTGCAGGGTACACTGTGTATCATATTAGACTCAACACACTACAAAATGCCAGGTTATAATCTTTCGTTGCTTCTTTTGATCAGCAAAAGAGTCAGATTGTTACAGTATGATGCATCGCTTTTCACTGAAAATACGCTGCTTATAAAAGCACAGAAAAATACACACTTCCCTTACAAGCTGGGCACGCAGTTGCTAGTAACAGAACCTCACACGAGACGTTTTTTTTCAGTTCAGACTTTCACATGAAAAGGAAAAGATGAGTCAATATGGTTTCATGTAAAAGAAGATGTTGCTAAATGCATGTCCTGCAACCAACCAAATACCTAGATGCTGTAAATCAGGGGACAAGGAAGTATAACGCTTTTTTAAAAACAAAAAGCGTAAATAAAGACTAATTCAACCAGTGCAGAAGACACTGAGCCCTCTCTGAACATGTGGCCGCTTGGTGTCGCCAAACGCCACCTGGAAGCTCCACCAGCCGCCAGTGTCTTTAACTGTGCGCCCTGTCAGGTTAATGAAAATGTCAGCTAGGTGTTTTTTCCTCCTTTTAAATGAAAGTAAACGATGATGATCAAACTGAGCACGAGCCTTAAGGCTTCCAAAATCTAACAACAATTCCATAACATTCAGAGGTATGCAAAATTGGAATTGTCAGAAACTCTTTCAGTCTTGGAATGAAACAGTCATCAGCTGCATGATGTTTCTGCCATACCATATACGTTTAGAAGTTATTCAAACACTATATGTTCCAGTGTCCAGAATTATTTTTAGTAGTTACTGAATTCTGCTACTAAGTTTTAGTGCTCATAATTCAGGCTTTTGTTCCTTCTTGCTCTCTCCACTTCTCCAAGGAACATTGTCTGACTCTGCCATCCCTACACACAAGGCAAACCCAGCCCAGACTCTGCTCGTTTGTGGAGTGAGAAGTCTAAGGTGACCAGAGCACCAGAATCCCTCTCTATCTACAAAACCTCCTGCACAAACACTCCCTATATTAACATGTTAGCACTCAGAACTCTCTTTTGGTTTTCATGAACACACATGTCTCTCATGTAAAGCATCACCTAGAGGGGTACAAAAACCCCCAGTATTGGTCTGTGGACCAGTGGAATTGTGTTTGGCATGATGGAGCTCCATGCCTTCTAACCTTTGGAATGAGATTGTGGGTATTTGTGACCCAAAACTAATCATCCAAACAATGCAAACAAATCCTCACAGTAAAGGTTCCCAGATCAATATCAGTAACAGCTTCTACTCTTTCCAGAAGAGTAGGGGCTTCTACCACAGTAATAGGGAAACATTTCGACATTAGACATGGTCAAAACACAACTTTATAAAACATACTTGTTCATACTTGAATATGCAGGATACCAGTGAGTATCCATGAGTTAATAGACAGGTTAAGACTTAATTTGCTTTTCTCTCAGTAGGTTGCATTAAAGAGGTAGTGCTGGTCTTTGTATGTGTTTCTGCTTACACATTACACTCCCTGTAGCATCATACTAAATAAGAACAATTCACAGTTCACATTCAAAGTTTATGAACAGTTCAACTATAAACGCATAAACAGACCTGATCTGAATTGAAATATGAGACATCTTAGCCACAAACTTTGAATGTGTTCTGCAATGGTAACACTAAAAAATGAAGAATGCAACAAATGTATACATTCCCCACTGAGGCTAAAAATATCCCAGATTTGACTGATTGTTGTTTGGAGGTCACTCAAATGAAAAAAGCATTTTTTGTGGTTTCAGAAGCCATTGGGAGGTGAAGTAAAAAAAATAACAACCATGCACTGAACAATACTTCAGTAAATATTTTTCATGGGCTCATTGATCTGTGTAACATTAGAATGGTCTAAGCAGTTCACTCATTTTGTGCCACAGGTACCAATACAGAGTGAATGAACTTCTTCACACCATAATAAGAACCTCTCCAGTATATGACATCGGATTCATGTAGAACAGCAGTGATCAGATCTTGACTTTATCTGTTTGGATGCCCCATAACACGAAATGTCTGGTATTATGAATGTACACAGGTAGAGACTCATTCCGACTGATGCCTAATAGTGAAATGAGATTTCAGCACCACGGACAGCACCACAGCTAATAGAGGAAAACTGCCATATTGTAGACTGAATGACTACATTATCTCTGAAATAGTGCTGTGGATAAAAATAAAACAGCATTGTCCAAATACATATTAAGGTTTGAGGACACTTGCTCGTCAAAGTATTCTTTTAAAATTAGGGTATTAGTGGTGTATTCATCAGCCAAATTAGTGTTGTGATTTTATTTTTCAGTGGCACCACTAAGGTACCCATAAGAATAGTATTGGCTCCATACACTACTCCCTGAGCACTGTGCTGCTGCCTGCTGCATCACTTGGTGAATGGGTTAAATACAGAGAAGAATTTCACACTGTTCTCACTGTGTAATGTGTGTTCATGTGTGACCATAAAAGACACTTTTCTTTCTTTTAATAGGAAATATGCCCATGTTACAGTAATAACAGTTTATACTTCTTTCAGAAGCCTTTACATTAGATGTCAGAACATTGCTGTGAGTTGTTCAGGCACAAAAGCATTAGCAAGCTACCTCTTCATCTCATCCCAAATACACTTCTTGGAGCTCCTGTCGTCGTAGAGATCTGGTCTTCACTAACTGGCAGGTTTAATAAGTGTGTTTCAAGAATCTTTTATATGCCAGGCATGGCCTCCAGATGACACAGTTATTTTGGAATAGTAAGTTATCAAGGTTTCATAATTGACCATTGGTGTAAGTTTGTCCAGGTTAAGTCTCTGCCTTATGCCTAAAACTGATTATCAGTCATGTTTAAGGCTGTAACGATATACGATACAAAACTGAAATCACGACACTCACGTCCATGATTTCACGTCATGGTGTAGGAGGGTGAATCGCGACACAGACACACCCCTTCCAACTCTTTCCCGTATACAGTTCCCAAGCAGAAACATATGTTTTTCACTGTAATAGGAGGACTGTCATGTCAATTTCCTTTCTTTAACCAATAACTGAGGGTCTAAAGGTTTCAAAGAGCCCGCCCACTAGTTTACGAACATACGGAGCACGGACGGACCCTTTGTTTGCTGAATTGATTTGCTGTGTGTGCATGTAAGTTATGACACTGGGCTTAAAAGTGTCTATAAGCTGGCTGGGTTGTAATAAAACTGTGCTGGAATAGTTTTTATTTTGTTTTGAGTGAGTTTTGTGGCTCCGGGCAGCTGGGCAGAGTATCTTTTGTTTGAACAGAGTGGTGAACCGAGAGAGACCGAAGCCTTGTCCTCAGTATGAATGAAATGGAAGCGGTATTTAAGCGAATATTGGTTTTCAATTTTGTGGTAAAGACAATAAATGGCGCCTCAGAACTTTTCCTCTCCTCCACTGCAAATGAATCGTGATACGTTCCGAATCATGAGTCAAAAATCATGAAACGAACCGAATCGTAGGTTTGGTGTGTCGTTACAGCTCCAGTAATTTTGTGTAATATCAAAACCAATATAGACTCTATATTGCCTCAAAACACTAACTAAAACTTACCTTATTCCTATTAGAGGTACATGTGTGTGTGTTACACTATAAAATTTGAATCAGATGAAAATATCATTGTTTGAAACAAGACCTTTTTTTATTACTTTTTTAAAATAAGAATTCATTTGTATATAAGCCTAAGGATGGTTGATCTTTCACATATGAAAATACTCTTAGATGCATAAGATTATGTTCAAACAGTGATAAAAAATAATATAAAAATAAAGGAGCCTAGAAGCAAGAAGGTCCTGGGTTTGACTGCCAGGTAGGGCACATGGTCAATCTGTGTGGAGTTTGCATGTTCTCCCTGTGACTGTATGGGTTTCCTCTGGGAGCTCTGGCTTCCTCCCACTGCCAAAAACATGCTTGCATTTGGGATAGGCTGATTGAGCACTAAGGTGTGATTGTGAGCATCAATGATTGTTTATTTTGGTAAGTGGTCCTATGATATGCTGCCAACTGTGCAGGGTGTACCCCGCCTTTGCCCATAGAAGCTGGTATAGGCTCCAGCCCCCCGACCCCGAGTGCAGGATAAAGGGATAGAAAACTTTTATTTGGTTTAAGGCCCAAGAGGAAACGGTTTTGGTCCCTAAAGTACCTGCTAACTTCAAAGTTTTTGCTAACTTCAATACATATAGTCGTGTAAATCATAAGTATATATAGAATCTTCACATAATGTAAAGGTTCCACACAAAAGAAAGATTTTTGCAAGACTTTTGCATACAAAGAGTATCGCTTATATTTTTTTTGGACCATGGGGATACAGCTCCACCAAAGACACACACACACACACACAAACACACACACACACACACACACACACACACACACACACACACACACACACACACA
>JBBKCR010000122.1:10325916-10337298 GCA_037577295.1 Ladigesia roloffi | reverse complement strand
ACACACAATATATCCACCTTCCTTCTCTGCATCATGTCCACCAGCTCCCTAGCTTTGCCTTTCATAGTTCCTACATTTAAAGTCCCTACTCTCAGTTCTACACTATTCCCTTTCCTCTTCCCTCTCTGCCTCCGCACACGCCTTCCTCCTCTCCATCGTCGACCAACAGTAGCCCAATTTCCACCTGCACCCTGTAGGTCAACAGCACCAGTGGCGGGCAATGGTAACCCAGGCCTCGACCGATCTGGTATGAAATTTCTCTTTGTGATACAAGTTGATTAGTGTACACTGAATTAATGACAAAAATCCTGCCAGGCCTTGTGCTGTTTAACACAGAGCACAAAAGAACATAAGTTGATATGGTCTCTTGGAAGGAAATGAACAGTGGTCAGTAATTTATTTACAATTTACTGCCTTTTTTTTTTTTTACATGACAGTAAAATGTTACTGGTCAGTTAATCAAACTCACCGTACGAGAAATTCCCAATGGTAGCACTATACTTTCCACTAGGGGGGTTATATATTTGCCGTGCATCTCTCCTTGGCAATGGTGAAACCTTTTTTCCAAGGGTTGCTGCACCACCATCATCTCCAAATGCACGTTTCTGACTACAAAAGACAAAAAAAGATCTCAGATAAAGAGCAGTAATCAACAGAAAGATATACTAACGACCTCATGACAGCAAACGCAAGTACTCAGATCAGATCCTTACCCCACTGCAGCTGCTGCCTCTGTCTTCTGCACAGGTTTCCAGGACAAAGTAACTGTGCTTTTGTAGGATGGAGGATTATGGAACAGATCCTGAAAATGTCAGCAGAAATCAGCACACAACCACCTAACATGGGACGGATTTAATGTTAATTAAAAATTATATGCAATATTTTTAAAACTTTACCTTGATAAGAACATTGATGTTGTTGGTGATTTTCAAAGCCACAACTTTGATTTTGTTCTTAATGGGGGGGGAAAGGAGGAAAAATGCTGATTTCCATATGAAAATATTAGATAAAAAACTCTTGCCTTAAGATTGGTTAAAAAGTTAGAACTTAGGGTACACTACCAGAAATCACAGATAAACTAGATTACACTAGATATAAAACATTGAGATTAGATTTTACTTGAACAATAAAAGCAAAAAATAAATAAAAAAACCCAAAAAACAACACATGACTATACCTCCTCAGTTTTTAGCGCATCACCAGTTTTGCCTTGTAACGCCACACGGAGTTGCCGAATGTATACTTGTAGTCCTCGTGCAAAGTACTGTAGCCTGTAGATTCAATGAATTGAATATGATCATATGTAGCTAGTCACTGCACACCAGTCTTTTCTTTCAAATTGTGTTATTTTAAGGTATCTCAGTACACTACATCATCAGTATTTATTAAAGTGTCTCACAGCTCAACCACCACTACTTTTTGAGTGCAAAATAAAAAACGCCCTTGATTCTCCTCAGGAAGATTCAAGAAGGCATGGATAAATTCAGCCAAGGAAAACACAAATGGTGGGGAATACAAGACATAGATACATGCCTGATTTTGAAGTCCTTTAACCTCTCAGCATTGATTTTGTCAATGAGGAAGTCTGGTAACTTTTTGCCAAGTTGGTGAAAGCTAAAGAGCAAGCACTCCACATAGCTGAACTGCAGCTTGGGTTCTTCACTCACAGCATTCTCCCCATTCTCTTCCTCAGGAGGCAGGGGCATGAACTCCTAAATAGCAAGAATGAATACAAAAACACCATGTAACATCATGCAATCACCAATTCCAGTTAAAGTCTACAGCACTAAGATTTTACCAATAGTTTCTCAAAAAGCTTCTTGATGTTGGCCTCCAGTTTATCCATGTCACCACAGAACGGGCTCATTTCTGCCAGGAGCTTCAGGACCTGAAATGAGAGATGGCAATTAATCAGAATGTCAGCATAAGAGAAAATGGAGAGTTCTAATACTAACAAAAACCAGTGAAAGTTCAGGTTCTGTTATCTGATTGGCCAAGTCCCACACTTGTCCTGACACCACCTCCAGCTAAACATCTGCAAGACCAAGAAAGTGTTGGTGGACTTCAGGAGACTGCAAGCTTCTCATCACCAATGGAGCTTCACATGCTGCTTATTACTCTGGTCACTCCCAGTTCAATCGGTTAAATTACTCTGTTTACACTGCAGTGGTATTATAGCACAATGCATTTTAACATTGCATTTGCACATTGTACCATTGCTCCTACACTTATATACATACATACATACATTTTTTTGGCTTACATATATTATTATCTCCAACTCGGAGGTCCTTGTTTAAGTCTTGGTTTTGGATGTGTTTTTTAGTATATTTCAGATTGGTGTTGAAAAAAATTGTACTTGAATTCATACTTCTCTGCTTATTTTTCATCTTTGTGTTTGACAATTCCAGATTTTTACATTAAAATGTAATGATTTGTCTATAATGTTTGCACAGTCAAAAGGAGCAGTTCAGGATACATTTCACTGGTGTGTTGTACTTGTATGATTATGCATGTGACAAATAAAGAATCTTAAATCTTTTGAAAATACTCCAATATTCATTTAATATTCATTTAAGCATCAACAGTTCACTCACTTCAAGCTGGATGTCTAGCTCTGCCACAGGACTGGTGAGCATGCTGAGGTTAGGCAGAACATGTTCACAGAAGTAGGTCACAAATCGAGTGGAATGCACATTTTTCTGTAGAAAATAAGACAAAGGTGAAACAATCCCATATAAAAGAAAATCATTAATTTTTATGTGGCATGTGCTCTAATACATATAGATTAACAAGCAAATGAGAGAGATGATCTCTGGTCCAACACACCGAAAAGAGTGGCAGTGCTTGGCGTGTGCACTGCAGGAGACGATCCACACTGTCTGTGTCAGCTGGGTTGAGGGCCTGCTCCAAGAAGGCCTGTTCCACCACAAGTTCTACAAGCTGCTGCCTCCCACTTACTGTCTGCAAGCACTTCAGACCAGACAGCACTCGCATCAGTAGCACAAATTCCTCTCCAGTCACATCCTCCAGTACCTGCACCAAAACACAGTAAATACAATTCATTAGTAAAGATTAAAAATGGATACGAAAACTTTTTTCTTCTTACTGGCTGCATCAGAGTAACCCAACTAAAAACACTGCAGCATCTCCTTTTCTGAACTTGTCAATGACAGTACAGTAATGAAATCAAACCAACCATGTTACCTTTTTAGTCTCTGTGAAGATGTAGTCCTCCACCTCCTTGGTCATGAAGTCATCTGGCATTGTCTTCAACTTAGCAGAGAGGAATTTTATTGCCCTTTCTCGTACAACATCCTCTCCTTGGAGAATCTGGCTGAACAGGCCCCCAAGAGTCCCTTAAAACAATGAATGTGGCCATTTGATATTTGGGTTGGGCTATTAAGACAACTTTACAAAATACCAATGAGAACAAAATGTTTAAATAGTAAATAACCAACACCAAGTCATGTTATTTAATTGTAAACACTGACAGTTTGTGATATATGGTCAAAAACTTAACAGGTGAGAAGGACAATTACCTTTTGGATCAAGTTTAAATATGGAGATCAGTGCAGTGTTCACTTGATTGAATTCTGCTGAATCATCTAGATATAGAGAGAAATAGAACTAATGAGTTAAAACAGCATGCACGCACACACAAAGCATATGATTAATTAAGACTGCATTTAGTCCTTTAAATATCTGGGGAAAAAAATCTCCAGCAACATTTTCATCATAAACGAAGATGTACTCAATAAAAATCTGACAGGCAGTGCAGTGTACATTACATATAACATAGAAAAGAAAAGCACATTATGAAAGCGATGCAGGGTATTTTTTGACAGTTATCATTCTACCACTACTGTAATTGTGAAATACCTGTCTGCAGTAGCTGTGTGAGTATGTCTGCTACTCTGGGTAAATTTTCTCCAGCAGCAAAACGTGGGAGTTCTTTAATGGCCTGCCTGCGAATCTGTGAAAGATAAAAATACAAAAAATAATTATACATATTTGGTTTAACATCTAGTGTCCAGAGTTTAAGTGTCTGATAGTGTTAGAGAGGCAAACAGAGATAATGATCTCACCGACACGTCTTCATCTTCACACAAGTCCAACTGTGCATTAATAGCTGCGTCAGATAGTTCTGGAAAACTGCTGAAGAATTTTGGAATGAACTGGGCAGCCAGTCTTTTCTCCTTAGGACCTCCTTTTACACCATCAAGAATAACCTGGTAGGCGTCTTTATGCTGAAATCACATGAAGCCAAAATTTAGACAGTGAAGATTAACCCACACATCTACACACACTTATATAGAAATTTACAATCATCCATACATTTTCTACCCCTTTATCCCACAAAAATTTAAGCTTAATGCCATAATTTAGTCGTGTTTTTCTTACACAACTGTGTATCAGAGTGTAAAAACTAGGCTAATTTATACGTTTTTTTTAATTCACGAGTTGCATTAGGTGTAAAGTGTGCATTTGTCATACGTAACCCCACCACAGCACAAAGTGTGAACAGCATAAAACTGTTCTCTTTATTTAAACCATTCATCAAGTGAACGAGCAGGCAATTAGGAACAGAGCACCTAGGGAGCAGAATGTGGAGTTGGTACACCATAGGTGCCACAATCACTCCAGGGATTCGAACCCACGACCTTCTGATCGCTGGGACAACCCCTTTACCACCGGTGTTGTGCCGAATTCAGCGCCCCTGCCCCTCGCAGTGCAGGCACACGCGCATTACAAGACGTCTTGCGTGAGCCCACAATTCTAGGCGCAGTTATTTTAAGACGTTTTACTCATTCATAGCTTTAGTAAAAAGCACCCCCCTGAAAAGTCAGATTCTGTAGGTCCCAGCTCCAAATAATTTTTACAGAATATTTATTAGAATGATTCTGATAAATGGAGTGAATTTCATAGATGTGACTCTTTGCTAGTGGGAGATAAGCAGGGGTCCTTTTCATGGCAGGTAGGTTGCCGTAAAACACCCGGTACGATATGAAGCTATTCGAATGATATAGCCCTGACTCTGCTAAGGGGTTAGCATTAAAATATTTTGTAATATTCTGTCAGAAACTATGGCCATTTCGTTCCGAGTGGTGCCAGATGAGAGGACACTTCTCACCCGTGGCTGCTTCACTCAGCCCAGCTCAGCCTCCTGTCCGGACTAACAGCTCCACTGTGGCTAACATACATTAGCCTAGCCGAGTTAGCCGGACTAGGCCTCGACTATAATTAACACACAATCTTTCAGCTACGTACAGCACAGGAGTTCTGACCACCACTGTGTTCTCTATCGTACACCAGATTGGTCCCGTTTAAACGGAAAATTATGCTGTACGGTCCCGACCTGGCTGAGGTCCTCCTTGGCGTCTGCGAGTATGCCGTAGTTTCGGTAGAGCTCCTCCACGGTGGCCGCCATCAGTGCAAGTGTGACTGCAGAGTCGAACAGAAACGGACCTCTGGTGCTCAAACCCTCCCTTTAGGCGCGAAACACAAAACAAGACTCTTAAAGATATTCTAACATCAGACTTTCTCAAACAGAGAAGCAGTGCGTTAGAGAGTCCGCCGTGGTCCAGTCCGATTGACCGCCAGCCCTCCTGAGCTGCTCTCCTGCACCGAGAATAAAAGGAGTCCTTCCGCTGAGCATGGAGAGGAGACCAGCAGTCACACCTCCACCTACCGGGCGGGAGAGGGAGTCCGTCTCAAATCTTAAGGACAATTTATATAAGGAAGCTTTCCACCTGAACTCAAAGTGAAGTAAAAAGTGAGAACATTCCAACTCTTAAAGTAAAGAGGCATTCCACGCCAACTCTCAACCAGGAGTTTCTGCATCTCAAATTCAGTTTCAACAAGTAAAGATGTTACTAGTTCTGATAAAATATAAAAAATGTAACATTATATTTTCACATTTAAGATTTCATTTCAATCCTCTTTTGATTCTTTAATCAAAATTCTTAAATTTCATGTTTTTGCAAGTTTCATGTTTTTGTGGACTACTCAACCCTACTACATGCATTAATCTGTCATTCGTAATTCACTAAACTGTAAGTTACTTATCTACAATGTATACCCAATATTTGTGCACATAGGATAGTTTAATTCATATTGAGCGTTTTTCTATAGATTTTTATTAGATTGTTTTGACTTTAGATTTCATATTGTTTATGTCTTTGTGTGTCTTTGCAGTCATAAGCAAGTCCCTGCGGGATCAAGATTTAAAAGGCCTGCGTATTACCAGAAGCTTGGTGCTAGTGCGAAGAACATGTGATCCATTTCACAAGTCAGTTCTTTCAGATCAGTGGGTCAAAAAGTACAGAAACAGAACAGCAGCTCACACAGACCTCATCAGATGTTAGGATATTACTGCCAACGTTTGATGCTGGTTTATTTGTCTGAAGCAGTTTAAAGTTTTACTGTAGAAAGCAGAGAGTCACACCTGTATAAAGCTCGTTATATTTATCTCCACCATCCCTGAATTCACAGGTGGGATATAAAAAAAAAAAAAAAAACCCCACTGAAAAATAGTCTCACTCAAATGAGTACCAAACAGCGAAGACAAGAAACCAAACTCAGTTTGAAAGCACAAGAGTGGAAAATGCACAAAAATAAGATTTCTGAACTACTATTTATTTATTCATATTGTGGTGGGCATGAGAGATTGGAGATGGAAAAACGCTGACCTATAAGCAGCAGTCTGCTTATTTTGTAGTCTCACAGCTTCGAAACAAATCCCTTGTGCACTCCCAACTGATGTTTATCAGTACCACTCCAGACTCCAACACTTTCCCAATTTTTCGTCCCACACTACCCTCTCGCAGGTAGCACTCCGGACACAACCACACACAATACCACACATTATCACACAGGACACACAACACATTAATCTGCAGTTCATCCACAAGATCATGGCAGAAATGTTTACATTATCACAATTATCACAACAGTCAAGCTGTTCTGTATGTTATGACCAAGTTATTTTGTTCTAAGAAAAGCACCAATTATTCTGTGGGGACCCATGATCAACAGCACAGTTTCAGCACACCAAAGTGTTTTACTGTAACGCATACAGATATTTTACTTTTCACTCCGCATGTGTTTACATTCGAAATCAACATTTCAAACTGCTGAAATTGGGACTGGTGTCTCTTTTTCAGTCTTGAAATCACTGCCAATAATGAAACATTCAATCAGAGTAAAGTGAGAATAGAGAAGAAGGGAATTAATCCACATTCTCTCTATGGAAATCAAAACATTTTGCATGGATTCTTTGCAAACATGACCGTACTAAGCATATTTGGAGGTCTGGTCAATATGTTAAAAGACAAAAAAACCCCACCCAAATTAACATACAAAAAAGTGATTCAATCGTGGGCTCAGAAATTAAATGTATTTTTCAATTTTATTTCTGAGCTGCCTAAAAATGTAGATTAATTCTCTCCTTCTCTATTACTGGCAGTGCTTTTCTTTTTTAAATAGTGGCCATTTGGTACTGGCTGAATCCTTAATAGTTCAGAATCATTTGTTATTTGCCTCCCAAACTGATGATCATAATTTTTTTAGAATTTATTGTACAGAACCAAAAATGTCACAAGCATTCTTACCTACAAGTCTAATGTCCTTGAACAACACCTTCACCCTGCCCTGCAGGGTCAGATTCTACAACACTGCCACACAAAGGTTTCCTCTGGAGGGGATCAGCATTCAAATAGGGCCACTAAAGCTACTTATCTCCTTATCTATTCTAGGAACACTATAATGAACAAGGTTGCAGACCTTTTTGAAACAAGTAATCCACTGCTATGTTTTTAACAAGTAATAAAACAGACATGTTTCAAAAATGTATGTATTTGACATATGGTCAAGATTGCATCATATAAAGTATCTTGAATACAGTTTGCAATTTTAACCATATACACAATCAAGAAGACTACAAACCTACAAAAGGGAATGGTTTTTTTTTTAACTTTTATTACTATTATAATACTAAGCATTCTACTAAACGTAATAACCATCATTCATCAAACACTAAATACTTCTTAAACATAAACTTATGCATCTTTTCAGGAGGTTATTCTTCTATGCCACTTTACCACAAAAAAAATAAACTATAAAGAGAACAAACTAGCTTGAAACAAGTATGTGTAAGGCAGTGCACTTAAGACCTTAATCCCATACAGCTGAGGCTCAGTAAGGTGTTGGCTAATGCCTCACTGCAGAGGAGCAAACCACCAGTTCGGAGTCCAGTTGACTTCTCTGCTCAAACACTTGATTCAAATGAGTTACATGAATAGCTCAATCATAACAATTTTTAAAATGCTGAATGATCTATTCTTTTAGTTATAATGCTCAGTGGTTGTTTTAGAGCAGGGAAAATCACCAAATTGTGTTAAACTCTGGCCAGACAGCACAAGTTGTGTACCCCCACCCACCTGCAGTTATGTAAACTCTAGCTCAGCAGGGCTGAAATTCCACATAGTTTTGCCACTTCAATAGCAGAAAAGGCATGCATCTTGGTGAGCTGCACAGAGATGTGACTAGGCTAATGTTTTTTAAAGATCTTTAGGCATTCTTTTCCCTGATGATTTAAACTGGATAGCTGGATGACTGTATTGAACAACTGTCCATGTATGTACAAGTCAGTGTATGCGAGAAACTGTTGTACTGTCTAATGTTTACTATACTAAAAAAATAATATAACATGAAAATCAGCAGATGTGTGACTTCATGACCAGAAATGTACCCTTAAAACCTGTATAATCCACTTATTCACAGACCTTTACACATAATTCCACAGGATTTAAACAGGTTTTACCCTCATTTCGGCCCAAACTGCACTGAAACTGCACTGAATGCTCCACATGATACAAATAAAGTTTTTGATGTAATACCTGCAATCTTGGCAAGTCAAAGTGAGGGATGGTCTACATTATTTATGATGCTTACAGATATGAAGTGAATGAGGTTTTTATTGAGCAGTCACTATTGGTGCAGATCACATACTGTGAGGAATCAGCAGACTGCATGTGCTTTTGATCAAGGCATCTTCAGGCTACTCCTAAGTCCACTTTAACTGGCCAACTCACAGCTTATGCGAGCAGGGCTCTGGCATCGTAGTGTTTCTGGTGCAGTTGAATGTGATTTTAGTATGACTGGTTCACTGTAGAATGGCCGGGGAGATCCACATATACCTGATTTAGTCCCTTGGCAACTCGCACTGCCATCAGCCTCGCCAGTGTGCAGTCTGTGTGTGATGGAGAGAAGCTGGATGTCCGAGTGAATGTTAGCAACTGTGTGCCGTCGCACCCCCCCGGTCCTCTCCAGATAGGCCTCGCCTTCATGCTCTAAGAGAGGAGCCAGCAACGACTCTGCAGCAAAATGTGTGACTGTGATCTCTGGCTGGCTGAGGTGCGGTGAGGACACCAACTTAGACTGTTCCAACTGACACTCTGGTGAGAAAGTAAGAAGGGCAGGTCACATTTCAAATTGTTATTACTTGTTATTATGATTAGCAAAGCAGGACTGGAATGGTTCAAACACCCAACCATTAATATTCACACAGGTAAACATAACCGAACGTTTAAAAAAAGTGTTGAACAATGTGATATCCTACATATAAATGCCACATATACTGTGCCACAGACAAAACTGCTCTGGAAACTGCTGGCTGAACATGCTTGGGCAGTGTGAGAAGTGACAGCAGGCAGAAATCATGCCTGTGCACAAAGCCACCTACGCTACAGTGGATGCTTTAGAACATCCTCAGAACAAAGCATCGTGTTTCACATATGACGTAAATGGCTCCAGGTCTTGGGGGAAAAACCCAGTCATATCTCAGATCCTTAACTATTGGCCATCAAATGAAACAAGCTCAGGCCAAAAGACTTCAGCCTTAACAGTAACACATACCACAGCCTCAGATGATGAAGTTAATGCGACAGTTCTGCCCTTTCTTACAGGATTACCTAAAATGTTGTGGCCGCATTAAACCCTAACTACAAACACAAATTGACATAACTATTATGCGGTTATACTTTTTGATCCCCACGACACATTCACAGATACCCAAAGGAGTGAATTTATTTTTAATAGCAAGTCTATTGCAAAGTGAAATCTCACCTGAAGAGGAGTCTGTCTGGCTCATGTAGAGGTAGTTACTCAGATAGGGTGAAATGACCACATCTACTAATTTCTCCAGAAAGTAGTACTCTTTACTAGGTCCACCAGGCTCATGAACACCCTATATTAAAACAAAACACCCACACAAATTCAGTCCATATCATACCTATGTTTTAAGGACCCATGTCCTTAGTCAAGTTTAAGCATTAAAATGATCATCATTTGATATCAATTAACAATTTTCCAGATTTTCTTAATTGCTTAGACATGTTTTTTTGTTACTGTGCCTTAAGGACTGACATAAATGAATTAACTCTGCTCTGATTGGCTGCCTTGTATTGTGCTTTGTTCAAAAGAGCAGTCTGGGCTAAATGTTTTCTAATAACTTCAGTGTGAACGAGCAGCGCTGCAGGCTTATAGATGTAAATGAGGGCACTGTCTTGGCATCAAAAAACAATAAAATGAAAACATGCTGCTTTTGCAGGTCAGTGTCCATACAAGGAATGTATGGTTAACAGAATGTTTGAATTTGTTTACATAAAAGGGCAGGAAACATTTAGTTTTGCATGAAATAGGCCCTTTAAGTTCGAAGTTTTTAAGAACATGAAAAGCAACAACTGGCTTTTTGCTGGTAGTGCAAACTAAACGTCTCATGTGTGTCGTACACCAGCTCATGTTGTTTAGTGCACCTGTGACATTTGTAACAATATATTTTATGAAAAAAGGGATCTTGTGACCTGAGACTTTTGAAAGAACAGGATGTTTGATAACAACGGCAGTGACCTTTTTGTAAAAAGTGCAACAGACCGTGATGCCCACTTACAAGCATTGTATATCCCTGTACTCACAAATGTCATTTGCTGCAATTCTCTACTGCAGTGAAACACTTTGTTCAGTGCAAAGTAAACTGGGGATGGACTGTTTAAGGCAATTCATGGCTATTGACAGTATCACAGAAAATAATATTAAACATCTCACAGAAATATTCTGTATTAGCATACGGTCTATATGCTAATTAAGTGTATCAAAATGTTCACCTGTAGAATGAGCAGCATCTGTATTATAGCAGGAGGATAAGAGGCAGTATGTAGTTTGTTCTCCAGAGGAAGCTTCAACAAGACCTGGTCCCTAAACCCAAGTAAAGTCATCTGCCTAAATGTCAACTCCTGGCCCTGCGCACACACACACACACACACACACACACACACACACACACACACACACACACACACACACAAAAACACACACACACAC
>JBBKCR010000122.1:10307148-10319733 GCA_037577295.1 Ladigesia roloffi | reverse complement strand
TATATATACATGACACCTAAATATTCTGTCTGGCTGTTGTATATATATATATATACAAACCCCATAAAAAAAGAAAATTAATGAAAAATCATGATGGGACACTGAGTGAACATTTATGTACAATGTAGAATTTTTTCAGGATATACGTTCAAGCAGAGGCATAAATGTAGCTACAGTAGCATTCCACAATCCTTTAGTCATCAAACCAGAATGTGCCAGGGAACTTGGCTATTCTCTCCGGTCCCATCAGTATTGTTCATCTGTAATCCCTCGTGCTGTGCAGAATCCTTTGAAGCTGTTCAGTAATATTTCCTCCTCTAAAAACACTTTGTTCCTGCCACTTGATGCTGTTGAAAGAATAAACAAGTCTGGTATAATAAAGAGTTGTAGTTGTAAAAAAACTTTAGTGGTAGTTGTAAAAAAACTTTTTTTTCTGAAGAGTAACTTTATAAGGAAAAAGAAAATAGTCCTAGATTTGTTAATGTAATTTGAAGTGTTTGCTTATGAATTTTTCATCCATATTTTTATCCCTATTACATGAAACTAAATGAGCCATACAATTTGTATCACAAAATGTGTTGTCATTACTGGCAAAATCAAAGCTAAGAGACATCTGGATGCACTGGGGGGACTTTACACTTACCTAAATAAACATTATTATCTTGGCATGTTAAATCATATTAAATCCATTCAATATCTTTAATTCCTTATGTTCAGATATTTTATCTCAACATAAGGAATTAACCTTTTTTATTTTTATTTTTAACAAATTGCATGGCCAGAAAAGAGAGTGCACTGTCCAGCTGTGAATTTTGAGTTTGACATTCATGTGGAAGTTACACTGACATGTACCACCTACCTAAACATTGTTGCAGACCAAGGACATCTTTGTGGCAATGGTATTGCCTAATGATTGTGGCCTCATTCAGTGTAAAAATGTGCCCTCCCACTCTGAAAAAATAGTTCAGGAATGGTTGGGGGAACACCACAAAGAGTTCAAGAGAATTACTCCAGTGAAAAAATCCCCAGATCTCAAGCAGATAAAGCATCTGTGGGATGTGCTGTATAAACTAGTCTGATACATGGATCATAAACTAGTAATTCTTACAAAAAATTACAAAAGTATAAGCTTACAGTTAACAGTTTTGAATATTTATTCTCTAAAAACAAATATTTAAAGCAAGCAAATTAGCTGAGTTACCATAATATTCTAACTGATTATTACAAAATGAGAAACAATAATATTAGATTTAAGATTCCCTCCTTAAGACATTATATTTGTAGCATGCAAATAGTTATCAGTCTCAGGTCCACAGCTTGCAGGCTTGAGTTAAAGTATTGCACATCTGTGGACTGGCAGAACTTGGAGGTCAGTCTCAAGGGGGTTTTCAGTTCAGAACTCTGGGACTGGAATAGGCTGTAAGATGAAAATGGAAAGCAGAAAAATATACTTTTACAGAGACTTTTCAAATACACACATGCATGGATTTTGTGCAGTAGTGAATCCCATTGGGCAAAGCCTGGGGACACTGACCATCATGGTGCTGAGAGAATGAAGAGGAGTTTGAATCTCCAGAGGAGATCCAGCCTGAAGCTGTTCTTGCTTCTAGCTGGGCCTAGCCTATTGCGAGCAGCTCTCTTTATGATCTCTTTAGATTTTTTCCTCCCTGTTTGTGTCATTGTCTTCTCCATGTGGTGCTGAATTGATCATAATATAGATCAGTGTTTCTACCTGACCCAGTCCAGAGACACCATGATGGAAGATTTGTGTTTTTTTTTCTACTCATTGGCTGCAGGTAATAATCACCTCTCACTTTATCTGAATCAAAACACAACATAAAAAACAGATTTGTAATGTGTGCCACTGCCAGGTCTCTGTTTTTTATTTTTATTTTACCCGGCCCTGTGTCTGTCTGCCATGTGAGTCTATTGTCTACGTATCTATTTATTTGTTAACATGACTTTCCCAATTGTTCCTCATCCTTTACCTGTACACTTATCCATGGCTTGGAGGCTATGTTTGTTTGCCCAATCTGATCCTCCTGGTTTTGGTGCCTGTAGCATTCACCCCTATTATTAGTTTTTCAGTTAGTGTTATTTTTGTGTTTGGTTAATATCTTTTGTGTTTCTAACTGTAAATATTTTACCTAATTTGAAAATATGTTGGCTTCAAGTCCTTCCTAAAACATATCACAGTGTTGAGCTATGGGTTCATTCTCAAAGAGAAATTGAAAATCCCATGTTTCCAGAAATGTAGGCATTTACTGTCATTTCAACCATAGTACAGAGTGAAATGAAGTAATGTTCCTCTAGAACAATGGTTCAAGAAAAAGAATAAAAAACAGAGCTCCACGAAGAACAAAAACAACATCACAAGACTGCACAAGAGCAGACATGACAGGACTAAAGAGAATGCAAGAGCAACACAACACAACAACAACAATAACAATTTACAGCAGTGGTCCCCAACCTTTTTATCACCGTGGACCGGTCAACACTTGACAATTTTACGGCGGACCGGGGTTGGGTGGCGTTGTCATGACGGGGGGTGACCACTAGGGGTCACCCATAACTGTGTTTGGGTTGGGCTATGGCCCTCTGGTATACTTTGGTCTAATTAAGAGGAATGAGTTACACCTGCAGAGAATATCAGGGAGCCATAGCCCTCACTATATAAGTGTGAATGTCTCTGTCTATCGTTGCGTGTCATTAGTCAAAGTGTGTATTGTCCTTTTGAGTTCTGTGTATATAAAACATTCTTAAGTTCATGGAGCTGTGTGGAAATTCCCGTCTTCCTTGGGGACCCAGGGGAGATCGTGACAGGCGTGGGTTTTTTATAGTGCGAATATAACAAATGTGAATTCAAGTGGCTCTTAAGTGACCGAGAGCATCCGCTAATTTTTGTAAATAAAAGGTTGTATTTACAATCAATTAAAATTTATTTTAATTTTACCAATTGATCCATGTTAGCAATTGGCCCAGGGGTTGGGGACCACTAATTTACAGGACTAGACAACATACAGTGCAGCTGACTGGATCAGAAATAGTGTGAGTGAATACCATATTATGGCATGGTGTAAGTGTTAAAAAATGCCAAGAAATTCAGAAAGCCAGCATAAATAGCATGCAGCAGTAATAAGATTAGAAAAAAATTACAGTATATAAATAAATATAGTTTTGCAGTGGTAGTCATTTTTCTTTGATTCTGGTGGCATGTTTTGGTATGTGTGCCATGTCAGTGGAAAAAGGTAGCAGGTTACATCAGTGTGTGTGTATGTTTGTGTGTGTGTGTCTTTTGCGTGTATGTGTGTAATGTACCGTTTGTTCTTCAGTTCTGATTTAGGAGCCTGATGTCTGACGCCCTGGGGGCAAGTCT
This sequence comes from Ladigesia roloffi, assembly GCA_037577295.1. Lineage (NCBI taxonomy): Eukaryota > Metazoa > Chordata > Actinopteri > Characiformes > Alestidae > Ladigesia > Ladigesia roloffi. Next base: position 10,316,357 of record JBBKCR010000122.1, on the reverse strand, counting down.
TCTGCCAGAATAAAGTAGAGAAAAAATGTGGGAGGGGTGTGTGGATGATTTGCAAATGCAGCATGTGTTGCAAAATTCTGTTTCAGGGGGTACAGAGACCCCGATGACCTTCCCAGGAGTCCTTACTCTACTCTGTTGGGTCTTGTGAACTGATCCAGCAGAGTTTCCATACCAAGCCCAGATACAACTACAGAGAATGCTTTATAAAATCCCCATGTGGAATGTTATGAGAACTGGGAGAGATGTGTGCTTTCCTCTAAAGAAGTGATGCTTATGAAAAAACTTGTTAGGAAAAAGCCATAGGTTCACCAAATGATATGATCTTCAAAGACTTACCAAATCAGACAGTCAAGTCAAGTCAAGTTAAGTCAAATTGGTGTATTGTACTTTCCCCATAAACACAGTGAACTGAAACAATGTTCCTCCACGGCCTTGGTGCAAAACAAAACAGCTTTATATTTACACCCACAAAAACATGTTCCTATAGAAATCCTCACTTTGTTTCTACATTTGATGGCAAAAATTATGGAGTTACCAGATTTACAGGATGTTAATGTCACATTTTTAATAGCAGCAAATAAACTAATTCTACACAAGAAAAATTTTGGCTGAACATTCTGGTTTAGTGAAACATTCATAAAACAAACAGAATGACATTGTTTTGATTACTTTTAGATTTTTCAGGTTAAATACAGTAAAAAATAATTGAATGACCCAATGTAGAGAAGAAAACTAAATCAATATTGTGAAGTTTTTAAACTTTAAAAGAGGTTCTTCACAAACTGATTTATAAAAATGTTCTCATTACCACAAGTTATTTTCCATACCAATTTGTGGAAGACCACATGAGACTAATTTTTGTAAAGGGTTCATCAGCCCTGCTCCTGGAAATCTGCTCTCCTGAAAAGTTGAAATCATCAGTGCAACTAATTAAAAGTGTCTTAGTTCTGATCTTGAGCTGAATTGTGCAGATTGATAGATCAACATTTATACAACATGTAATGTGGTGTTTAAATTTCATTGTAAATTGGTGTAACTCTCATTTTGGGATAATTTCAGACACTTCAGTTATCAGAATGAGTATTTTTTTATTCTAAATGGGACATGAACTCATTTTTGCTTGCTGAGTCCTGGAAGGAGTTGAAAGAAATATGAGGCGATGAAGAAATGTAAGAGTGTAAAATCTGACCTGGAAAAACTCAATGTGTGATGAGGTAATTTTTAATTTTATTTTGCTGCTTTTTGTTTCTGTTCACCTTCTGTCATGACAATGCAAATTTCCCACTTTCTTCATCAGCCCCTAACGGATCACCCACCCAATAAAAACTGTCAAGTACTAGCCCCAGGCACACCCTCCTTGATTCAGGACTACTGACATCGAGTATCCTCCCAGCTGGGTCCTTCTGGTGATGGTCCTGGTGGTGGTACTGTAACACACACCAGTCATGTGATGTGTGAGGAATTGGAAATGACGTGTGTCACACGGTATATAAACAAGGAAATGGTAAACTTCAGTGTTATTGTTGACTCATGCCAAACTCGATTCTACTCACCCACTCTGGTACCATGAGTACTCTAGTGTGTGTTTGAGCAAGAATGCTTGTTCCCTGTCGTTATCTCTACTCTCTGCTGTCAACCTTTGGGTTTATATGCTAAGCTACACTGGGCTAACAGTTTGTCAAGAAATTGTCAGAAGTTGGGACTGTGCAAGAGCTAAGGCTCGCTCCGAGGCATCCGTACTCACCTGCACCACGGATCCATCTTGTCTGCAGCCCTTTGATTTCTCCACATGTAGCATTCCGGGAGCCTCAGGGGTTGAACTTTGCTGGCTGGGTGGATCACTGCATGCAGAAGGAATCTGTGGTGACATCACAGATCTCCAGCCCTTAGCTTTGGACGCTGTGCGAGGGACATCCTCCATCTGCTGCAGACCCTCAGACAGCCGGAGCCTGTCGCCCCCCACTCCCACGCTGTAGGATTGAGCATCGGAGAGCACAGAGCTCTCGAGTCTGCAGGCTAACTTCGAGGGACCGTTCCCCCACAGTTCTACAAGATTCAATGTGGGTTGCACTACAGAAACTCTAGAAGCAGGTCCACAAAAGGGATGTGGGGTTCAATGCCTCCCCAACACACCAGAGCACCAACAAGCTCTCCTGCATGCCTGGGACCAATAACCACATGGTCTGACTTTGTACCACCACGTACCCCTCCTCTGCCCTTTGGATGGTGTTTTGGCACCCTGGAGGTGCCGTTTTGGGGGCGGGTACTGTTATATTTTGACCAGCGGCCAGTAGAGGGTTTTGGGGTTTTAAGGACTTTTATTTTGATCTTGCTTATTTGTTGTGTCTTTGTTCACTGGTCAGCTGTTATTAAAAAAGCCACATACAAAGCCATTCCACTTCATGGTCATCAAAAAACAACTCAAATGAAGAATGAACATTCTATTATAACTCTGAAGTGGAAGTCTTCTAACTGTTGTATTTAAATGGCAAAGAAGAACCATTTGAGGTGACAGTGGAACATATGATGCACACTCTCCAAGTAAAACTGACCAAAAACCATTTAAAGGGTCATTAAAAGGGTCTTTAAAGAGAACAGTGGAACAGAGGCGAGGGAGACTGTGCACTTAAGGTTTTAGAAGACGAATGGGAGAAATTTCTTATAAACTGTGTTAATGCTTTGAGGTTTTTGGGCTTATGGACTCCATAAAATTACCCAAAAAACTAACCTAAGATTCAAAGATGCATAAGCCATACATCTCAGAATCAAAATTTCTGGTTTATTTCTTATAGATTTGGTAAAATTAGAGGACACATTAATAGTCCTATCCTGGAAATAAATGACACGAGCAAAGTGCAGCTAATAATCAACACAGTACAATTTCCCTAAAGTACAAGTCATTAAATAACCTGAACACTTTCACACGCACAGCCACATGACGCGTCGAGGTCAAGGGGAACTAACCCATCATATATAAACAGGAACTCAGTCATTGAGTTCTTCACTCACAACCTGACTCATCAAACCGTGAGTACTCTCTCTTGCTGGATCTAGACTGATCCAAGTTGGTGCCTTTGTTTGGCTGTGCCTCGGATTGCTCTGCTGCCCTAGTCCACTTTCTTATCTATTTTATTAATTTAATTAGTTGTATGGTCATAATTTTTCCTGGTATCGCTGAGTCCCCATGCATTTATGATCACCAGACGTTTACTGGCGATCAAGTCTGTTTATTCTTAAAGACCTGTTTTGTCATGAAAGGCTGGATTTTGTGTTTATCACTGAGACTTGGCAACATGTGGATGAAGTCTCCCGCCTCTCAGAGGTATGTCCTGCAGACTCATTCTTTAGCACACCACGCTCGTCTAGGCGAGGGGGCAGAACTGCTATCATCTTTAGGAATATGTTTCTATGCCAAAAAATCTCCTCATACTCCTATGACTCTTTTGAGATGACTATGTCCAAAATTGTCCGGGACCAGCCCCTATATAGTATCTTAATATATCGACAACCCGGTCCTGTTACATCATTCTTATCCGACATCCAATATTTACTGTCTTCCACTATCATGCTTGGTAGAATCATTTCTTCACCTCTAATCATGACAAAAGTGACTGAGCCCAAGGTTGTGAGCTCTGCGGAGTGGGACCAGTTGGTGGCTATGGTCGGCATGCAGGGAGCCAAGGTCCAGTGGCTTCAAAATGAAATTGCTCGGCTGAAACAGGTGGTGGCTCAGCTGCAGTCGTCTCTGCCCAAACCCACTGTTATGCAGCCTCAGTCCCAGCTGGCCCCTCCTTCTCCTTCTCCTCCTTCTGCTCATTCACCTCACCTCCAACCTAAGATCCCACTCCTGGAAAAATGGAATGGTGTAGACGGGCGGTGCAAGGTTTTTCTAACAAATCTGTCTCTTCTATTTGAGTTTCAGCCAGCTCGCTATGCCAACGAACGAGCAAAGATCTCACTTCTTGTCTCCCTCCTCACCGGGCAGGCAGCTGAGTGGGCCACAGCGGTCTTGAAGAGTGACATTGCTAAATGTTATATCTAAAACCACTTCACGAAGCTCCTCAAGGCCACCTTTCTACATTCCAATAGCGAGGAGGAGGTGGCCTTCGCCATTCAGACTGGCTCTTCTGACGGCCTATTATGAGGGGCTGTCTTCAAAAATGAAAGATCTTCTCATTGAATGAGAGCTCCCCAAAGAGGTAGAAGACCTTATCCAGCTCTGTATGTGGATCAACACCCGCATCAGCTCTCACCCCCCTCAGCTCCTTGTGCACTGCCGCCTACACCTATGGTGCCACCTTTTAGAGTCGTACCTAACTTCTCCGACCCTCCACCTCCTTCGGAGGCCAACGCCGGATCAGGGGAACCCATGCAGCTAAAGCGCATCTCGCTGAGCTTCCGCGAGAGGCTCTGCACATACTGCGCATCCCCGGACCACCATCGAGTGATCTGTTAACCCTGTTTGGGAAACGCACAGACCCGGTGAAGATGCGGAGGTCTTCATCCGGGTTGTCTACTACCACCTCCACCGACTTTCAAGTTTCCTGATTCCTGGTTCATGCGCGCATCCAGTTCAGCCAAAAACAGGTCAGTGTCAACGCTTTTGTTTATTCAGGAGCTGCCGGCATTTTTATTGACCTTTCTTTCGCTGCTAAATTGGGTGTGAAATTGGAGGCATTATCCTGACCGCTTAATATCACTGCAGAGGTTGGTCATCCCCTCTTACATCGCACACTACCTGTCCAACTCCAAATCGATCATCACTCAGAGAAGCTCTCATTCCTCGTTACTCACCTCACTTCACCTCCTATAATTTTGGCCTACCCGTGGCTTCTACAGCATGACCCCCTCATCTCCTGGTCCCAACACCGTATTCTGCAATATGGGGTGACCTGTCTGGAACTATGTCTCGTGGCGGCGGCTGGGACAAGTTCACTCCTCCACATTGGCTGGACACCCCAGTGTCAGGCTGACCTCTCCTTTAACAGGCGGATCTCTAGGATGTTCACCGAGGTCATGGCCCTCGTCCAGGCCTGTGCGGTGTGTGCCAGGTCGAAGACCATCAATCAATCCACGGAGGGACCCTTCCAACCTCTCCCGGTTACGTGTTGTCCTTGGTCACACATCGCCCTGGACTTCGTCACTGGATTGCCCGAAAGGAAAGGAAAACCGTCATAGTCACCATTGTCGACCGTTTCTCCAAGGCTGTGCACCTGGTTGCTCTCTCGGGGTGCACCTCGGCCAAACCAACCGCCCAGTTGGTCATTGAACATGTACTCCGCCTGCATGGGTCCCCCAAGGACATTGTCTCAGACAGAGGGCCTCAGTTCATAGCCCGGCTCTGGAAGGTCTTCTGCCACCTGATCGAGGTCACATGCAGCCTCTCCTCCAGATACCATCCCCAGACCAACAGTCAGACGAAGTTTGAAAGTTGGTCCGCAGGTGTTGGCGGGGAGATGGGAAAGTGTACGACAAGCCATCAAGAGAGCACCCACTGGGATGATTGCACCACGTAGGTAACAGGGTTTCTTTTTCTACTCAGAACTTTCACCTCTGTACTGAATCTAAAAAACTGTCTCCACACTTCATCTAACCTTACCGGATCACCCACGGAATTAACCCTGTCACCTTCCGGCTTCAGCTGCCTGCATCTCTACAGATCCACCCAGTCTTCCACCAGTCCCAGCTCAAACCCTTCCGGACCTCACATCTGTTACCTGCAGCCCCGGATCATCCTCCTCCCAGGATTATTGATGGTGGTCCTGTATATAACATCCGTCGTATCCTTGACTCGTGATGCCGAGGTCGTGTTGACTGGGAGGGCTACGGCCCGGAGGAACGGTCTTGCGTCCCAGGGTGGTTCATCCTGGACCCAGCACTCATCCAGGACTACCATTGTAGGGTATCCTCTCAGCCTTTCACACTTTCACACGCACAGCCACGTGACACATCATGGTCAAAGGGAATTAACCCATCACGGTATATAAACAGGGAGTGGGAGCTTCCTCATTGCTCAGTCATTAGGTTCTTCGCCCACAACCTGACTCCTCAAACCGTGAGTACTCTCTCTTGCTGTGTGATTGTGAATGTTGATTCCTGGGAGGAAACTTACTCTGTTCTTTTCAGAGCATTCGCAGATTAAACTGTGTGAGTCAACCACTCTCCCGCTTCTCTCCACACTAGAGCTCTCCCCTCACACTACATGTGTGAACAAGCCATTTCTTCACCTCTAATTGTGACAAACACAAACTGCCTAAAAACGATTTAGAAGTCATAAGACTTTCCGAGAATTTTCAGTATAAAGCAGAACAGGAATGGGTCCTGCTCACTTCATTGGGCCTGAAAAGTGAAGGCAACCATTTTGTCATGTGTAGACACACCACAGCATGCATGAAATTCTTCCTCTGCATTTAATCACTCCACCAAGTAAAGGAGCAGGCAGCTAGGAACACAGCTCCCAGAGAGCAGTGCGTGGGGATGGTTCCGTGCTCAACGGAACCTCAGAGCTTAGCAGTCTTGGGAACAGAACCCACAACTTCCCGATCACAGAGTGAATGTCCTAACCACTAGGCTAGCAGCTGCCTTAGAGGCAACATGAAGAAAAAATGAAAAGACAGGCAGTTTTAAAGTAATAAACAAAAAAAAGTGATAAGAAATTAAGTTTAGAAACAAGATCAAATTTTTTCAATACTATTTGACTAGAAAAACGTTTTTCACTTATATTTCTGAACCATGCATTGCCTCAGAAAACCCACAGGGAAACAAATCCAACCTAAGAGAGATTATTTTTCTCTGTAGTTGTGACGGCCACCCCGTCCATATTAATTATTTGTGTCCTTTCTCCCTAGGCCCATGTTCCTCCCGTTAATCCCTAACTCCCCCGTTCCTCAGTTACATCCCCCTGGCTGCACAGAGAGAAGTTGGCTCCTGGTTTTATGTTTTTTTTTCATTTGAGGAGCACAGGTCTTGCTTGTGTTTTTGTGTTTCACGTTCTGGTTGTCATTGTTATTTCTGTTTCATTTAAAAGCTGCCGTATCACTACTGAGTGTGTCCTCCCCTTCCCTAATCTCAGCGGAGAGATCCATGACAGCAGTAGTACATTTGTGTGAATTGACAGATGTGTATATTTCTTTCAGGCAGAGCTTGAACAAATGTTCATAAGATTTCCATAGCAGCTTCATTCATGCTTCCATTGCAGGTTAAATAATCAATTCATTTAAATAATTGTAAAGTGAATATGGAGAGAAAGATGGAGAAAATGAGGAGCTGTAAAGCATAGAACTTTTTAAGCAATAGCAGAGGGAAACAAACCATAAAGCTACTTATTCAAATGGAATGTTGTTAGTCCAGCTGATGCATTCACAGATCTGAAACACGACTTTGTTTGGCCTCCCTGGCTAATTAAATCTTACTTTTCTTTGCCCTCTCTCTTTTCTAAACTGTTCCTCTAAGGAGCAGAACTGAATCTTTCCTGACTGTAGGAGTAGGAGTTGAAATAAGTTGTCTTTTTATGTATTCCTGGAATCATTTTAGTCAAGGTTGGAGCCTTGGTGCGGGAACATATATGAAAAATAAACCTGTGACTAAACAATGACAGTGGGTGGTACAACCAGTGTGACCTTATTTCTTATTTTATCCTTATGTTTACTCAGAAATAAGGGCAATGCTTTAATGTGTGCGGAGTCTCTAGATTAGACTACAGTCATAGGCACCCCCTGCTTTGCCACTTACTCCCTGTCTAAACATACCAGCTCCATCCAGCTCATGAGGAGCTGGATATGTGCCCTATTGCATATGTGCCCTATATAGGATGAAGTGGATGAAGAAAAAAAATTGGAAAGATGAAAAAATCTGTGAGTCAGGCTGACCATCTGTACAACACATCATGGATCTCTATAAAGGTTTGTTTTGCATACCACAGAAACAAAATGCTCTCATTCATTTCATACTGACTTGAATAAATAAATTCTTATTTTTTTTATTTTTAAAAATGATTTTTTAAACGGGTGCTGTTAGATTTCACAAGCTTTACAGAAAATCTATGCCACGTAAAGAGAAAATGTAGTGTAGAGCTCAGTGCATCATATGGAAACTCTAAATTCAGTATTAATTTTTTCTACATGTGTGTGGAAGGATATTCTCTTACACTGAGGGTTTGTCATTGCCATTTCCAACCAGTAGTCTAACTTTATAGAGCAGGAGTTTACAGTGGAAACCCAATGTTCATTAGCTATTCTAAACTCTAACCTTGATAAGATGTGAGAGGCCATTCTTTACGGTAAGAGTGTTCGTAGATGCGAAGGGGAATTTTTCATAGAAATTGTAAATGACATAAAATTTAGCAACCTCATCAAATTTAGCAACTGTTGTAGAAAAACTACTTTTGTGCATAAGCCAATTAACTGATGGGTTGAATCAGGTGTGTTGGGCCAAGGAATGAAGAGATGATAGGAAGTTCTGGAAACTGTGCCTTAACCTCCATATTTGTGCTGTAACATTAATATTTTCACAACACTGCACTGCTTTTTCTGTGATTTTTCTGCTGCTGGATCACTATTTCTTTTCTTTTTCTCTTAACATTCTGCCAGGCAAAGTCCCTCCTCCTACTAAAAGCCTAACTGAATCATATTAATTTTCAAGGCTTGAAGGGTGCCAAAGTGCAGCTATTGAATAATGCAAAGAAATTGGTGCTGTGGCTTGTTGGAGAATGTGTTTGTGGCTCAAGTCATTTAAAGGAAGCTTTCAAAAATCATTATGCAACTGCAATGACAATTTGTCTACATGCTCCTCCGAGCCATCACAACAGATTTTCAGTAGTCCATAGTTTGATTTTAATCAGTTCTTTTGTGTTTATGTATATGTTGTCATTGTTGAAAGCAAACCTTGTATCTCTGCAAAGAAACCTTTACTAGGTAAAATATTATGACGGTCACCGTCATATGTGTTGGTTCTTGATTTCTGTCTGTTTAGGAAGAGGGGGACTTCTATTTTGACATGGGTTTTGGTTTGAATGTTTGTCACGTGTATTATGAGTTTCACCTGATCCTTGTTTATGGTCCTCGTTTGTATGTGTATTTAAGTGCTGGTTTGCCTTTGTTCTGGATCTGTGCATCGCCTCAGTTTCCCTTACCTGTCTCTGTATCCTTGACTCCTGTTTGTATCCTGTTTATCCTGTCGGCCCGCGTGCCAGGTTTGGTTTTGTATTTGTC
>JBBKCR010000122.1:10289166-10307048 GCA_037577295.1 Ladigesia roloffi | reverse complement strand
TTTTTTATATAACCAAAGAAAAAAAAAACAATTGGCTCAGTTGCCACAGTAACGGAGTTTTTATTGAAGATAATTGGAGAATGCATGGCTTTGCTTTTCATAAAGTCAGAGGACACAGACAGAAAACTCTGGCAGACTGGAATTTGGCATCTGCCAAACCACTATTCATTTTGCTCATGCTGAGTGATGCTCAGTGGGGAGGCTGGCAGGCTTGTTTGCCAAGTCCAGAGTGGAGCTTGTTTTTAAAAAACACCTCTCTTATTTATCAAGTCATTTTAGCTAGTTTTGGGCAAGTTCATTGTTTCAGATTGTAAAAGATTGCCCTTTAAGTAAAAAATGTAACATTTTTACACCTACAATATTTCAGTAGATAGCACTTTTGCTCATGGGATTATTTAGTGCATGCCATGAATTTGTGGCGGTAGGTGATTAGTGTACATTTTTTAGTCCAAAGTATAAATCATTATATACTAATAATTAGAATTTAATTTGGTTTAATTTTCATATTATAATAAAAGAATAAGCATTCAAATCAGCATTTTAAAACAATGCTCAAGAGTGTATGAGCAAATCAGATCATGTCAATATTTCAAAATCAAGAAGAGATGCTCTGTAAAGTAAATATATTTTTATGATAAATGTGAAAGAAATCTGTTGCTGCTGTCAAAAAACATGTAACTACTTTTTAAAATACATATTCCTACACCATACTCTCTGATGTAATATCAGTCATACAACAACAAATGCATCCCTCAGTCATATTTTCTACCAGTAACACGGGAGTGGGGGATCTTTTCACTCTTAATTTCTCTAATGTGAATACAGTGTCAATTCTTTCAAATTATCTCATATCCTCAAATATTAATGTAAATAGTCACAAATATTCAGTCCACATTTTTAATGTACTATGGCAGTAGATTTATGTTGAGTGCTCCATGCTTAAATATGTTCAATGCATATGCATATATTATGCAGTTTCTATGTCGATGTATCTTTATCTTTAAACGTATCTGGAGTATTAATCCCATTTATTACAGCTATGTTTTATTTAAGCAGCAGCTACTCATACAACAGCAACAAAATAGGCTTCCAAAGGCCTGGGTTTGCTGGGTATAACATATTTAAACAGCAAAAAGGAGTGCTGCACTAGGGAAGAGATATATTTAAGTAGACTTTGTTCAATTAGTCAGACACATGCTAGCTTCCTTAATTTAATGTGCACAAAAAGGCAAAGCTTTTTCAAAGCTTTATCAACATGGCTTATATAAAGAAAAATGAAATGAAAAGAAATGTAAGAAAGTATGCAGGAAATTTCAAATAATGAACAGCAAACACAAAGTGTAAACATATGCGGTTTTGAATTTTGAACGAAAAAGAATAACTTTTCTCAAAATTCTCAGAGATGCATGGAGACATTTAACAATTTCAGTCACTCCCAAACAAGTAAATCACCCCAACAAGACAAGGTGACAGGAAAACATCATTTGCATATTCCTGGAGGCTTAAAGCTATTAGATAAATGCAGGATCACAGTTTCACTATTAGTAAACACAAATATTTAGAATTTAGGATTTACACTCTTTCCTGACACTGACACTCCCTTTAGAATGTTTCCAGGGTTTTACAGCCAGCCATGTTCCCTGCAACTAGCAAGTGGGCTTCTCATCTCCATACCAGTGATTCAATTCACTTGTTAATTAAGTGATTTCCTTGTGGATCATGTGTGTAGAGTAGGGAGAACACAAGGATGTGTAGAATAGGTGGTCACTGTGAACACCTGTTCATTAGTAATTTACTGATCCTGCAACCAGTAGCTGGAGATTGGCCTTTACTGGAAAAGAACCCACCAGGGCTACTGCTGTTAAGACCATTTCCCCTAAAACATTCATGATTTTTGTTCAATTAAATCTACATTTTTCATTCTAGTCCAACTGAAAAATGTAAAAACTTAAATGGCTTTTCAGTTTATCTTTTTTATACAGTCTTTTCATCAATCTTAATAATTTTCCAACATTGTATTCAAGTCTTATATTTCACTATAAAGCTACTTCTCAAGAAGTACTATAACATGCGTACCCAGAGTTGGTGAGTTCAATCAGCACATGCGATGCAGTATCTAAGTTGTAGTACATGCTTGTTGTTGACCCCTCTTATGGAGCTCAAGGGGGTGAAAGGAGATAAGACAGTATTAATTCAACAGTAGATAAAAATGATAAATTATAATCTGTGCCCTTCCCCCCTTAATTTTCCTTAATTTTCTGCAAATGAAGGTAAAAAGTTCATTTTAAGGGGTAAAATTTAGGGGGTTGGTTTTGTGGTGCATTGAGTCCAAAGGTTTTGACTTGACAAGAACAATTTGATTATTCATTAATTTGCATATTTTTAAAAAATGTCAAAATAATTATTTTTCCATTAGTATATGTGTATTTTGCCCAGGGAAAGTGCAAGATGTTCCCAGGATGTTTTAAACATTAAGGATTAGACATTTTCCCAAATAGCCTCACACATGAATTTTTTTACTCAGTCAGAAAAAATAAATTGTACCACTGCAAATAAAGCATGTAGTGTGTGGAAGATTTTGGGTGCAGTATTGTGTTTCCTGTCATTGATGGTTGTGGTATCACTGGGAGTTGCACTTGGCAGCCTTCAGAGCCAACTGTGCCACATGGCAGCACCAGTTTATCAAATCAAATACTTTTAAATGAGTTTAATGAACATAATGTGTTGAGAAATATCAAGTGATTAATCTTCACTGAACTCATTTAAAAGTTTACAAAATAGGAGATTTATTTGGCATTTAAGGTTTTATTACACAGTAAGATTCATCGCTTGGAACACAAGACCTGGCGGAGACAAAGTGGCTTTGCCAAACTGGCTTAGCACCAGGGCGGTGACTGGCTGATGAGCGCAGTACACTCCAGAGAGCAGCTGGCATCTTTGTTCCTCTCCTCAACCAATCCCACCGGCCCTTACAGAACAGGGAGAAAAAACCCTGGGAAGACAAGGCCAATTAAGAGATTCGCTTGGTCCACTGACCAGATCTGCTCATTTCACACCATTTTTTGGCAGATTAATCTTTATTATGTAACATAAATTAGGCTCAAAACCCAAGGGACCTTAAGTTGTTACTGTTATCAGCACCATGGCTTGCATCAAAGACAGTAAATAAAATGTATTACACAGCAATAACTACAAAAAAACATAAAGTGTTTTAAAGTGTGGTTTGACTACTTGATTTGATATAAGATTAAAATGCTGATATCGTGGTGATGCACTCCTGAGTGCAGTCCTGGTCCCCTGATGATAGATTCACTTTTTACTCCATCACTTTTCTGACAGGTTGTAAGGGATATCTTTTGAATTTCAGATCAGTAGAGGCAGAACACTCTCCCTCACTGAGATACGTGGTTGGCAGCTCTTTCATCCCTAAAACGTTGGGCTCAAGCATGCACTGAAGTATGGAGGAGATTTCAGAGGGGGAGCTTTGAGACGTGTGAGACACTGTAGATATTTCACTGTCACAAAGGCCATTCACACAGACAGACGTGACGTATCATCCATCTTGAACTGGGTCACTTAGGATGGCTAAGTGTCATTCTTTGAAAGTTTTTAGGAATTTTATTCAGCAACAAAGAGTCTGGGTTGCTTTCTTTATCTAACAAATTGTCTGGACATTTGTTTGTGTCAATTATATTGCATTTGTGAATGACGGGGTTAGAGTAAACACTGCGGAGTACCAGAGAAAGAAAGCGAGGGGGGCTGTTATGTTTGTTGCACAGCACACGCCAGGCCTGGGCCAAATGAATGCGCAAGGGATTAAAGGAGGAGTGCTTGAAGTCTGAATTCAATCAACACAGCCTTGCTCCATTGGTAGCATGCTGATGAAGCTCCATGAATGGCCCCATGCACTCCCTCACTCCAGCATTTAGCAAGCTTCTGTCATTCAACCCTATATTAGTAATTAAGATTAGAAATAAATGGCAATATTTTCCATCATGGGGTGCACCTCTCTATCCAATAAAGTCAATAAGAGATCTTATTTACAAAATATATTCTTAATAGAACCCTCTTGTTAGAGGTTCTGGGTGCTGAAAGTAGGTCCTCTAAGCGAAAGCTTTATTTTTATAATTGTACCCTGAATATTTATTTAATATGAATTTCTTAGTATGAGGACCATGATGGACCTTACCTACTTCTCACTTTTATGCACCATTCTATACCAATATTAATTAATACACATATTTCTACACATTTCGTGTTTCAGCAGAAATTCTCTGTGCAACCCAGTGCTTCCTGACACTGATCCTTGAGATCCTATTCAGTAACACCCCCACTTCAGCTCAGGGAGGGCTTATTAATTAGTTGCTCAGTTGGATCAAGCAAGGAAAACATCAAAGTATGCAGAGCAGTGCTGCAGCAGGACCAGAGTCTGGAATCATTAATCTTTCTCTTCCCCTTACTGTTTTCTATCTGTGCTAATAAATCAGTTATAAAAATAGCAGCAGCTTCGATTTTTTTGATTGACTGGTATTTATAATACAATAGACACAAGGCCACTGCAGTGTGATATTGCAATGCCAAGGGCACTACGAAAGTTTCTTGGAGAACAGTACGATAACTTTGAGAGTTACTTTGGGAGGGAGAGTAAAAAAGAGAGAGCAAAGAGCGATCGTAGCTGGTGGGAGGGGAGAGATGGGGAGAGACACAGAGAATCAAATCACTCTTGAAAATGTTCCAATAATCACTGAAGCGCTCAAGCAACTCAGCTGCCCGAAATAGATTGGAGTGAAAGTACTTTCAGTTTTTATGATGAGAGAGGCTTGCAACAAGGGTCGTCTGGAGAACTTTTTTCAGGTTTTTATGGCAGCTCTGACAAGCCCTGCAATATTTCTCTTCTGCTTTATATGTAGACTGAAAAACGGAGCGCAATAAAGGGTGCTTTGCATCCTGATGAGTCAGTGATGGGGCGAGAGCTGCGGGGGAAAGATGAGGGAGAGAGGACGGAGGGGTGTTAAGAGATGTTTTTGCAGAAGAAAAATAATGAGTGACAATGATTTTGGAGTCCAGTTCTAGTGTCCTTAGGCAGTGCGTTCTCGGCATCTTAGTAAAATTCAAGAAAAATACAGTAAATAATTCTAAACCCTGAATAACTAGGGTGTATAATCATGAACACTGTAAGAATGTCAGGCAATGAGCTAATAGCGGAGGGCTTTTACTAAACGAATTAAAACACTGTCATATCAAAGCGCAATTTGTCTGGATGTATTGTGTCAAGATAATTGCACATCAAATCAGATCATTTTTGGAGCATTTTTTTCCACTTTGCTTTTGCCGAATAGACAGTGCAAGCAATAACAATACTCTTAGTTTATTTTGAACACATTTTAAAAAGATTACTAATTAATCAAAGGGTTGGTCTTCGTTGCATTTATAAATATAAAGAATAAACTGTAGACCCAGTGTCATAAACGCATCTTTCTTGCATGGGGAAACATACAACGAAGTAATTTTATGCTGTTGTGCATTATTATGCTTTTGAATTGCTGGAAAATGTACATGCCAGCTGGGCTCTGGGGACTGCCTTCTGCTTTCAGCCATTTGCCTCGACTTTCATTGGATTCTTCATATTGTTAAGCATATGTACTACATCCTTGTATATCAAGTACCTGCTGATGTGTTATTAATTGCTGTAAAACCAAATCCAGCTTCCAGCATGGAAGTGGCTTCTAAGTAAATGTTTTTTGCTACTTGTGCAGGTGAATGAGGACAGCTTTAAGTAGTGGTAATGTACTTATTCAACAAATTTTGACAGAATGCATTGAAAAGATACATTCCTAATACAACTGATCATTCATGGCTATGTGTGGTCTTTTTTGCATATTTACATTTTCCATTTATTTGCTGAATATATCATTTGTAAATGTGTAAAAATCTTTACAAAGACTACATTTTATGTTTTAGTTTCTTCCCAATGTGCATTTTGTCATATCATATGCTTATTTCCACTACAAATCATCATTTGACCAGTGGTAGACAAATGGTTGCATATAACTATAGTTCTAATCTGAACAGTAAATGGTAATTGTACTTGTATGTCTATGCATGTGTCGAAAAAAGAATCTTCTTCTAATACTGCTGGTGATACGTTCATATTTTTACCAGATATTCAATAAAAGGTCTTGTTATGTAAAATCTATGGTGAAATGTTTTGAGTATGTATTAGTGCTTTATAAATATGTTAAGTACAATCTTAAGCATGAAGTTTCCCAAATGGTCCATGGTTTGGGCAGATGTAATTTTTAAAAGGTTTTTCATACTTATAGATCCCATTTTGAAATCATTCCTTTAAAGAGGTTTGTGCCTAAAACCCCTATTTTTAAAAGCATAACACACAATATTTTTGTCATTATAAGGAATCTCATTACATCACTGTAAGAAATATCTTTCTGTCCTATTGCTTCACAGCCTCCTGACTCCTCAGACCATTAAATGCACTGTAAATCTGGAAATAAGTACACTGAGAAACATTTACCATGTCTTTTCAGGTCAGTTGGTGGCAGGTACATGTGAAATAATCACTCTCAACCGGGACAGCAGTCAGCCAAGGAGGACCATTGCCCGGCAGACAGCCAGGTGTGCCTGTAGGAAGGGCCAGATTGCCGGCACAACCAGAGCCAGTCCAGCATGTGTAGACGGTAAGAGCCAGGGGGCGGCAGTCCAGGCTTTGGTGCCACTGTATATCTGAGCCCACTGGAGCACACCAGAGCAGTGTCTGATCCTAGAGATTATGATGTCTGCTCAGTGAGCACCTGTGTGAAGCATCACTCATAGGATTTTGACTGTTGCTGTGAGTTTCATCAGTGTGTCTCTTTCTAAAGAGAGGCCAGTGGAGGATTTGTATCAGGATGCTGGACACCTGGAAAGTCATGATCTTGTGGGAATTAGATTTAGATTGCTATGTGTGATCTCAGTGTGTGAGAAACAAAAACCCCACAGGATTGAAATGCAACTTGAAAGAAAGATAGCTCTTATATGCAGTCCGCTTTCATTTGCAGGCTAATCACTGATGTTAAATTAACTCCACAAGAGCTAAATTAACAGCTACGGAGACTTATGTCAGGTCATTCTGGATGAAATCAGTCAAGGTCTTGGAGCAGGCTTATATTTGAACAGTGGTGATCCTGTACAGTGTAATGAATAGAATATACAGCCGCAGAGAATGCAGGATTTTTTGGTTTGCTGAAATGTGTTTTGCACGGATCCATACATGTATCCTCAAGTTCTCATTTTTCTTGTCTTTTCAGCAGCTACTATCATGCATGAAATTTTTATATGTTTTGTAAGGCAAGCACTTCTTTAAAGTCAGTTAAAATTATGCAGGCTTCACACTGTTGGCAAGCATGAAAAAAATTTAGTGTTTGTTTTTTTCATACATTAGATCACTGCCTTATCAAAACCTTATAATTGTACCTTGGAAATGGTACAAAACGAATTGAAAAGTAATCTCATTGATTAAACATACATTAAAAATAAGAATAAGTTTCTCCTTCTCCTATAAAATAATAATTTTGGAGGTACAGGGCATTATATTACAGATATTTTTAATCAACATCATTGAAATTTCCTTCTTTACCACTACCTGGCGGCAGATACTCCTTAGGTGCAATTTCATGCTCTCTGGCCCTTTCCGTGTCTCTCACAACATGACAGGGTGAAGCTATCGATTTCTGTGGAGGGCGAGAAGGGATGAATAGGCACTATTGTCAGAAAACTACGGCAGCTAGCGGCCTGATTGGTGGCCTTGTAATGTCCCCACTGGATTTAATGATAGCTCTTTAGAGCAGCTGAAGGAAAGCATACTGTTTATCTTTGTGCCCTGTGGCTCTATCTGATAACGATTAAAAAGCAGGTGATCCGGGGGACTTTGGAGTCAAAGGGAGAAATTGGCTGCTCTGTCTGCCATTGTTCCAAGTCGTTCTGCCAGGTTCAGTCAAGCGATTGCTGGCAGTGTGTAAACACGCCTTACTGTTGGAAGGTGAGCTATTTTTCTGTCACACATGATGGGATGAGGCTAGGAAAACAAAAAGCCATCCGTATCAACTGGAGCATGCATAAAAAGATGATGACAAGACTGGAGGTCAACCACGAATCCCTTCAACAGGCAAATGAAGATGCTTTGAAAAATCTTTGGTTCAGCAGTGCACAAGGACATGTCTCAGCTTTAATTGTGTCTTCCGTTGAGCTACTCAAGTTGTATCTGAGGAGATTTCTGTTTTTATTCTGCAGATTTTCAATGTGGGTTTAATAGACAGCCAAAGAAAGAAATATCTGGAGCCAAAATTCTTATAAGTGATGTGTTGATGTAGTTGGTGTGCTGTATGTGTAAAGGATGTTAAATGTGAATCTTGAGGTCTATAGATTTGTAGAATTTTGGATTTTGGTGGTTTAGTAATGATTGAGTGCACAACCAGAATTTTTGCTTATTTTAGAGCTTTATTTCATTCATGATGTTTAAACAGACACATTCAAAATGCTAGGTTGTTTGAAGAGCCAATTTCCAAAACTCACTCAGTACACTCACACAGTCGCGAGTGGTACTTACTTACTCAGGTCTCCCAGGCGGTAGATCATAAACAAAGATAAACTCTGCAGTGTCATGTAGTATGATATACATATTAAACTTAATTTTGTGCCATTTAATATTAATTTGCTTAAAAATAGTTTCGTTTCAACAAATTGCATTCTGTAACAAAAAAGTAAAACAAATTTAACTATACTAAAATGCACTTTAGAAGCAGTAACTGTAAAAGTTTAATTAAAAAGAATCCTGTAAGAATTGCTTTCCAAAAAGTAAAACAAGAAAAAAACAATTTTCCCCCAAAAATGCTTTTGGAATGAGTGAAATTTACTCTTCAATTTGAAGAACAAATATGAAATTATACCAGTACTAGAGTGTACAGAGTCCACAGAGTGAGTAAAAAATTAAAAATGGCTTGTGCATAATCTATAGCCCAAAAAATAGAAAATGCAATCTGCCAAAAGATTTTGTGGTACACCATAATGTGTGTTGCCTGAGCTGCACAAGTGTATGTGGAGGCTCTCTGTTGCACGCCTAGAGAAACACCACAGCTGGAATCAGTTCATCAAAAGATATCTCTTACAAGCTGAGAATTGTTACTGGGCCTAAACCTGTTTATTTCATCTTGAGTATCAGCTGAATTATATTCGGACAGGGATGATTGACATAAAAAAATTCAAGCTTACCTTTCCACTTCAGGTGGTGGTTTGAGATTATTATTTTATTCAAACTGTTTTGCCAGTCTAAGTACATGTGATTATCTGAGCCTTATCTGACAACCAACCCTCCTCTCAATACATAATATCATAATGCACCTGGTTACCACAGTGACTAAAAGACTTTTTAAAAAATGGCCACTGTGTCATGGAAACCTCATTATGAGGTCCCGAAGGAGGAGACATCAGCGCGGGTTTCCTTGCTCAAATAGATTTATTAACAGAACTAGTTATAGATAAGGACAAGAACTTCAGGCAATGGAGACGAGGCGAGGAGTAAAGACGAGAGAAGGAGCGGGGAGAGATGAGGAGAGTAGGTAAAGGATCAGGTTGATAAGGTTAGGGAAGAAGACAATAAATGGTCCTTGCCCCTGCTAGAAACCCAGCGTCTTTTATGAGCGCCGAAATCAACCTGATTCCCGTCAGCAGGAACCATCTGTCACGGAACCATGACAGGACCCCCCCTCCAAAGCGCAACCCCAGGGCGCAAAAACGGACCATACGGCCCGTTAGTCATTGGAAGGGAGGGAGGGTAGGGGATGGTGAAGGAAAAATGCCAGGGCGGTGGAGGGTGAGGAAGTGGGGGAGGCCACCTCGCAGCCGCAGGAGAGTCCAGGGTCGAGGGAACGGCCATCCAATGCTGAAGGAGGTGGCGACGGGGCGTCATCCAACGCTGAAAGAGGTGGTGGGGAGGCGCCGCCCGATGCTGGGCAAGAAGGCTAGGTGGCGCCGCCAGAAGCTGGGTGAGGAGGCGACAGGGCACTGCCCGACACTGGGCACGGAGGCGATGGGCCATCTTCCGATGCTTGGCTAGGAGGCAATGGGGCATCTTCCGACGCTGGCCGAGGAGGCGACTGGGTACCTTCTGACGCTGGGCAAGGAGGTGAGATGACCAAGTTTGAATGGTTGGACAGGAGTCCAAGCTTAGTTCAGTGCCTGACACTGGGCAAGGAGGCAATGGGCCGTCTTCCGACGCTGGGTGAGGATGCGACGGGGCGTCTTTCGACGCTGGCCGAGGAGGCGACGGGGTATCTTTCGACGCTGGGCAAGGAGGTGAGACGACCAAGTTTGGATGGTTGGACAGGAGTCCAGGCTTAGGTCAGTGTCCGATGTCAGCACAGAGTCAGGTCTTTGGAGAGTTAGTTCTGGCCACTGAAGACTTGGACTAGTGTCTGGTGGCTGAGGGCGTGGACGCAGCTGGCCCGGCGGCTGAGGGCTTGAACGCAACTGACCAAGTGAGAGAACATGGCTGGCCAGGCGGCTGGAGGCTTGGGTGAGGCCGGTTCGACGGCTGGAGGCTTGGGTGAGGCCGGTCCGACGGCTGGAGGCTTGCGTGAGGCTGGTCCGTCGGCTGGAGGCTTGGGTGAGGCTGGTCCGATGGCTGGAGGCTTGGGCGAGGCTGGTCAGATGGCTGGAGGCTTGGTTGAGGCTGGTCTGGTGGCTGCAGGCTGAGTTGGAGCCTGGGCGATGGCTGGATCTGGCTCTGAAGCCGTGGTGGCAACTGTGAGAGGAGAACTTCGTACAGAGATGGTGAGAGAACTGGATGGAGGGAGAGGGTTGGATGGGGAAAGAGAGCGGGCCAGAGCGGGCATGCTGGACACAGTAAAGGAAATGGGATGGAGAAGAAGAACCCGAAGGAGGGTGAAAACCAGAGGTAGAGAGAGGGCAAGAGCCGCGGGGCGAGAGCGAGAGAGAATTGGAGGAAGATAGAGAGCGAAAATCGGAGGAAGAGATGGAACCAGGGGACAAAAATGAGACATAACCGGAGAAAAAGAGAGAACCGTGAGGAGGTAGAGATTCAGATGGTTTGAAAGGACCGGAGGAAGAGAGAGAAAGAGAGAGAGAGAAAGTCACAGGGCGAGGGCCACAGAGCAGCCAGAGTAACACGAACACTAAGGAAAAACCACGACAGCCTATCCAAAACACATAATAGACAGTAAAATCATAGACACCTCTTTCTCATTTTCATAGAGAATATTGTGCTATAATAACACCCCAAGGCTCTGTACATCATGCAGTACCAGTTCACAGAGCAATTTATAGTGCAAGGTTAGATGTTAGAACCAATTTCTCCCATATATATATGATAGTGTTTGCAAAAAAACCTAATGAGAGATCAGCACTACTTTTCTCAATGTGACTTTAGAACAGGATTTCAGTCCAGTTAACTACCAAAAGAAACATTTGACTCTTCAGCTGTGAGTGTTGTTCTTTGCTCCGGTTGCCTGTGTGACTGCAGAGCACCAGAGCCACGAATTCTGAGCTGCAGTTTCAGGATGATTAGCTTTGTTGTATGCGCATGAGCTGTTTTTGCTGTAGTTACAGTGCCACCATAGTGAATGTACAAGGGAGAAGATAAAAATGTTTTATAAAAATGTTAACCAAAACATTTGTTGAGCAAAGTGAAAAGATTCTGGTGCAGCATTGCATGCATATGTTGTGCACTTCAGTGTCCTCCACAGTGCAAAACTAGTCCATCAACTGTTCAGATTCAGCCGAAGTTTAGTATGTCAAATGCAAATATGTATGAATATAAAATTCTAAAATGAAGGCATATCAGCTGTAATTTTGAATCACCATTAACTTGCATTGGTACATCACCAGTCAGAATGTGTTAGACTGTTCATTGCTGGACGTTTCAAGACAGTGACACACCCAAGTGAAAGGTTGAAGTGTAAATGCATGTGCTTAAAATCTTGCCAAGATACAATTTGAACACATGTCACATTAAATGATGGGCTGTAGCGGCAAGCAATTGATTTCCGACAATTATTACATCATATTTTGGATAAGATTACACTAATTAACTATGAACAAAATTCTGCTTAGGCTTGGAGACTGCCTATTGCTACCTGCACATCAAAGCTCCCAACTTCCGTCCTGAAGGGCCGATGTTCACCACAGTTTCATGCTTTCCCTGAATGGTTCAACTCGCCTATTAATTAGCAGCTTTTGTGAACCAAGTTTTCCAAACATTAGACATAAATTGACGGCCCATTACATGTTGGCCATGTCACATGTACATGGATCAGCCATGTGCTTAACCTTCTTGTTGTGTTAGGGTCAAATCTGACCGATTTATAAATTAAAACACTCATAAATATTGTGTTTTTTATCTGAATGCCTCAATGCCTTATGATATCCTCCACACTATGAACTTGAACATTTAAAAGTGGTGGTCACCTCTTATATTAAATTTTGAGTGTTTTGATGAACTTTTTTATGCCTGTGGTGTTCCCAAAAAGTGACCGCCATAGAAAATGAACCAGAAAACAATCCCACACACACCAACCTAACTCAGTCACTCAGTCACACACACACTCACTCACTCACGCATGCACTCACTCACGCACGCACTCACTCACTCTATCACTCACTCACTCACTCACTTAGTCACGCACACACTCACTCACACATTTCAGACTGAACAATGTCTTTTGCGAGTACACATCTCTTTCCATCGTCCCACGTGAACCAACTTCCTGATAAAAACAATGTATCATATCTTCTTATAGACTAGACAGGTGTTTGTTATGTGAACCCATCTCTTTTCCACACATTTTTGCCCATCCCCCACGTGAACCACACCTTCTAGACTAATCAACGTATTATGGTCACACAGACCCCATATATATATGTATTAGGGCATTAACACAAAAGTCGTCTAGTCAATTAGTTGACTATAGAGGTACTAGTCGACAGCGTCTTGGAGCAGTCGACTAGTCGTGTTTTATTTCTCTTTCTCTGCCCTTGATTTGGAAGTATTGCAGTCTCTGCCTGTGATTGGCTGATGCTGACACACATTCCTTGGTTTAACCAATTACAATAGTCCCTTCATAAAAGTGGCGGAACCATTGGCAGGCGCAGCAGAGAACAGAAACACACATCTCACGTGTGGAGATCCTTTACTCTAGAACCCAAACAGCACCGGGACCTGCAGAACCTGCCAGTTGATGTGAAAGTGCAGGAAAGTGCTGCGTTTTGAAACGGCACCTCTAGCTAACATGCTAATGCTAGCACTGCAGGGAGTCCGGTCCAGAAGAGCTGAGCAGCGCTGGGGCTTAAACTGTTCCCACTTTCTGTTTACACTCAAATTTACCAGAACCTTCAAGGTATCAGCTTTTGTTTTGTTTAGTTTAAATGTCATGTTGTCTGTTAATGTTACAGCGAACTTTAATAAAGTTACTTAGTGTTGGACAACTTTGTTCCTGCATGTGTTTGACATCATCATGACTAATCGACTCGACTATCTTGATGAACTACTCGACTAGGAAAAATCTGAAGTCGTTAATGCCCTAATATATATATATATATATATATTTATATTTATCAGGGCACTGAAATTCAACCAGAGATAGAGGAGGATGTCTCTGAAAATAATACAGATCAGTCAACAGATGGTCAGGGGGAGGCACCTGAAGAGCAGGCAACTGAGGAGACAGTCCAAGAGTGGACACTTGCTCTGGTACATACACCTGCAATCGAATGACAGCCCGCTGGCCTGTGGCACTGTTCCACAGCATCCTTGATGTGTCTGCATTCAACGCATATGACCCAACCTGGAATCAGAGGAAGAGTTTCAAGAGGAGACTTTTCCTAACAGAACTGGGGAAAGCTTTGGTGACTCCTCTTATTCAACGACACCAGCACCTTCCCCGCACACCAGACTCTGCCAGTCTGATTAGGATTGTGCAAGCCCCAGCTACAGCCGCTGCCCTGGCTGCTCTCCTCCAACAAGGACATGGGCAGAAAAGGAAGCGTTGTGAACTCTGTACTCCTAGAGACAACAAAACAAGCCTGAGATGCTGCAAATGTGATGCCTATGTTTTCAAGGCCCACTCTGACTTGAGTGTCACATGCCACTCATGTGCATGAATTCACATATACATACACACACACATACATACACACACACACACACACACACACACACATACATACACACACAGTTTGGTCTTCGGTTCTACATTACATGTTCATTTTGTAATACACTTTCAGGGCCTAATGTTATTTTCACTGCAGTTATTTTATGTCTAATTCTATAAATTCATGTAAAACACTACTACTTTGAGACATTGTTCACAGCTAATGAATGTTGAATCAAAATTTGGTGGTGAAAAATGGTTTTTGTACTTTAACAAGACAGGAGAGTTAAAATCACCTGCTTAACATTGTATAGGTGCACCTTGTATTACCAAAACTGCTCTGATCCACTGAGGCATGGACCTCTGAAAATGGACTCTGGTAACTGCACCATACATGTCTCAGCAATTTATGCCACTGTTTCTCCTTGGAACATGTCAAAGTTTTTTTCCGGGTTCCAACACATCAACTTCAAGAGGGGATTGGTCACTGTATTGAAGGCATCCATAATCACCAACCTGTAAAGTCCTATTTACTTCTGGTTACGGCAAGGCAGTTGTTACATAAGACCCCACTGCTGGAGTGGTGAGCAGACGGAAAAGGCAACAGGACAATGACAAGGGCCTACTTTGTTGGATTGGTCAGTTCATGCAGTTGGGGGAACATTCCAGCCATTGCCTCCAGTTCTCCAGTTGCAAATCCAAAAACACTTTGTTGCCAGTTGCATAAATCCACTTGGGGGGAGTGAGTCCATCAGTGCAGAAAGCACAAGGGTGAAATTAATTGGAGAGAGGACTGAGACAGGATCACTCTGATATTGGTGCTGGAAACAATTATGGCCCCAGTAAATTAAAGGGCAGGGTCAGAAGACAAACTGATTGAGAATATCCCTAAGAACACTAGTAAATGTGTGGATTCTGTTTGTCTACCCAAGGGGGACCCAGGAAGACATGAGCCTGAGGAGAATCAATGATTTGAAGGACCAAATGAATATTGTTTTTGCCAGAATTACTCACTGGAGTGCTGATGTGATGTGTTAGCCAATTTGTATTCTGCTAAATGCCATAAATGTACCTTTAAATTTTTGCCCTTTCAACATGTTGACCATTAATAACATGGGACCCTGGTGTTGACAGACTGGAATATCAGTATATAGTATCAGAATCAAGTGTCAGAATTTTTATTGGTGTTGTCATGGCAGTGCTTCAATCCAGATGGCCAAATGCACCAAAGGTGCCAGGCAGATCCTGGGAAATTATTTCATCCATAATGTCTTTGGGCATGCTATTCAGAAAGGTCTCATATAGTGTGTCTTCATTCCACCTACTGAGGATAGAGAGTGAGAGTCTGAAAGTACAATCAATTGCACAGCCAGATATAGACCTGCCCTCTGGCATATATGTGCAGAAATTCATGGGCAGCTTCATGCCCATGACTGGTTATTTACTGTTTTCATCAACGTGAAAAAGGGCAGAAAGGTCTCGCCTCCCAGACAGCTGTTCCCCACTGTCTTGCCCAACTGGACAGCTGGGTGATTATGTAAACCACTTCAGCTCATTTTGTGGGGATTTAAATGTTAGAGATCAAAGATGAATTAAATTTGGGAATGACAAGAATGGCAGGTGCCAGGCTCACACAAGTATTTTCCAAGAGGAGGAAGGTGGGGCTTTTGGGCAAGCTGATAGAGTGAAGATGGAGAGATCATGGCATGAGATCTTCAGTGGCGTTGTGGTAGGGATGGAGAGCCTATTCTAAATCAACTGGAGAGACTTACAATACAATCATTAATTAAACTGATCAGTCAAAAAGGCAGACCACCTGGGTCTGGTGTCTGTTGAGCATTATTCCCTACTACTCCATGGCGGCTTATACCTGATTGGGTCAGCAGGGTTCATATAAGTCAGTCATGTAGTGTTTTTAGCTCAAAAACCAATTGCAGAAAATTTATCAGAAGGAAATACAAAACAGTTGGCAGTCACA
This sequence comes from Ladigesia roloffi, assembly GCA_037577295.1. NCBI lineage: Eukaryota > Metazoa > Chordata > Actinopteri > Characiformes > Alestidae > Ladigesia > Ladigesia roloffi. Next base: position 10,290,911 of record JBBKCR010000122.1, on the reverse strand, counting down.
AAGTCAAAACCATGTCCACAGAAGAGACACTAAAACATGGTCACAACCAGACAAACCCACCTCATAATGCAGGCCAGTTAAAATTATTATAAGACTGGCAGATGTGTGGAGAAGTTTACTTATAGGCCATTATAGGCAATGCCTTTATGGCAATACAATGGCATAGACAGCACCCTGACGGAAAATGTTAGACAGTTTTCATTTGATTAAATAGTAATTCACTGCAGTTCCCTGAATGTGTCACAAGCCAAAACACTCAAACATGACATGCTTAAAAAGTGATAGAAAGCATTTTTTGCATGACTGGACAGATCTTTTTGGAACCTATAAGAACTTAGTAGTGTATCATGCTTAATACAACCAAGTCTATAAGTTAAATAAGTTTGAAATATTTTTAAGCATAAATAACATCCACATAATTTGAATATTCAATAATTGTGTTACCAACATTACATCCCATTAAAGTTCTTTATATCTTTCAAAGCACCTTAGAGGCAAGAGACTTGAAAATAAACATTTAGAGTATTTATTATTTTTTTGGGGGGGTAGTCTCTTTAGTGTTGATAAAAGAAGTCTTTGTGTCACAAATGTAGAGTGATAAGTAATAAAAAGGCAAGCAATTTAAAAGAGCAGTTTAAAGTAACGGAAGGTAGCAGTTGTGTTATTAATGTAAAATGAATAATTTCTTTCATTGTAAGGAGCGATCAGTTGTTAGAATTAGAGACAGCTATCTTGTAGCTACGCTCATTTACCTTATGTAAGATAGAGCCACACACAGGTACATTCTGTAGATTTATAGGTAGTTGATCAACTCTCCTCAAAACATCTATCAAAAGAAAAGTATCTCTGCAGAAGTGACACAAGGGGCCTGTTCTTCGTACGTCACAACACGGTTAGCTGGATTTGATTGTTGTGGAACGATCTTGGATTGTTTCGTTCTTCAGTGCACATTTTGAACTGGCTGTCATAGCAACATGTCCGTAAGCTTAAACCTGCTTGGTATCTTGCATAAATATATATTATGGCTGGGAATTTAACGTGTTAACTAGATTGATTAATCACAGAAAAAAATAACGCTTGAATATTTTTAACGCAATTTAAGCCCTGCCACTAGTTGGCAGACATGCAGTACTTCAATTCAAGACAAAAAATACATCATCTTCCCAAATCACTGCTGCGTGAGCAGCCAGAGAGCGCAGTTCAGCTTACAGTGTCCAAGGAAGCTTGTGAGATTTGGGAAAAAAATGCCAAAATGGCTAATAAACAGTTGTCCAGTGAGGTCTTGTGAATGTTTTTTTTTGCCAATTATGACTCTGAAGGGGAATATTTTCCTTTTGGAAAAGATGCTCGCATGTCTCCCTGTTCAAATTTGGAGCGCAGCTGCACGGCCGCACAAGGCGAAAGTGAACACAAAGCACAAATAGATGTTTATTTCCCCTTCGGGAAAAGTGTGTGGCAGTGGTGAATCGCAGTGTAGGAGAGGTATTGGTCGAGCTAGAGGCAGCAAGAGAGAGAGAGAGGGGGGGAATTGGTCTGGAATTAGCCATAGCATTTAGCTTTCTCCATCCAGACCTCCAGAGGGTCGGAGTCTCAGGGCTGTGGCTGGAGTGTGTGTAGAGCTGGGAGACGTAGTTTATCAAATGGTCATATACTGTAACCTAATTCATTGGTTTGGTTCAGTCAGGGATAAAAATGTCATGACCATTGTAGCCTAAGTTATAGGCTTGTATTCAATAATAAATGGT
>JBBKCR010000122.1:10256074-10275651 GCA_037577295.1 Ladigesia roloffi | reverse complement strand
TGGTTGTGTAGGACATATGCAGGATGCTGGATATGGGAAAAGGGGCAGATAAGAAGTTCAATATGAGCATAGCACAGCTTTAGAACCTCATAAAATCATGACGGTTAATGAAAATAATTCATATCAGTGACCCCATCAAAACATACCTTCGTCTGTTATCTGCAGACTGATTCTTAGATTACCCCTTTATTGTGAACAACAGATTCCCTTTGTTACTGTCTTCCTTTAATACATCCAGTTCTGAGCTCCATGCTAGTACTTAAGCAACATTGGTTCTATAATGATAAGGCCTACAGTTATTTCTCTTTTGTTTGCGTGTTTGATTGTTTGTTAACAAGATTGATCCTTCCAGAAGTTTTATTTAATAACTGTGACTTCACCATTTACTTTCCACCTCTGACTGTGGATGATCTCAGACAGGTCTCAGAATCCAATCAATCGAAATACATGGAACAACAGTTTCATGAAAGTATTTAGACTTATAACTATCAATGAAAAATGTAAGGGATTCTGGCCAGATCATTACTCTTATAGGGTTAAATGATGTTGAAGCAACTTAAACTTGTTTTGACAATATTGTTTATTATGATGATTGCAAAAAAAGGAAAATAGTAAACCTGGTCCAAACAGTCCAATCAGAAAATGAAATGCACAAAGTTCAGCTTGTTTTGAGTACTTTACAACATCAAGGCATTTTAGAGCACTAATGAACCCAGGAAACTAGTTAATGATTTGGTCTGTTATTTGAGCAAAGCAATGTGGCAAACAAACAATTCACTTAAATGCAAGGTTGTAGAGTTTCGTGCCAAGTAACATAATCAGGAAATTACTGAGACTTCATTCAGACAAAGAGATTTCCATGTTAGCCTGTGCTGTCAGTCTGTCTCCCTGTGGTGCTGGAATGAGTGAGACTGGAAGTGAATGCTGTTTAACCCCAGAGGAGACAGAGAGGCCCTGGGGAGAAGCCAGCGCCCACACAGCTCATCCATCACACACACCCATCACCATTACACAGCCTGCTCCCTGTGGAACAGCAGCCGTCCTTGGGAGAGCTCCCATACCCTACACGCATGTTTAATAGCAACAAGATTTCCCTCTGTTTCTACTGACCTTGTGCTGTGAGGAACTAAACAAGTCTGCTTTGGGCTATTTCTGTGATTCACATCAAAGAAAAATAATAAGAGAAATGAAACCTCTTTCATGAATGTCCTGTATTTCCATTTGTACAATAATGTAAAGTAGAGGCACTGAGAACAAATGACGATTGTTATCAAAGACTGAGATTACTACTCAGCCTGCTCCACTTTTAATAAGAATGATGCCCCTGAAGTATTTGCTTCTTTTTTTATTTGAATAAAATAATACCAGGATCACAATTTAATGTCAGCTTATTTGTTACACTGTAACAATATTTCATGATGACTTAATCAATATCCAAGCATTCGCTTATGATAAGCATTTTAACATAATTTATCACACACTCAACAATAGTCTCATTACAATGTTCAATAATGTTGATGCATCTCCTGCTATGACAATCAATCAGATTTATACATGCAGGATAGCACACACACACACACACACACACACACACACACACACACACACACACACACAGCCTTACCTGTTGACTGGAGAGGTCTGTATAGGTTTAGATTCTGCACACAGGCAAATGTTAAAATGTCATAACAGAGAAAAGGATCATCTTGAGCTTATTAGAACTCAAGAGAATTAATCAAGCTTTCTCTTCTTACATATTCCCCTTTTGCCAATCTATACTCAAAAATGCATGTTAGGTAAACACCATTGAACAACTTGATACAAAATAGGTTTATACAGAGACAAATGGGGAAGGAAATAGTTCATCCATCACTTTCACACTGAACTCTCACTGTTTTCAGGTTTTAAAATGTAGAAGATTTCCCCTTTAGGAGTTGAAGGAAATGTTCTCCATTACCCCATGTGGAGCTTCTCAGCCCACTCCCACAGCTTTTACAGGATGAGTCATTGCGTCCTAATTTAAATGGGGAAAAAAGAACAGTAGAAACATAAAGAAAGTAATCTTTCTCGTACTTCATAGTTAAAGAAGAAGTTCAGTGTGAAATGGACCTGGGGTGTATTGAAACATGATAATGAGTATGCACTTGTTCCTTTATTTGCCCCACACATTCTGAAACACAGCGCTTTTAGCTGATGTTAAACTCAAGACTCTACTAAGCTGATAGTGGTAGAGCATGGAGCACCATATAGACAAAAAAATCACTATTTTTACACAATTAAATAAGGCTCAATGTAGCTTCACACATCTTTTTTAGATTTCTGAGGGCCCTGACATTTAAAACGAGACATTGGGTACTGTGAAAATGGACAGGTATTTTATAAAAAGACAGTTTATACAGACAGACCCTTCAGGGAATTTTCCAGTCGCTGCCATATTGAAAATTAAGGCACGATAATTCGACTGATGAAAATATAGCTGATTAGTTACTTGAATACTCCCGTTAGTTATAGACTGGATTTGGTGCAACATAAGTTGACAAATCTTGCAAGGATGGAAGAATATGAGGACACTAACTTGCCCTATTATGCTTGTGTAGCCCAATGAAGATGGGCTACTTGACAAAAGTTCATAGTCTTTATCGTGTTTCAATACACCCCAGGTCTATTTCACTCTGAAATTCTCCTTTAAGTGAATACATTCAATCTATTACATATCACAGCCCTCGTATTATAATGCATTGTTTGGATGCTTAATCCGTAGATTTGAGCTCATAGATCATTTTATTGTAACCTTTAGAAGTTTCACAACAGCCACTTTTACGTATTAATTGAATGGAATTACATTATTTATTGTTTATCTATTGTGTCATACAATACAATTTTATTCCACTTACATAATATATGATCAGTTTTGAGTCTTTACCATTTTAGTTTCAGTATTCAAACCAAGACATTGTTGCAAAAATTTCTATTTAATTTATTTAATAATTCATAGTTTACTATAAATATAAAGGACAACACTCCTCCTTTTTACCACCTGCTGTAGGTCTTCCTTCACTCTCAGGTTCTGTGACTGCACAGGTTTGTATCATTTGGTTAAGTCTCTGCATCCCAAGAGTGGAGCTGCTTACTGGAGAATGCATGTACCTAATCAAACACTGTGGTTAGTTAGCGGAGTGTCAGAGCAGTCTGAGAGAATATTCTTGACACCCGCGTTGGCAGCTGTGGCTTTGAGAAGGGTAGCTATGAAAACAAGCGCTAATAAGTCAGCGAGGTAGATTCCTGAAATGTTCTCTTTTAAGCTACAGAGGCCTGCACTCTCCCTAGGGATGTGGGGCAAACACAAATGGTGCCTCTGCTGCTTGCTCTGCAACACTAACACTACTAAAACAAAAAAAAGCAGAAAAAAACAAATGGGAGAGAAAAGAAGTACAGCTGTAAATTATGAAGTCTTAACACACTTGTGCTAGTGTTAGGATTCTCTACCCTGGCTGAACATTTTTGTGATATTCAGAAGCTCAATTCTAATAACTTATGGAGAGTGAATAAAAATTTAATAATTAAATAAATGTTTAAATAAAGCTATTTTATTGCTGGAACAAGCAAACAAATATTCAACACTATCTCACAAGGTGTTAAATATTAATGGTCAAATTGAATACAACAAGTTAAAGGGGCAAAATTATTTGACATTTTAAAGTAGTTATCACTTTCGCCTCACAGCAAGAGGGTCCTGGATTCAATTCCCAGTTGGGGGGTGGAGTTTGCATGTTCACCCCAGGTCTGTGTAGATTTCTGTCAAGTACTCTGGTTTCGTCCAAACTTCATGCACGGCAGGTGGGTCAGGAGACATTTAATGACCCACTAGGTGTGAATGTGTGTATGAGTGTATTTGTCTGTGTGTCTATAATTGACTGGTGACCTATCCATGGTGTTACCTCACCTAGCATGAGTTTGTATGATGTGTGTAAATCACATAATTCATACTAGCTTTACATTCACATACCTTTGGCTATGAAAGCAAAATTCAGCAATGCCAAGTGTCTATGGCTATTAGAAGATTTTACTGAAATGCAATATTTTTAAGTCACCACAACTAGTAACTTTGGACTTTACATAAAGAAAGACAAATATAGCTTGTGGGTGGAGAAAATGTGTGGAAAATCTTCTATTTTAGGCTTAGGCAAGCAGGGTTGGTGCTACAAGCAAAGGCCAAACTATCCATCTGTTCACCAAGCAAAGCAGCAAAGTGATGTCTTGGGATTTTTTTAGGCAATAAAGAGAATTCTGCATGCAATCCAGCACAGTTTCAGTATACAGGGCAGTCAAAGATAGCTCCAAGCTAGACTTGATCTAGGACTCACCTCTTTAACCATCCTCTGGGTAAACTGAGAAGAGAAAGCATCATAAACCAAATCTCTGTTATAGGACATTTTTTGACAATATTAGAAACCAGATAAGCTGCATTCATTAAAAATTAAATGATATGAGGCCAGAGTTTCATTTTACTGGTGGAACCAGTGACACAACCTAAGGAAATACATATTCATCATTAGCTTAAAAAGCATCATCTAATGAACTAGGACTGCTCAACACAGTCATTTTTGCATTACACAAATCTATGAATTATTAGATTGCAGGGAGGTACATTCATTATGTGTATTACTGCCCCACAGCTATTTCTAATAGTAGTTTTTCAGGAGTGCTTAGGCTCTGATGAATGTTAGCTAATAGCTAATGTCATCTGAGCCTTTAGACACCATTTATCATGTCTTTAAAGGACATGCTCATGAGAATATTAACAAGAGAGCCGCTTCTTCATAAGACAGGAGTCTTTTGGTATAACAGAGCATTTCATTGGTGTTCTATTAGAAAAGAAACAAAATACGATCAAAAAACAGTTCCATTAGCATTGTAGTAAATGTATTGTTTAGTGTTATTGTCAAATATCTAAAAAGAGCTGGGACCGGAATCCAATCAGTTCCTGTTCAAATACCCCTGAAACCCCTCGTAACTGGTTACTGGGATAATTCTGGTGTGTTTGAACACCAAAACCGTGCTTGATTCTAAATCTAAAATGCCAGAGTTTGCCTTAAGTATGATCTATAGCCTGAAATATATATAATATGCTTATTCTTATATTCTAATATTCTTTCTAAATAATCACAACATTTATAATAATTGTAATTATTAATCTATTATCCTCATAGGCTGTTTATATGTAAAAGTAAAGATGTAGTAAAAACTACATTCCAAAAATAACACTATAATAATAACAGCAGCTCCTTTCAAAAGCCCAAGGCTGCCTCATAGCATCAACAAATTACAACGAAAGTAACATTCCTGAGAATAACTGTATAAAACATGTAATGCAGGTCCAGTGAAGCAAAACATGTCAAAATTATATGTGCCTCCTTTAAAAAAGTTTTTAGGAAAGACAGTTACATTTAAAATACACATTATAGAACATTTTACAAAATATCTGCGGCACATTTGACTTGTAAATTGTTACCATTTGTTATATTAGTGACTTTTGTTCTTTTCTGGTGAGGGTGAGTGACCCCCAGCCCCTTTCAGACCCATACTCAGCAGCCCTCAGCACAGAGGGCAGTGACCCACCAGCCGTGTTTTTAAACGAGTTGGAGGATGGACCACAGGGGCAGTACCTGTCCAGATGGCAGGGAGCGGGGGTCTGGGAGCAGAACCACAGTAGGAGCTTAGCTGCAGGTGCGAGCTGGACACGGGCCAGAGCAAAACTCATGGGAGCGACAGGAAAAAGGAAGCTGTGATCCAGTCTGCTGTCTTTAAGTTCCAGTTTGAACTTTCCTTACCCAGTCACATGCAACATAGAATTATAGGTGACAATCATTCAGCAATTTTTGTGTTAAAACAGGGTTCTTCGTTACTGTACATCTATGTGTAAAGAAAAAGAATTATGCTGAATATTCATATCAAGCTGTGTGGTACTTCCTCAGATGTGCAAAGGGAATATTACATAAGCTTACTTTCAGGCTTCATGTTTATTTCACAAGTGATGTGATTTCCCAGCATGTGTTTGAGTGCAATTCTCTAATGCTCTATAGTGGAAATCGCTTGCAATAGAAGAGTGGTTTGGGCTTCTAAGCAGCACTGAGGGTGAGTCCCCTCACTGCAGCATTTGTACTCTCCACTGTCCTTCACATTTCACTGGTCAGCACTCAGTAATCAACACACCACACCAAGACAGAGCTTGAGCTTAATTACTAACCACACACAGCAGGACAAACACACCCAGCCTTCCTGATACCTGTTCTACCTCTGTACATCCTTCGCTCAATTATTCATGCAGAATATTATGTGAGTGACTCATGAATATGTAAATTTAGTTTGTTTAGATGTTGTGCAGATGTTGATATGCTGATGAGGAGAGCTCATGAGACTGAGTGACATCTCTCACCACAGGAAAACGACCTCCTTGGTTTTGTTCATCGGGCAACCTGCTGAGAATTATTTTCTCTATCGAGACAACAGGAGACAATTTTCAGCCCTTATTTGCAAAACATTCGAAGCCAAACTTTTCAGCAACACTGAAAATCTGATACATAACAGACAAGAGGACTGTTGTTCTTTGCTCACTGTGATGAAGCATTTCCCCTTAGAATTTAGCTATTCATCCATCCAAGCATCCAGCCATTCATGCATCTGTTCATCCATCTGTCAATCCAAGCATCCAGCAGTCTATCCATTCATCCGTCCATCCGTCCATCCATTCATCCGTTCATCCATCAGTCCAAGCGGCCCCTTATAGTCATGCTTGAACACACCCCAGCACAGCACACAGTGTGAACAATGTGAAATTCTTTCTCTGCATTTAACCCAAGTGACGCAAGTCAAGTGAAGTCAGGCCAAGGTTAACAAGGGTAAAATAATTAATACTGTAAACCTAATATTAGTGAAGCAAATGTTAAGTAAAAATGAAGAAGAGTTGAGTCCAAAAGACACCAAAAAAGAGTTAAGCGTATTTGTGAGGGTTAATCATGATCTTCTTGAAGTTTACAGTCTCCCTAGGAGAATGAGTTAGGGAGTAAACAGGTGAGAATCTTTGTTTTCAGGTATAGTGGGAGGGGCAGAAGCAATAGAACTGCTCCAGAACTGGTCTGTTGTGGTAAAACGTACATGAAGGCCAAGAACATGAAAAGGTGCCTGCACCGGGAAGACAGGGGCAGGAATATCCCATGACTAAACTGGGCATCAGGGGCAAGAACTTGTGAGAAAGGTCGAAAAGCAAAAAAAAAGGTGAAAATTCTGTGAATCAAGGAGGTAAGAAAGAAAAAATAGAAATAACCAATACTTAGAATTTAATATTTAAAGATTATCCAGTAATTACAATTTAATATAAAAAAATTATCTATGTATCCATCCATCCAATCCACTTACTCATCCACCCATCCATCAGTCCATCCAGCCATTGATCTTAAAGGCATATTTGACATGAGTTTTGCATGCTTCTATTATACCAAGTATAGTGGTGCAAGAAATTCATGAAAGGCAAACAGGAAGTTACAGGTGTGACACAAGCTTCTGGAGTGTTTCTGACCATGAGCAGATGGATCAGAAGTGATTACAGCATGAAGATGGAGGAACCATCTGTCCCCCTGTCTGTTTATAATGGTGAGCTCAATGTTTAACACAACACGTACAGAAATAGATGAGAGGAACTGTATGTCTGACTCAGCTTTACTGGTATTTCAATGCTTACAATAATTTTTTTTTCAGCTTTGATCCATTCAAGCTTTTACAGGAAGCTTTTTTAATAGATGCATCCCTTACTGGCCATGTCCGTTTATTAAACTGAAGCCATGACACAAAAATGAAGGCCCATCTTTACTTTATTTGAGAATTATGGATTATCATATTTAGTGTATAATGCTGTTACAGTGCTTACAGAGTTTGAAAGCAATGGTAATGTGTTCTTGAAAACAATGCTAATGTCAGGAAGCCAGTGAAACTCCTTTTTGATAAAGATCCCATGTGTTTATGTGTCAGTTTTCCCCTGCCAGTTTTGAGAATGAATATTTTGCACTTAAAAAGAAAATTGTGAAAATGAAATGATTATATACATAATTATACACATAAACACACCTTATCCAGCTTGATATGAAGGTATATGTTATCTAGCAACACTTTCCAACAACACTGCTCTGCCAACACTCACATGTTTTGCTCGCAGTGTTGAAAATGCAGCAATATTTCAGGTTTTTATGTTATTAGGCCAATTGTTTTTTTAAAACATCATGAGACATATATTTCCGCATGAATGACTTAAGCATTGGCAAGAAGTAATGGCTAAATTTCTGAATGAATGTACCATGATACACTCTGTAGTATTCACAAGAAAATCATAAGTAGACTCTTACATGCAGGCCTATATTGATAGACATACATTCAGGTCTACATTGATAGGCACATTTTAGTAATTTCAGAATCTAAATTAGTAAATTTGATTTCAATTTTAATTTTGTCACCACTTTGTAAAACTGAAAACCAAATACAGATTTAAAATAAATGCTTTACATGGTGAATGTGTTAAATGCAGAGAAATAATTTCACATTGTGCTGTGGTGACATGTGCATATAAGGGTTAATAAATTAAATATACACACAACCCACACTTTTCCTAATGTGCACCACTATTTCGACCTCCTGAAAAGAGTGTGAGTGGGACATCTGCTACTGAGGCCAATTATAAAGGAGCCTCTGGAGAGCGGGAGCTAGCAGGAGACTTGAACTGGTGGTGCCAACATACAGATGCACTGATTCCCAATAGCTTCATATAGAAGACAAAGGAAGCACATGTGAAGTACAGAGAGAGAAGAAGAAAATGGCAGAGTCAGGGAAAGGAGAGAGAGATTGCTCCAAATTCTATGTTTATCTGTTCTTGGGGAGAAATTAACTTATGTGCATTTGAAACTGCCTTTCTCACTGTGAACTTCACAACACAATACAAGACATGAAAAATGTTGGGAGAAAAACATAAATTACATAAACAAATGCATATAGAATGTATGGTCTGCACCCAGTTGTTTCTTTAATGTGATCGTTTGCATAAAAAGATAACATACAGCTTATTTATCTATAATTTCCATAGACAAACATCATTGTTATAAAATGAATATCTCATTAACAACGTTTATGATCTATTTTATATAATGTCATTCTTATCTTTAAAAAATTGGAAAACTACCAACTTATTTTGACGGTCTTTTGATGGTCTTTTAATGGTCTTTTGAATAAACCCCCAAATAGACACCTCTAAATGGTTTGTTCATATTAAGATTTATTCATTTAAATTTTGTAAACTTTGGACACAATCAGAGGTTTACACTAATAATGCATAATGAGTGTTTTATACGTAAAAATGGACATTAATCAACTTTAAATTTGCTTGCTTTTGAATACCAAAAACTATTGAACTTAAATTATATTATAGGACTTCATTTTATGAATATGGGTCTTAAATAAAAAGTATATTTCACAAGCAACTTTCTGAAGGATCATGTAAAAAATAAAAATAAATTGAATGCCTGATAATCCAACTCTTTAGTGGATTTGTTTTATGATATAGATCACCAGCCCTCATTTTAAAGTCCCAACTTGTAATTTACAAGAGTAGCACTGGTGTCAACAAACCTAATATGTAAAACCAGTTGGCTATTTTAACCCTAATCAGGCTAATTAACCATTTTCGTTGACAGTAGTGCTTCTTGAAAATGTAAGTATGAATGCTGTACTCTTTATTTATCCACATCAAACTTAATGCATTGTGAATAAAGACCCTTAAAAGAATCTAAACTTGGCCACTGTGTAAAAATGTATATTACAGTGTCTGCATTTAAAAACTGGCCTAAACTGATGAGGAAAACTATATGATTCCATTCTCCTTAAATGCTTATTTTTGCAACAGACTATATACAGCCAGTACTAAAGAGAGTGAAAGAAGCTATTGCTGAGCATCAGCAGGAAGCAATGTGGCCTGCACATCTCTGCAGCAGTTTATTGAGCAATTAGTCTGTATGAGCCACTGAAGTCAGACTGTGTGTAGATCTAAACAGAACAGCTGTTGTTTTACTATTCAGAAACTTGTAAAAATGGTTACCAATCTAAAAACTTCAGCGACTAGTCCAGATGCACACACACACAAACCCAAACACATATATATGCAATCATTTATCACTTATACACATTTGGTCAAATGAAAGGTTTATTTGTTATCCGAGTGAAAATTAGTATGTACACTTTTAAACACTTTAACTATTACTGTTTATTTGCTAAAATTAACATTTCAAAATGGAATATCCTACTATGATAAATGCTCTAGTATATGCAAAGAAAAGTGCCTATTTAAGTGTGTTATCTCCCTCTATCTGTCTTTCACCTACCTACACTAGATTTAATCAACAGCCAAGGCACTGTATAATTATTTTAATCACTGTTTTGATGTAAAACAGTCCAACATTGGTTAATGCTAATGCCACCTGAGAAATACTCCCTGAAAACAATTACTATCTGAAATGAGCAAGGTAATTAAAACAGTGGACTAATATCAAAAGTAGACATACATATGCATGCGCACACATATTCCAGGAACATACTAAGTGTTATGAATCCTTTGACCTTTAGGAAGCAGTACCATTTACAGGTTTGTGTTAAGGTGGAGGTATTTGTTAAACCTGTCCTTTGGGTAGTTACAGAGCAGGGTGTGAAATAGGGAGGAGCAGGGGGAGCTATAGCTCTCCTAGTGGTGACATGACCTGGAAACATAATTTGCCAAATTTTGGGAAGCTCTAAAATATTGATATGATGACCAAATAAATGCATTTTTGGCATGTGTTTTCTCACAGATGTAAAACAAGTCAAATAAAATTATATTTAGAGCTTATTACTTATGACATATCATAGACTCATCCCTGCTTAGCCATTGGATTGCAGCCAGTGCATTCATAGTTTACCCATTAAGTTGAGAGTTGTCAGCTATTGACATGCTTCATGCTGGGTAACTCGCTGTAACTTAATGTCTTTGTTAAGCCTTCATTTGCCTTACATTATTTGCCTATGCATTCAAACCAGCCTAGAAACAAATAACCTTCAGAATCACAAGTGTTTCCTTTGTTGTCTAGGTCTCCACCTGCGAACATGGTTCATTGCTGGAAATGGCTTCACTCACCTGCTCCCCATACAACACAAACAGCCCCATCAGAGAGTAATGTGATGGATTTTCTGGAGAGAGTTATGTTTGAGTAATTTTAACCTGAATAAATGCCAGGATCTGCTGTGCAGATCAAACAGCCAGAGCAGCAACAGCCACAGGTGTGCCCTCTTCCAGCATCTACAGTTCTCCCTATTATTATTGGTACACCAAGGACCCTCTGCTACCTATCCTACCTAGCACCACTGCCTATGGTGTCTCAACATATGGGCCCAGCCATCACAGTTGATGGATGCATCAGGAGAAGTAGATCAGAATATTACTCTCCCACTGATACCCTGCAAAACCCAGGGCAAACATCTGGTGTCATATGAGCTACAATTCTGGTGATATCAATACCCTTGTTGAACTGTGAGAATCAAGGCCTGTTGTCGAGACCCAGAGGGATATTTGGCAGCAAGGGAGAAAAAGAGCAGAGGAAACAGAAGACAGATCAAATTAAAGATTCAAAGATTCAAAATCCAGTAAGTTTACCAACATTTCACAAATTGGAAAAACACACTAATGATGCAGTAGTAGACACAAGCATAAAATAATCAGCTAGTCCTCAGAAAAGGACAAAGAAATCCAATTGCCCTTTCTATTAAGAAGCACTTTTGAGAGTATCATTCCACAAAGCACAGAATCCATGGGATCCAGAATGAGAAGATATGTTGGCGATGAGAATGAGCCCATGAAGCTGTGCAAAACATCTTGGAAATTCCATGTGGCATTTGCAAGAAAGTACACTTCCAGATTGTGAAGGTGAATCAGAAGTGCTGATGCCAATCCAGTGATTCTGTCCAGCCCAGAGACTGGTCTGTGTCCTCATTGATGCTTCAGAATAGGTATAGAGTTCAATTACATATCTGAAGTCTGGAGATAAGCAGGGCAGAGTATTCTTCTCCTTTCTAATGGCTGGGTCATGGGTTGCACCAAAGAAGCCGCATTTTATACCACAGCTTGAACTCTGTGTAGCTATCACTGGAGCGGAGTTGGTGCTAATTGACAAGCTCACATACCATTCTGTGGTCTGACCTGTCAACCGTGTTGAACAAAGATATGATATATGTGTTCCTAATGCTAGTCAGCACAGGAGTTAGCAGGAGATTATTGAAGAAACAGAACAGTCTAAGCATGGGGCAGCCAACATAGAAAGCCACTCTTTAGTAGAGTGCTACAGAGATGCTGAAATGCTCCTTTCCACCTAGTACAACTACATAGTTTCCCAGAGTGATCATGAGCCAGAGCTGCAACAGAAACTAGCCAAAACCCAGCTCAGAGCAACTGTCAGTGGGGGCAGAGCAAATGATCACTTATGATTCATAGAACAGGTTGACACAGCATTACCTGCCCAACCTAGAGCCGGCCAATTATAGGAGTCATTAAGGTCTTCACAGGCTTCATTAGAACTGCTATGGTGATAACAGAGTCTATATTCTTTAGTCATATAATCCAGTTGCAGAGCGAGTAGTGCTTCCCGAAATTCCTATAGGAGAGACAGATGATTGGAGAGGCATTGTCTGTCTTTCCAAGGAGCAATGTGCATTACATATTTGGGGACAGCAGTTGTCTTTACAGATGTGCAGACCTGTAATTGAATATCGTTTGTACTTGAAGAAGTGTTTGTACTGGATTTTTCTAGCACTATCTGTACCTCTACAGAACACACACACAGCTTGCAACATTTGAAGATTCAATGAAGATTGTTTTTGCTTTTTGTTAATATTGCACACCGTGTCAAATGCCCATCCCATCATTGAAATCACATTGTGATTGTTTTACTTCAAATACAAAGTGATGGAATGCAGAGCATGGGATAAGAAAATATATGACTGTCTAATACCAACAGACTGCACCATATGTTACTAGGGTGTGATCAATAAACAGTGAAAAAATAAGGTGACTGTTGAATCAGAGATGTGCTTCTTGAATCACACATGCTTTCTTAATCCAAGGCAGTTGTGTTTCAAAGAAGCGAACTGTGCTTATCTGCTTTAGAAAGGATGATTTGAGGTCAAGAAGGCTTAACCCTAGAAGTTCATTAGCAAACCATCTAACCATTATTCATTAAAGGTTATGAGTAAATGCGCTGGGAAATTCTTTGTTGTGAATTTCAATTAATCTCTATGGGTGCAGACAGAACTGTCAGTGAAGGTTATAAAGCTCAATTATTTTTGTTAAAGTGAAATTAGTCAGACTCATAATAATAATAATAATGTATTATAATTCAGGAGCACTTATTTTCAAGAGTCAATATTGAGTTTTATTTTAGATATTATTTTTAATCAATAGTTTTCTTGCTTGTTTTGGTACAATTATACAGTAATACCACATGTAGTAAGATGTATTTATTTATGTTAAGGCATTTAGTCAGTTACAAGTCATTAATATAATGGCCAAAAAAAAAATATTCCATTCAAAGCATACGAGTTATACATTGGTATTTATAAGCTATTGTGATTGTGTATATACCTGAACTGTTTTTTGAACATATTATATTTTATGTTATTGCTGTTTTATTAAATGCAATCAGCCATTGAATACCACAGTGGCATAGCACCTGTTAAAACAAGAAAATAATTGTCATGCAAGGCTTCTCGTAACTTATTGCCTAATTGTGTTTTGATATGCAGTTCAAATTAAACCAAAATAATAGTGGTTAAAAACCATGCATTCGAATGCATTTCCTGCTAAAGAACCAATACAGAAATTACACTGATAATGACTAACCTAGTCTCTCCCAGTGAGAGAGCACTCATTGGGAAGCTTATGTTCATACCCATCTGAGAATATTGTTCACTTGAATTTCAGCATTGGTTGGCAAGTTAGGTGTTGTTTTAGGCTGTAAACAAAGTGATTGTGCCTGGATCTGTGTTAGGCATGCCTAGGTTATGAATGCTTGCCTCTAACACTCATTTGCAATTTCCTCTCTGCTTTTGTCTAGAGAGTAAGGGATAGTTTTCACTACTGCAACCTTTTGGGAAATTAATTCATTTTGCTGAAGTGTCTTAATAATTACAGTGACATCAAGGTTAATTGCCTAATCTGTATTGCCATAGAGGCATCCTGTTGAAATCCCCACACAATCTGTTTTAGAAATAAAGGCCAAAAGATACTCACGACACAGGGAGGATTTGACCTAAATATGCTTCCCAACAAGTGCAGATAATGACTTTAAAAATCATTACAAATATTAGTGTTTACTTCTTGTCATTTTTAATTTGCTATAAGAATTTAAACATCTTAACATTGAAAAATAGTAAATTTTCTTAAGTGACTTCAGTGCTGTTCCAGCTTGTATTAACTATGTATTAATCATTCTGTTTCAATGTACTTTAATAAGAAAAACAATCCTTAAGAATACTCTATCATAAAATTATATGCATCTTTTTCATATATGTGACCGCTATTGGTCAGTTTTGCTACACCAGAGCACATACTGAAACAGTTAATAGAAAGTCTGGTGATCTAATAGTCACTGAATGACCAACACATGTCTTGGTGCAGTGACAAATGGGTATACACAAACACTTCTGGATTGAAAAGAGTATGTGATGATCTTGATGTCATCCACACACTGCTCTTTACCAAGAGAAGCTATGTCTGACATTAGCCCGCAACCCCAGGACATATGGCCAGCATCCTCTTTAGAGCTACACACCCAGAAACCCTGTGAAATTGCCAGCCATGAGAGGTTCCATTAATAATAATATAATATTTAATACACAATATTTAGCAATACCACTGTGTTACTCTGCAGTCACCACATTTTCAACAGTGTACAATGGATTCTAAAAACCAACAATCCAAAACAGAAAGTGAAAGCAAATAGATAAATGTCCACTTTAGATGCAACCAATCTGGGCCCGGTTTCTCGAAAGTTTCTTATCGCTAAGTAGGTCTTAATTTCACCTTAACCTCTCTCTTAACTTTATGGGATGGTTCTCGAAGCGTTCGTACACTAAGTATATCTTATGTATGTCCCACGTTCGTAAGGTTGGTCCGGACCACTCTTTAGCTGTCTCTTAGCGTAGTTTCAGCTCAAGACGCTAGTGACCGCCACTGAGCAGCAGTCTTTAGAAATCAGCAGTGTATGCAAGTCAAATAATGGCACATTATTAATGTTGTATCAATGATGGAATATAGTCCAGACTTATTTAAGAATTTTACCAGTTCCTCGCAACCACGGCATGGTGACAGTCTCTGTGTTGTGCTGTAGCGAGGTCGGGCTGGCAAGGACGCGCATTCTGGACGCGGTGGAGTACTGAGGTCTTCAGTCTCAGTGCTGCCAGGAGAGGAGGGTGCTGCAGGCATAAGTGGTTCTTATGACCCCCCTGTCCTGAACAGCGAAATATTTGAGTATAAATTTCTTATCGCAACATGCGCTGGCTTGAAGAATGGAGTGTGTTCTAGATGGACTAGTTAAAGCGCTGCAAACGAACACACGCACAACATCGTAATAACCACTAGGCCAATTTACATGCATAGGAACTGAAAAATGTATTCCCGAGCAATCGATGTCTCCTGTAACGTCGCACGTAAGGGGCAGCGGCTTAAGAAGCTTCCTAAGGGATTGCTCGAAAAACACACTTGGAAATGTAAACAACTTAGGTAAGATTTATCTTAGAAAATCTTCTTAGCGCGCTATAAGCGTTCGTTATCGAGAAACAGGGCCCTGGTTTTCCAGCAATATTTTTGCATTTGTTTGTGCAGGCCTGCTTCCAATGTTAAACACAGTGCTCCCAGAGCAAATAACAGCTTCCACATCCAAGTATAAACCTTTAACAGTTAAACAAATAATTTAATACATGAAATGAATTAATTAAACAATTTCTATCGGGATAAATAAAGTTATCTGATTCTGATTCTGATTCGAATATATTTAACAGTTACACTGCCCAACATATCCAGATAGTCAAATAATTATGTTATTTTAACGGTTCTATTTCCTAATATTTGTTTTTAATATATTCCACATGGTTCACACATGACATTTATGTGGTTTAAAGTAAATGAAGAAGTGATAATCCAATTGTATATGACCAAATTTCAAACATTCTTTTTATCCCTTAGATCAAAGCATTTGCCTTTGTTTCTGTGTCTTTAAGACTAGCAGTAATACATATTCTGACTGGCTGCACTGTAAAAAGAAAGTAGTCCAAATGAAATACTTCCTATTTAAATGTTAATGGGCAGTGCTAACCCATTAGAAAGATATGTTAGTTTTATGACATCACAAAAACAGTCAATTTAAAACCAGTTATAGAATGTACGCGCTGACTGAGCAGCACATTTTAAAACTTTAACTGTGTTTATATACTATAAATATTTCAGTGAGCAAAAGGATTTTTTCCATGAGATGGGCTGAAAAAAATATCGACATACATGGGAATGGGATGCATTGGTGAAGCTGCAGGTGAGTCTAATGTCATCATTGTCACGATTACAGAAAAGGACCCAAATGCAGAAAAGTATATGAAGTTTTAATGATGTAAAAATTAGTCCAAAAACCAGAGCCAAAAACCAAAAACAAAGCCAGAGAAAAAACAGCTCAAAAGCCAGAGAATCAGTACACAGACAACCAAAGCAATGTCCAGAAGGCAAAAGGGGTAACCCAAAGTCCAGAAATAGGCTCAAAGGCACACGGAAAAAAAACAGTCCAGAATGCAAACAAATACTCTCTGTACCTAGATGGGGCTAGAATACTTCGCACTGGTGGCTAGAGCTTTGGGCCCATTTATAGTCCCAGGACATCTAGTAATCGGGTGAGCTAAATCTCCCTAGAGGCCAGGAGGTTTGGATCTGCAGAGGGCTGTCTGGGTGTATTATCCTGGGCCCTTCCTTTTAATTGCATCCCAATCCTGACAAACATGAGATTAGAAAACAAAAGGTTAATTCAGTGCTTACGGTAATTTGGTTTGTATTTTACTTGTGTTAAATTTTAAAAATCAGGAAAATTTTGAGGGAAAATGTCCTGTTATTGTTATTGTTGCACTGTATTCCCAATGGTGATTAAAGGCTTTTTCTTCTGCCCTTCTCAATCCCGAACACCCGAACATTTAGAATGCATGCAATTTGGCTGTTAAGTTCCATCACAGTGGCACAGAACTGTGGGTTATGGAGGCCTCTCATCATTCACATCTATGTGGATATCTCATTAATCTTACTGTTGCGTGTGACAAAGAAAGTGTCTACCCTATCAGTGCTTAAATTAGACCTATTGAAGGATAATGCTTATACCAAATACAAAGCACGGTTCTGCCAACAGACTGATTCCCTCTAATATTGACTTTCATTTCATATTTAATGATCAGTCATAATGCTACTAAGGGGTTGGGATTAAATATGCTGGGGTTTTTTGTGTCTACACACAACCACTTGTTTTGCTGTAGAGTAGTGCATTGTGCTGAGTGTTTTCATAACTGCCTTTTCATTTGATTCATAACTGAGTGATTTGTCTTTATGGCAGCAATATATAGGCACTTTTGCACTGACCAAAACACACTGAAATGTGAAAGTAACCATTCTGTCACTGTGTTACACTGCGATAAGCAAAGAGAAGAAGCATGTCACTACTAATTATTTTCTTTCATCAGCATCATTTGTTCAGTTTATAATATCATGATGGCAAACTTTTCTAATAGATCTTATTAGTGGCAACTAACCTTATTCCTTTCCACTTCACATCATTTTCATTATTAAAATGTCATGCTAAAAATACATTCTGTTGTAATTTGGTTCTTCTCTCATAGGAAATTACTCTGTCAAATATCGTATCATTGCATTGTCATTTTTTTCTGCATTCTGATTCAGGCTCATAGTCTCACGGCCTCTGCTTTACATCCATGTCTGGAAATTTCTGCTGGTATTGAATTGCGGTTCCTGTGGTTATATCATCTGTTATACAGATGGATCAATTCCTGGCAGCTATACAAAGTGTTTTTTTCAGTTACTGGAAATTGTGGATATGTCACAACACTTGCCTTGTCTATTAGATATAGAATTGATTATTGTTCCTCATCTTGGGTGTTTCATTTAAACTAAAGCCAAAAGCATTCCAAGACAATTTGCCCTGAAACACTGTCGATGTTATGCATCAATTCCCAACTGGCTATGAGAAATCTGTGAACTCTGCAATTACACTTTGGTCTGTTCTGCAAAAGATTTGAACAGCATTTCTTTGTTTATTAAAGGAATACATATCTCTTCTGCTCTATGTTAGTCTGTATGAAAGCTCAGGTATGCTTAAACTCCTCATCAGTTAGTGTGACAGTCAAACCTGCTGATTCCTTCCTTTTGACTGCATTCAGGCTCTGAAATACCATCCAAGTGGCATTCCCTTTCATGGAACCTCTAAATACTTAATAAGATGTTGATTTTAGGGAAAGCAGAACTGTAAACACTGCACAATGCAGCTCATTACTGTTATGCAAGATGAAATTATATGGTTGAATGGTTGAAAGATGTGGTGTTGTATAATGAATAATTAACATTGGGATAACAAAATAAATTAAAGAGAGTAAAATGTTTAATTATACCAATCATACAGGAAACTTTTAGAAACCTGTCTGTAAAGCAATCATTTTTAATGTTCAAAGCACATTTCTGAGCACTTTCTGAGCCTTTTTAAGTATTCTAATTGTTCTGATTGCTCTTATGGGGATAGAAAATGAAATCTAAAATGATTAGATGTGAGATTATTGTGTAAATAAATACAATTAAAATCTTAGTCTCTGCACTAATATTAAGCAATATTTGTCACGTTCCTTAAAATGAAAATACAAAGACTTTAAATATAATCAAACCTTTCATTTTCTGCTGTTCATGGAGGGTTGTCGAGATTTTCAGTCTTGGTAGCTACTAGGGGGAGAGCCGAATACCAAAATGGTATAAGGAAAGGCACAAATAACGTGTTTTTTACAAATACCGTATTCGGACAAATACTTAAAAAAATATTTGTATTCAGGAAACCACGTCCCCGCCCCGATCACAGGCTCGCGTTCCAGGGTACAAACTCCGCCTCCCCCTGGTACAGCCTCGCGTTTAGGAGAAGATAATTCGCCTCCCCAGTATACACTCGCATTCGTGAGTAAAACCTCCACTCCCCCTGATACGCCATCGTATTCATTAGTAAAACCTCCGCTCCCCCCGGTATGCCATCGTATTCATGAGTAAAACCTATATAATAGCAGCCGCTCTGCATACCCCTAGTAGCTAAATACTTCTTGGTTTGTAGCAATGCCACAGTTTAAGCACAGTAAAACTCCTAGTAGTGTAACGACCATGGGGTGTTTTGATTTGTCTGCCTGTCTGTTTTTGTATTAATAAGTCTTCTATGTTGAAGCGTCTT
>JBBKCR010000122.1:10221736-10235926 GCA_037577295.1 Ladigesia roloffi | reverse complement strand
TACAAAGTATTGAGTGGAATTTTTGTAATTGACCAAATACTTATTTTCCACCCTATTGCACAAAAAAATTCATTAAATAATATTAAATAAAGTTATTGTTAAATTTTAGAGAGAGGACCAAACTGAACACAACACCTCTGCTAGTTAAATGAATCTCAACACTAAGAGGCATTTGCAAAATACCATCTTGATCCATTGCATTGTAGCTGTTTTGTGGAGTTTTAATTATCAGTTAAGAATTGTCCTAAATAAATTAGTAAAAACCTTGTTTTATGAAATACCAGTTCATAATATTTGCACTAGTGACTAGTCTATACTTCAGCTCATACAGAGTGATGCTTTAAAAAAAAGTCATGGCTAAATGTGGAAAACATCATCCTGTAGGTATTCAGTGGTGTATTCCCTTATAATATTTCCAATTAAAGTAACACACTGAAAATATGTTTAGAATATCTGAATAATGTACATAAAAAACATTCTGCTGTTATCATTATTACTTAATCACACTGATCTAATTAAAAAGTTGGTGGGGGGTTTTGTTCCAATCATAGGTTTTTTTTACAATCATTCTGCTAATATTTTTTATGACAAATCTGACAGAGCTTAAATTCTCTGTTTTCGTCTCATTGCCTGTTTCTGACAACTGATCCCACATTCCTTTAAAAAATCACCCCAGAATCCACACTGTATTAAATATTTATATACCCTTTCTGATGCCAACTTCCAAAAACAAATGTTGTCTGAAAAGTCAGAATTGTCTGAGAATATGTTCATTTACATTCAGGTAGTGTAGCTATCTTTCTTATTATAAGTCCTCCACAGATGATGCCTAAAATTATGCATGTTTAGATTCTCATAAAAAAATCAGGAGAGCTTAAATTCTCCAACTGAGTTCACATTATCAGTAGTGTACTCAGGGGCGCTGAAAGTGGCTGAAAGGTTAGAACGATTCTAGGGACCCAGCACAGACATAGGGCCCTGTTAGGGGCTAATAATATTATCTGAATAAAGGGGAGGGGGCCCAAAATTCTAATATTTTCTGGTGGCGCCCCTGAGTGTACTTACCATAAATAATGAAACTGCCATCATTTTATTGATATACATTTGGACAACAGTTCCTATCATTTATGACAAAAGCTGGTCAGTGTTAATACCCATTCTCTTCACAACTAATTATTTGCACTTCAAAGTGTGCAAATTTGAGTTTCATCCTGATTGCTGAGGCAGACACAGCATCACAGATCTAAACAGCTCTGTGGTTAATTGGGATGGTTGATGAAAATATCCAACCCCCTAGTGGGCTAAACAAAAACAAACCATGGCACTCATGCTGAGTGAATTTATGAGTGAGTGAGAGAGAAAGATAAAACAAATGACAAATAAATGAGCAGTGCAGAAAAGTGCACATTTCGAACATTTCCAAACTTTAAAAATATACACTGGCTTAACAAATACTGTCAAAATCATAAAAACCTACACCCCAGTATTGTATTCCTCTCTTTAGTATACATATGGTGTAGACGTTTGTGGTTTTGGGTGATGTTTTTGGAGATGATACCAGATAGAAAGATGTTGACATCTGAAAGAGGCCATATTCACTGTTAAGGAAATAATGAAAAGTTTAAAACAACCAGAGCTCTAGTGAATCTGCCTAGATGTCGTCCATGTTCATTTTACTCACATCCCCAAACCCATTACAACAGGATGGTCAGATAGCCAAACATTTCTCAACGCACCACAATAGGAAATTTATATGTTGGAAATTTGCAGAGGATGGCAGCAATTTAGCATCACCAAACATCCACATCAACAACGTATTTGAAAGGTGCATCAAAAACACATTGTTTTCAATCAGCTAGAGTTGGCTGGACTATACTTTTAGTTTGATAATAAACACCTCAAGATGAGTTTGACATAAAAAGATGGCTGTACAGAATAGAACTTCAGCTCACTGTTAAGTGGAGGATCTGATGTTTTTAAGGTGTCTTCCGAAGGCCTGGGTATTTTTGTGAGGTAAAATCTAAAACTGGGTTATGGATAATACTTTCACTAAAATCAGTCATGACACAAAATATACATTCAAATACCCAAAAAACAGAATCAAGCTTTTGGCTTGAATGGTCACCGTGCATGCTTAAACTAATCAAGCCTAAAAGAAGGAGACTCATTGCTGTCATCTCATTGAAAGTTCTAAATGTAAAGATGGCAATAGTGAATACACTTACTTCTGTTACAATATTATAACGATCCAGAGATGAGATTGTAAAATAGAAGAGACTGTGCACTTGAGATGAACTGATGAACTCATTGAGAAACCTATCACATATTATTTAAAATGCTTTCAGCACCGTGCCGTGTTACGGGCGTATTCATCCTTCTCTGCTTCACCTTAACATTGTCCACACTCAGGCCCAAGTACACATAGCTACCATAACTCACACTCACGGTAGTATGTATATGTTCTCTAAACACACATAAACCCACCTGAACACATTCACAAAACACACACATTTCTACCCCAAACTACACAAAATAACCCCCAAACACACAATAAACAACTAATAAACAGTTCGAGGCAGGAGCAATGCATGCTGGGAAAGCCCTCCCCAGCCCATCTCCGCTACAATATTATGAACTAGACCAAATACTTTACTTTAAACTTTTTCATCTTATAATTTCAGTGTGAAATTAAGTCTAACATTAGGACCTTTTAACCAATTTTTTAAAAGGGTGTCAATTATTATGGAGGAGAATGTTTTTTACTGACTACCGATCCCTACATCATCTAACTTGGCTCAAGTTGTTATCCAGGAAACTTGCCCAGGAAGTTGCACCCTCTGATTTATATATTTTTTTAACATTAAATTGTGAATCAGAGAGAGTAACCAGAAGAGGAAATGAAAACAAAAAACAATTTTAGAAGTTTAAACAATCTCCCACAGAAAGGTGAAATACATCCCCAGTGTGATGCAAACAACGGATACAAGGCACATCATCACTGCACTCTAGAGATGAACAAACCTGTGTTTGACAGTTGCCAGGAGAACGGTATTTGTCTGACTGCATTGTACCAATTGTAAAGTTTGGTGGAGGGGGAATTAGGGTGCAGGGTTATTTTTTAGTGCTGGACTTGGCCTCTAAGTTTAGGTGAAAGGAAATCTGAATGCTTCAGCTTACCAAGAGATTTTAGACCATTTCATGCTGCCAACTTTGTGAAAACAGTGCACAAAGCAAGGTCCATAGAGACATGGATAAGCGAGTCTGATATGGAAGAACTTGATTAACCTCAACCCGATAGAACACCTCTAGGATGAATTCGAGTCAGGCCTTTTCATTCAACATCAGTGTCTGACATCACTAATGTGCGTCTGGAACAATGGTCAAATATGGGCCCATAAACACACTCCTCAACCTTGCGGAGAGCGTGCCCAGAGGAGTTGTAGCTGTTATAGTTGCAAAGGGTGGACCAAGCTCATATTAAATCCTAAAGACTGAGAATGGGAGATCACTTAAATATACATGCGTGTACAGGCAGGTGAGTGAATACTTTTTGGCTATATAGTGTATATAGTAGAATGCAAACTTCAGGCCATATTATAATATAAAATATGCACAGGTTTGTGGTATTAAGCACTTTGTAGAGGTCAGTTTATGTATTAAGAGACTTATCTGATGTCAATTTGTTCAACATATCAGGCTTTAGCACAAGCTTGAGTTTTAAAGCTTAAGTTCATGCACTAATTAAAAGGAGATAATTTTTAAAAAATATATTTTAAAAGTTCTAAAGACAATTTTTTAACACCAACAATTTGCAACATGAAATGTAAAAACTTGAAAAAGAAAGAAAATACTTTTTTTTCCCTTAAGCAAAATATTGTCAATATTTACAGAGGGGACACCACCTTAATACATCTCAGATTACCCAGGAATCTCTGCAAAAGACAACAGATTATGACTGTATTTAATAAAGCAGCTGATACTAGTAAGTGTATGAAGGCTGCACTCTATGCAGAGCTTCAAGAGAAACTGCAACTCCAGAGCTCCATCTGTTGGATATTCTGATTACTTACAGCACAATAAGGAATCTCTGCTTCAGTCAATTTTTCCTTTTCCTTTTTTTTTTTATTTTCAGTGTACTTAAAAAAAATACTGGATCTTGCCAGCATTCACTACCGTTGGCTATTATGTGATCCTCCCAGAGAAAAGAATACAGAGTACCACTCAATATAAGTACATAACATTCATACAAAATAAAGAATTAATAAGAATATGTCCTTTGCTACCCAAAATCCTTTATGGAAAAAAAAGACAAGATCAACCGTCACAACAGATGGCTATGACTAAAACACACATGAAAAGCAACAATTATCAACCACAGCGTTCACCAAGTTGTCCCAACACACTCTGAATATAAAGTTTTGCATACTTTTTTGTTCTAATACAATTCATTTGCACAGGCACATTCTCTTAACTCTATAACACAGGTCCCAACAACACAGTGAAATAAATGCAACAAGTTGGAAAATCTCTCAACTATTTTCTGTACACACTATACACACGCGCGCTCACATTCATGTTTCACACTCGTTCATGCGAAAAACTGTAAAAGTGTAAATAAAAATATGGGGGAAAAGCACAAAACAAAAGTGGGCAGCAAAATTTTTGGTTTTGCATGAGTGATGCACTTCTGGTTTTTTCATCGCTACTTTTTTCTCTCTGTCCAAAAAAAAGTTTTGAGTCTTTAACTATTACATATACAGTATAGAATTTCATAGCTTTATATAAATATGTACAAACAGCACATAGTTGTGTCCCATAAGAATATTTGTCATTATATAAAAAAGTAGATAACATTAATGCCAAAAGAGGAGAAGCTTGCATTGGTAAATTTCAATAACTTAACTGCTAAAAAGAAATTTTGTTTCATACAGTAAGTGCGACAGCCTCATCTATGTCTCTGGGGGGGTGGGAACAAAAAAAAAATCTTGAGGCTTTGCTCGCATTGTAGCACCACTAGGGTCCGCACCTCAGTGCGAAGTTGAGAATTCACCTTGGAGAAGAAATCTTCCATGAGGTCATTTACGGTACCAACCAAAAATAATAAATTAGTGTTGGATAACTTACAATGGTCTGGTATTTACAGGCAAGGATGGATACGTGGCTTTTGAGAATGGTTTGTGATGGGAGTGAACAGGTGGGTCGTGATGGCAGTAAGTATTCACAGCAGTCTTGCAGCACATTAGTAGAAGGTGAAGATCTTCTCGCATTCATTTATCCTGCTCCTTGATGGAAGGCCAACGACCGCCAGGCCGATTCAGAAACCACATAGGCATGGATAACACTAGGTTAACCTGGGGCTGATGACCTCTGGAGAGATCCATCAAATGAGGTTTAGTCCCCATCACTTAAGTCCTGGACTAGGCTCAGGTGGTTCATGGCACGGCTGAAAGCGCTTTGCACAGCTTTGCGAATGCTCGAAGAGCGACCCTCCAACATTTTGATGTTATCTAATGTCTTGTTGATCCCAAAAGGTACCATTTTGGACTTAGGAAGCCATTGCCTAAGGAAAATTGAAGAATATTAATTAGAGTAAAATATTTCTCATCACCCTCCAGTGGAGGGAAAAAATGCTTTAATATTCTCAGTCCAACTTACAATGATCATTTTTCTAACATCATCTGTTTTCATTCGCAAATCATTTACTGTTCCCATTGTTTAACCAGCAGGGCCAAAGACAAACTAAAGAATAAACAGAACACTAGGAGTGTCTCACCAGTTGCGCTTGTTGTCGAAGAAGCGGACGAGGTAGAGTTTCTCCTCTGACCTGTACTGCATCAGCTCGCCGACCCTGAGAACGTCCCGTGGAGGAGTGGGGATGTACACGCCGTTGCGCTGATAACCCGCCCGGGGCATCTGCGGGTCTATGATCTACACGAATGAGTGAGAGGGGAAGTCATGAAATGTCTTTTTTCAGATAGTGACAGCGAGAGCTGTAGCTCGAGGATGGAAATGCTCATCTCTAAACTGACACACCCAAACACACAAACCCACACAGCCACCCACCCACACACACACACCCACACACACACTTTATCTGAGTCACCTGGCAAACAATGCTTTGGCTCCTACATCTCTGATTTGTGCAGCAGCATGATACTTGTGTCATCAAGAACACAAGTCACAGGATGGCAGAAGGCAGATGCATGGGATGATGGAGAAAAAAAAAGTCTCTGTCTGGCATGCATACATGCACACTCACCAAGGCAGGGTAGGAGGGATATCCACTAAGTTTTGCCCAGACTAGTTTAAAGGGTTCCAGAGTTAGTGTGGTAGTATTAGAGGGCATCCATATATTGCTGTTGTCAAGTTCTATGGAAGTAGGAATAATGATAGGTTATGAGGAGTTCACCAAAAACATGAGGCAGAACACCTCAAGTGCAAGAGCCATGGCTGTGCAATTCCAAACAGCAATAAGTAGCAAGGGCTAACTCTTCAACGTAAGAGGGATGAAGCAGAGGCAGTTTACCTGGGCAGATTTCCCCCACAACTGGTATTCATCAGACCAAGCAAATTCCACCCAAAAATCAGGTAAAAAAACATGTGCATTCTAATTTAAAGCACTGCTTTGATGAAAGACATGCTTAGAATGCAAAATACCTTACTAGACTAAAATCATCATTACTAGTCAGTCCAATAAGCACTGCATAAAAACATAAAGCCTGAGTGCTCTGGAGAGCAAATGTAAATTAAAAAATATAAAAAGGGAAAAAAGCTACAGGCATACACTTCAATGAATAGTATAACAAATGATTTTTGAATGGAATTGCACTTGTCAGTTTTGTTAGGGAACAAACATGAAACATTTAAAAGAGGATTAGCTGTGATGGCTTTAATTATGAGACAGATGCATTTGCAATTGGTATTATTCATGCAGACAGTGAAGCAAAAGCAGAGGCATCACAGAGTGTCAGCTGAAGCCATGTAGCAGAGCATTACTAAAGCAAGCAAAGAAGGATGGGGCAGCAAGCTTCCCAAAGCTGGCCCAGCAGCAGCATAGGCTCAGACAACTTTTAGCCCATGTTATTTTGTTAATACATGGCTACTGTTTCCAAACAAACACTACAATTCCACATTTTCCAAAAGCAGGCAACTCACCAGCTGCCAACTTGCTTGCTTTGGAAATGTTCCCCATTTCCATGCACGCAGTCAGTTCATTTCTGTCATCCGTCGTGTTTCGCCGTGCCATTGCCTGTTTCCCTTTCCCACTCTTGGAATGACTGACAGTGCTAAGCATGCCAAGAGTAGAGCTGTTCCAAATTGATGTTAACAGAAACAAATACATTTTCATTTGCAATATGCAAGAATGTATACATTCTGCTAAGCTGCTGTTAACTTGAACAGGGAATATTCTGTCGAAAGATAAGCTATTCAATGGTCATGCAATTTCTGAAAGTTTTTGAAACACAGACAAAAATAAAAAATGAGATCCAGTATAAGTTCAGTGTAATTCTTAGTGTTTGTACCTTATATTTCCCAGCACGCTCGTGCTTCCACTAGAGGATATGCTGGATTCAGAGGCACATCGACGGCGAGGTTCGAGCACTCTGCCACTTGGCTCTTTGTGGTGCTCCAGTACAAAGCCATTAGACAGACCTTAAACACACATGTCTCCTCAGTGGCAAAATATTTACAACCATTTATTTAACCATATGTAACCCATATCAAACTAAATATGCTCATGATGTAAGAATAATCACAAAATAATCAAATAAAGTAATAAGTACAAATCAAGAAAAAGGTGCTAAAACCCCTAAATCAATGTTTATCCACGATGTTTAATAATGTATTATATTTAATTTACCACTACGCTTCACTGGGCATTCCTCCTCATCTCCATCCTGGCTGTCGCCACTGCGAGACCGCTTCCGGGGCTGGAGTAACGTCTCCAAGCGAGGAATGACCACTGACAGGAATGTCTTGGTTCCTAACTGGGGGCAGTCCACTGGTGCTTGTCCAGTCTTTGCTGGTTTCTGTGGGCTTACACTCTTAGACTTGCGGAAAAGCACAGCGGTCCGCCTGTTAACTGTCCCTGCTGGTTCTGTGAGCGTGGAGGTAGCTACCACAATGTTGTTTTCAGACGGCCGCAGATCAGGTGAAAGTCCATTTAGCAATGAGGTAGCTTGCATCTTGCCATCAAATTTGACCTTTCTAGGGAACTTATCAGGGCTGAGCTCCATGGGTTTCAGTGCAGGGGGTTCTGAAGGACTGTCCAAATGTGTGACAAGTGGGACAGAAACTGAAGGCTCCAGTTTAGGAGGTAATGACGTGTCAACTGTGAAACGAAAGGAAAAAAAAGTGTGAACCCATTTCACCACATGCAGTTTACGACCAACTTTTATGCTTGTACCTATACCAATAACACATAACACTTATGTAAAATAAATAAGGAATAGTTCCAAATTTATTCACCTTCTTCTTCTA
Source organism: Ladigesia roloffi (assembly GCA_037577295.1). Lineage (NCBI taxonomy): Eukaryota > Metazoa > Chordata > Actinopteri > Characiformes > Alestidae > Ladigesia > Ladigesia roloffi. The sequence goes on along the minus strand of JBBKCR010000122.1, from coordinate 10,227,445 downwards.
GACAGTCTACAGCAGGGAGTGGTGTGTCCTCCTCTTGGGACTGGCTCAGTTCTGAGGGAGGACAACTGGTCTGCTGGCCCATTTCAAGTCGCACTTCACTGATGGTCTTCTTTAACAGCTTAAGACGCTTGCTTCGTGATGGACTCGTTTTCATAGCAGTGGTTAAATCCAGCATCTCCAACAATTTACTGAGCTGCTCTTCTAAAGACATGTGCTGTCGATTTGCGGGATTCAGCAACCGGTCAACTGCAACAATCAAAGTATCACAGAATATTTATTTCCATTTCCCCTACTTTCAAAGGTTAACATTACCATTCTCATCTTCTAACATAGGCACTAATTAAAGCTAATGCACAGAGAAATATATAGGCTTCATTACCAACTTCCCAAGTCAGGGTTGGAGAAGGTTCATATTTAGGTTGTTCTGGCAGATGTATTCCACTAGGGAAGTCAAAGCCTATCCGCTCCACATCTCGCCGGGCCTTCCTAAGGATTGTTCCTCCATGATCTCGCATGCGCACAGCAGCACGATAAAAGTAGTTATCCTTAGCATTGTACTTCATGCAGTTACTAATGATGAGGTTAAAATCATCCTCAAACTCATCCAAGTCCCTGTATCCATGGGCGTTGATGCGTTTGCTCATGGTAGAGAAGTCCATTGGGTTTGAGACGTGATCCAGATAATCTGGAACCTTACAAACAACAACGATCGAAAGACAGTTATGTGACACAAACATGACTGCCTGTTCAGAGCTTACATAAAATCCAAAATGCATAGCATCCTCATTTACATGTATAAAACAGACCCATGTGAAATTCAAACTGCATATAAAGAAATGGATGAGTGAGCATTACCTCCATGATATTAACAGGCTGAGCAAATATTTTTGCTTGGTCTTTCTCCTTTAGCTGTTCCAGCACAGCTCGCAACACAATAGTAAATGGAGAGAGCTGCATCTCTAGCACAGATTGCTGAAGCTTCATCTGGGAAGAGGAATCATAGATCACAAGTAAACAAGACAATTACACACAAACAAATGCTCTATAAACAAACCCCAATGGTAATATGCTATTCATAGCAAAGGCCCCAAGCCCTTAACCCCATCTCAGGGAGGAAAAATTCTTGTTTGCAGAAAATGCTTGCTTTGCTCTGACCTGCTCTCTCTTGAGCTTCTCTCTTTTCCGAACAAGCTCCAGCAGTAAGCGGGTCCGCTCCAGGTCATGCCGCAAGCGATGCAAGTCCTTTAATTGCTCCTTCAATGTCCAGCAATCGTCCTCACTTTGCTCCTGTGCAAACACAGTGTCTGTATATACAAATACTCCAAGGGAATACTTACGTCACTATGCCTCAAACCTTAAATGTCCATCTATTTCTAAATAGCCACTAATCAATGTTAGAATTCCTGACATAACTTGAAATCACTTTTCGGTTAACTAAATCACTAGTCATATAACTGTGATGAAATGGTATTTACTATTAATTATATTTTTGTTAAAACTGATTTTAACATGAAACCACAGATTCAGGCGCTTACTAGTTCTGGTGCTTTTAGTGTTTGTATGGTTGTTTGCAGACGTCGAATGAGAGGCACACCATTTCTGGACTGCCTTTTGAGCATCCAAAAACTGAGAACACGCTCCACAAACAGCCTTTTCCTTTGCACAGAGACTTGGTTGAGGATAGTGTTGAAGCTGAAATACAAAAATGAGCACAAAAAACAGTTATACTACATCATAAAATCCTACTAGGTTTAAAAAAATATGCTATGCTTTTACCAGATAGTATGTATTGAACAGAAAAGCTAACAAGCTTGCTGCAAAAACATACAGCACATCTGGATGAGCTAACATTCAGTTCCAACACCACATGGAGCTTACCTTTTAGGTGTTATACTGGGCACAGAAGGACTTGGAACCACTGAAGCCGGCTCTGCATCCAATTTCTTATTCTTCTTTTTCTTACACCCCTTTACCCTTGTCTTTCCACTTTTCTGTTTATCCTTTTGACAAAGACCGTTTTTGGGCTGGGCGTCGTCATAGATGGCAAGGGGCCTCCTGACACAACCGTTGGGAGTATGTGAACAACAATAGGCTGTTTTCTTCACTGAAAATGTTGTGGATCCTGTATCAGATACCTCTTTGACGGGCTCCATCTTCATGTATAGGCCCGCTTTCTGAGCACAGCTCACATGAAAGGCAGTATAACAATTGGCCTTGCTGCACTGAATGCAGGCACCAACACCTCTCTCTTTACAGAGGTAGCAGGTCAGTTTCCAACGAGCTGGCGGAATGTTAGCAACACCATCTATGGGCTCAATGAAGACTGTGTTGGTAAAGCCTACCTCAGGGACCCAAATGGCGCAGACCACATGGCCCCAACGATCGTCATCTGTCCTCTTAAGTGCCCCACCTTTATTGGGACAAAAAATGCAATCGGCAGGCTGGGAGGGAGACTGTAAACAATGTCGGCAAAGCCACTGGCCCTCTGGGATGTGTGGGACCCCGTAACACTCCTGATGCACTGCTAAGTTGCACATGTCACAAAAAAGAATAGCATTACTGTTTTGACACTCGCCATCCATGCAGATGCAGCATACAGCATCCTCATCAATGAGGGACTGTGGATCTCCCTGACCTTGGCTTTGAAAAAAGGATTCCTTCTCAAAGCGATCCATTAGGAACTCGAAGACATTCTGGGACACCTGGCTGTAGCCCTCAGTCTTCCTCTTCTCATTGATTAGCTCCAACCATGCATAATCTTCCTCATCCATATCATACTCCACCTCCTCATCCAACTCATCAGATGTCTTCTCCACATACATGTAATAAGCAGAGGGTCTTCGCGGCACAGCTGGAAGATTATATTCAACTGTTCGGATTTTTGGTTCTGGTAACCTGCCCTGAGCTGGAAAACTCTGCCCTGTGGTGAGTGTGGCACTCTTCTTCTGCTGGTTATTTTTGAGCCTAACAGAGCGCACCAAAACCTGTGGTGGTTTCTCAGCATTCTCCTTGTTGCTGTTGCATTCACTGATCTCCTGAGCTAAAGGATCATCACTGTTGATGACATCAAGCTTGTCAAAGATGCTGATTCGATGTACCCGTCCATCTAACTCCAACTCCACCATGCGCTGGGCCTCAGCATAGGTGAGTGTCTCACGGTTCCGTGAGGGTTTGATGGGTGATGGTGGCCTCTGTGCTGTGGCTGTACGGTTCTGTCGTGCTTTCTTCTTCATTTTCAACACCTGGAGGAACTACCAAAGAGGCATTCATGCACAAACAAAAGTGAGACAATGTGATGACAGCACAAAGAATTTAATCTAACAAATACATTTACCCAGTTAAACAGCCCAAGTTTCTGTTTTAAAGATACATTCAGCTTGATTACTGTAAAAACATTGACACCTAACGTGCTTCATAAAGAAAACTCTCAGGCAAATAACCAGGGCTGTGTCCATAGCAACCTGAAGCCAAACTTGAAACGGTCCACTGTTCAGACAACAAACACCTCAGACTGCTCTAAAGGACTTGCACGTCCTGCAACGTGTTCCGTATGAGAACATGAACATGTACAATTTTCATATTTTTAGAAAAGAAACCACGGGGATACTATACGGTTACAATTTGCATGAAGGAGTGTGAGTGCTCAGGATAAACAAGCAATGGAAACCACTGTTCAGTATCAAGCACTCGTCGAGCACATTAGACAAGTAGAACTAGCTGTCTTGCTGTGCAGCTAAACAAAATCTATAACTGATTTTATTTAATTAATCTAGACGTCCACCGCTCTAGTCTTGGCCTGTTGGCAGTTCTTGCTCTTCCTCGTCCTAAAACGTCCCTTCTTTGGCTCACTAAGAGCTTAAAAATTAGCTCATAAGGTATGGGCTAGTTTAAACTCAGCAGCACAGAGAGCCTGCAACACTGGACCCAGCTAGCGTTAGCATAACTGCTCGAGTGAGAGACTAACAAGACTGAGAGCAACCTTTAGAGCTCACTTCAGGAAGGAAAGCAGGGTCCTGAAACAAGGGCTGACCTTACCACACACATATCATTAGCCTGCAAGATTATCTGATCGTACAACACCACAAACTAACCAAGGACGATCCTGGAGACGGGCTATCGGCCCCTCTCGGTAGCTCTAGCAGGCTAATCCGAGCTACCAGTCCTCGAAATTAGGCAAAGATGGCGTCAAACAAAACAAACAAGGTCTAAAAAGGGGAACATATCGAAAGGTAAATGTCTTCCACTTCCACATCAGAGGACCTCGAGGTCCTTATACACTGAACTAGAGACACGTTTTCGGTGAAATTCTCTCAATGAAAAAGGCGGTATCCATCTTTCTTACCTTTGGGGTGTAGTAGGGTAACACCAGGGCACGCTAGCTTCTGGCTAAAGCTGCAGCAGAGGCGTGCGGGGCCTGCAGAGCCGCGGAGCTTCTTCACACTCGCTCCCCGCTACTGCAGCGCTAGCACCCGACAGGCGCCGCTTGAGCTTCTGCTCGATGTAGAAGCCACACCAGCGGCCTGAAATCAACCAGGAGCTCGCCAAGCTGCCTCAGCCCTCTCATTAATATAAGCATTCGTCTGTTGGGGCGGCCGGGCCGTCTAAGGTTCGAAACGAGGGAGGTGTGTATGCTAGCAGGCTAGCTCGCCTCACCGCTCCTTCCCCCAACAACAATGCGGCTGATCGGATCCTGCCCAGCACAACGTGACTCACCACGTCCCTGCAACGAGGAAGCGGCTCGGCCAGGAACCCAGTAGAGACCCCCTCCCCCACCACCCGAGAACACTTTACACACCCTGCATACACTCCACTAACACACACCCTACACATTCACTCACATATTCACATATACTCCACTCACACTCACTGACAAACCCAATACATACTCCATTCTTACACCCACTCACTCAATCACAAACCCAACAGACACTCCACTTTTACACTCACTCACAAATCCAACGCACACTCCCCCTTACACTTAATCATAAACCCAACACACACTCCACACTTACACATTCACAAACCAAACACACACTCCACTCTTACATACACTCACAAACCCAACACACTCACATACTCCGCGTTCACCCACGTGTGGATGGAAAACCACCTCTTTCTTGAATACATTAACTTCAGGCTTTGAACGTGTGTAATACAGTGTGACAGGATGAGGTTAAAAAACACAGACCAACAGAGAACTCAAACTGAACAGGTCTCGAAAACATTTTACTTTATCCACTTTCCACCTCGTCACTTCCCTTCCCCTCCCATACCTAAACGGTCTCAATATACCTAAAATCTTTAGGGGGCAGCAAAGTCGCAGTGAACAGAACTGATATTTTTTAATATTGCTGCCCTAAAAGTGCACCCACCACTTTATGTCAAAAGTGTGGTAGTTACCTTCTCTTTTCATGTTTTGTTTATTTTCAGTTTTACATAACCTTTTTGATACCGGAGGAAATTACATTAGTCCTATGCATTTAAGTCAATCACTAATTGAAGCTTTGAGCAGCCAGGAACTCAGCACCTGGGGAGCAGTGTGTGGGGACAGTACCTTGCTCAAGTGAACCTCAGTGGTGCCACTTGAACCTCTGGGATTCAAACCCATAACCTTCTGATCATAGGAGCAACTCCCTAAACACCAGGCCACCAGCTGCCCCCCCCCCCAAAAAAAAAAAAACAAAAACAAACAAACCAAAAAAACAAAAT
>JBBKCR010000122.1:10195440-10207002 GCA_037577295.1 Ladigesia roloffi | reverse complement strand
TGAGAGTAACATAATTTCAATTCTCTGTATGTCTGGCACATATGGCAAAATTGACAATAAAAGTTGACTTGACTTGATTTGACTTGATCTATCTTTCTGCAAACATCTTCAGCTCAGTGTTTTTGTCCTCGCTTGGATGTAGATCACTGCAATTCCTCACCAACTGTATGCAAGAAAAAACTAAATTAGATATTAATACCAGGATGGCAGTCAACTGGGCAAAAATCTATTAAGGTTCTTGCTGGAATATAGAATCCAGCCTTCGATTTTTTAAATATTGAGAGAATATACATTGACAAAAGAAATCACACAGAATATCTCACTGAACTGAATAGGAATCTTTGAGCATTTTACATAGTAACAATGCTGCTGGCTGAGTTTCTTTTTCTATTTTTGTCACTAAAATAATAATATACTTCCCTTCCCACTCTTAGGAAAATTATAGGCTTCACTAAGCTGTCTGACTCAGCTATTGTAACCCACACACAGAGGCTATTTTAGACTCTCTCACAGCTACCTCTCCTCCATTTGTCTTATATATAAATGGGGTGAGCAAGAGAAATGTTTTGAAGATGAAAATCTGACACTGCAAGGCATTTAGTCTACCAAAAGTAATCAGGTCTTTCTACACTTAACAGTTATAAATGCACTAGATTTAAAATGAAACTCAGCCTCAATTCCCCCTCATATTCTTCTACTATTTCTTACAAGTGACAAAAGAATTAGAACATTCTAAGAGGCAGTTGATATGTAGAGCATGGTGTTTCATAACACCTTACACAATGGACTTACACCACAAAGGCCTCAGTCTGTCTGATACCTGTTACCTGGACTGCCATGGGATTTGATGTCACATGACCAAAATAAAAAGGTGTCATGAATCACGTGGTTCTGGCCATTGCTCAGTATGACTCAGCAAGAGTGCAGTCCTATCTGATACCCCTGAACTGTATTGTGCTCCCTCCAGATTTAACATCACATGACCAAAACAAAGAATCACATGATCCACATGACTCAGCATGACTCAGCAAGCTCAGCATAAACACACAAAGCTCCTTCCACTAAATATATTTAGATGTCATTCATCCATTCTTATCCGCAACACGGCACAGTGGTTGCATTGTAGTGTATTTACTTACAATCTCGTAACTTTTTGCCCAGCATATTAACTGAACTGTAATTATTGTTGTGCTTTTGACTTCACTGGCACTGTTGGTTTATTGTATTGTAATTTATATTGTTTATTTAATTGTATGTGTAGTCTGTGTCCTGTAAACACATGCCAGGTGCATATTTTGCTTTGAGACCCTGGACGAACATGGTTCCTTAACCCTATGCACTGTATATTGTTCTAATATTGTCCCTTTTGATCTTAATGTGGCACACTATATGAAGTCTACATTTCCTCAGTGTGAAACAATTGAGGCCATGACTCTTCAAAGTTGGCCCAAAAGAATGTTTAATTTGTCCCATCAAATAGCCCCCTCACAAACCAAAAGAACAAATATAACTTTATAATGACTGCTTTTATTTTGTTACAGTTTTTCATAATGCAGATAATTGTGCAAAATTATATTAGCAAGCTAGTTAGCTGTTTGACTTATGGGCTCTAGCCCACAGAAACACTCATTTCTGGCCTCCCAAGAAATAAAATATAAATAAAAACTCCTCTTGTCTGGCTTGCATATAACATTATCTGCTCATTTAAATCCCTTAGAGCTGGGACCTTGCTCTTCATGTGAATGTATTCAAAGAATATTACTTATTGCCTGCAGTGAATAATTTAAGGTTTATATGTTCAGTAGTCATAGCCTCTGTTTCTGGTTACTGCTTTTGCAGACCATGGGATTTACTCATGATCTTTGCAAATGCATGTGGATACATCTGAATTAGGTTTCCACTGTAACACCATGTGTCACTCATTGAACCCCTATGGCTGGTGGCTAAGGTTAATGAATTTGGGCAATCGGGTTGAGGCAATGTTAATGCCTCTCAGCTTGACCACTGACCCACAATTACCCCTACCTTGCCTTTTAGAATACTTAATTGCCTTTTATAACATATGTTAATTTGTTAATCAGTGGGAGGCAGAGGTTTTAAATGTGTACTTCCTCAGTGGACACCAGCTTACTAGACAAATTATACCAAACTACTCTGAAGAAAACAATAAATGCCAAATAAACTGATTAAAAAGAGCTGGTTAATTCTTTTTACAGAATACTTTAATTTATAATCACACAACCTGCTTTTCTAATGTATTTATTGAATTCAACCTCTTTTTATTGATAAAAAAAATCTAAATTAGGCAGAACCTTCATTTTAATATAGAAATTGTTCACGTAAGCTTAATGTCACCTGAAATCAATGCAGTGATTTAATATATCACATTAAAAATACCATGAATATTCTTGGATGGTCTGTTGTATTGACAGGAAACATAATTTTTTTTACATTTTTAAGTGATTTGCAGGTACATTTGGTCTATTAACTCAAAATAATGCATATGTATAGAAAGTTTGTCAGTATGGTAAGTAATATGATGCCTGATGAAAGCAAGCTGAACAGCCTACACTGCGTGTGCCAGCAATGAAGCTCACTGTGATTATTCGGACCCTAAATAGCATAATGTAGGTCAACTCAGGACAGAGTGGGGTTTTTTGCCAGCCTTTTTTAAATGTCTGCACAGTAGTACATGTGTTTAATGGGGGACATATTAGATTATACAAAATCTGTGACGACACACAATCTAGGAGTCTTTAGTATTTGTATAAAGTTACAGATGATGAAGTGGTAACAGTAACGATGAAGAATTACTGCTTCTAATCACTGGTACAAATTACAACTTGCATAAAGGTCTGTAAGAGAACATTTTGCTGCACGTAATGGATCTGTGTGTTATTAATGTTGCACGAAAGTTGATTTTGATAAATTTGATAGGCTCATATTCTTCTTCTTGTACATCATCACTTTAAAACTCTTGTTCTAATTGAAATGTCCCATGAAGAAGTAATACAAAGGCATCTTAACATTTTTTTTTGATCACAGTTTGCTGATGGTTGAACAGTAATACAACAGTAATCCAACGAACTGAAAATAATTAAGTACACATTGGACTGAGGTAATTAATTTGTAAACTTGTTTTTGCATTTGAGAAGGAACATCTGAAAGACCACAATTGTTTTTTACAACAAAGCAAATGTTCTGTCCTCAGTTCGCTCCTCATGGCCTTTGGCCACTTTTCAAAGCTTATTGGTTCAGTGAGGTTAGCCTAAAGCATGCGATATTCTCAGTCATCTGAGGCCAATCTTTCTCCAGGGTGCGTTCGTTCACATTTTGCTTCAGTGGCCAGATCATCAGCTTGGACTTGTGCAACTCAGGCAAATCTAACAAAGCCCAGGGGCATCCCTCCTTTTCTTGAGTTACAATGCTTTTGTATTTTTTATCAAAGTAATGGCATCTGTTTTTGGCTGTTGCAGTAATTGCATTGCTTTTCCACTGACTGGTACCAGCTTTGTTTGATTCAGTTTGGTTCAGTTTGGTTGCAGACCTAAATTTTTCCATTACAATTAAAGTATTGGTGCTGAGGTAAACACACATCAAGCTCCTATTTAACCAGGAACAGCCTTCCTTTCTGCCATAATTAATAAGTTTCCCAGTGCTAACACCAGAGATCTTCACAAGTCATTTTTACCAAGTCACCTCAAAAGTCTGCGACTTAAGTATCCTGAGGTACAAAAAGTGAAGGAACGCAATCTGGAGAAAGTTTGGCCTCTGATGACTGATAATATCGCATGCTTGTCTGGATCAATCAACAACACTGACATAATCAATAGCTACCACAAATCAGTAACCTCCAAAATGTACACATTACAATTTAGTATTGGTTCAGCAGGCTTGGAACCTCAGCCAAGGTGGTACCAATATAGGTACAGGGTACCAGGCACCAGATTTTAATTATGTAAAAGTAATCAAATCGAGTAGAGTTGAAACGAACTGAGCTGGTACCAGTCAGTGGAAAAACCCCATAAGGTGAAGCTTATAAAGCAATCAGCCAATATACAACATTGACTTTTTATCAAATGCAGCAGGAAAAGAACTTAACACGAGATAAGACAGACCCATTCAATGTTTCATGCATTTAATTGCACTTTCTGACAGACACAATCCAGTGACTGTCCAGTACAAACCGTAGCAAACATATTATATGAACTCAACCTGTGCTCCAAACATTGTTTTGTATTTCTTCTGGTGTGTCCTCAAGTATCATAATCTCCTTAGGGAAAGACTGTTATTATTATTTTTTGTGGTTATTATCCAATTGCTCATGGTCAATCCACACATAAATACAAAGTGTTAATCCCTTCTCACAAACATATTTTGATGTGCACTATCTATAAGGCTTTTGGATTTACCCGTGAGGATTCATCTGAAAATCTGCTCCTCCTGTATGAATTCTCTGAGCAGAATCGCTGAGCAGAAGTGATTGTTATGATATGAAATTAACAAATACTTTCTCAGGAAACCATGCTCAAATTGAGTTTTTTAAGATAAGATAAATATATATATATTTTTTTTTGTAATAGATATTATAATTTTTACTGTGGACTATATACACAGAATTTCTTTTTCTCCATATAGTAAACAATTAACTCATCAACTCTGGATGTGAACTGTGTAAACTTTCTGTTCAGTGACTGATATGCTGACAGGACATGTTTGTGATGGATGTGAATGAGGTCACATGCCTTCAGGCAAACAGGAAGCACAGGTCCAGCGGTCATGATCAAGAACTGTCAATATAGCTACAGAAACGAAGAGTACAAAATACATTTTTGTGTGAAGCATTGCAGTTTTAAAGGCCAAGTCCAAAGGAAAAGATCCTGCACAAAAGACCTTGTAGATGTCCAGATGCTGATAATTTAAACATCCATTTGACATGCTGTCAAATTAGATTCCTATTAGGGCAGCAGGAAGATGGGCAAATTAGTGCAGTGACCCTCTTTCCTCCCAAACATACACATCTGGTGTTAAGAGAGATGAATGGACTTTAAATGTGTTTATACGGAAGTGTGTGTGTGTGTAAGTGTGTATGTATGTAAGTTTGTGTGTGTGTGTGTGTGTGTGGAGCTGTCCAACCAGAGTCCATTTGTAGCAAAAACAAACCCATATCAGACATATGGAAAACAGGAAGAAGTGCTGGACAACGGGGGGATTTAGGGGGCATTTTCACAACAGGACGTGTTGGGGGAAGTGGAGCCCTTTGTCAGAGCTGCTGTGTTTTTGATGGGTCATTAAGTTTAGTCGGCTTGAGGCAGGCTGTTCCAGAACAATGACTGTCGTAAGTGTCAAAGATCTCTACTATTATAAAAATGACCCAAACCTTACTATGTTACCTTCATATTGTTTCCCTGTAGCAACATGGAACGGCAGAATTAGAGCATCTAGAAAAATGCAGGAAGTTAGACAACATGCACAGCAGATGTGTGAAATAACAATTAAACCATAACAATAAATGAAACTGACCATGTAAATATACAAACACAAATTCTGTCTTGATTCTGGTGCATTTTTAGTCTGTCAGGCTGTGTCCAGAAAATCAGTTTTTTGTTAGTGGCTGGGGATTAAATGGCATAATAAAAAAACCAAAACACATGTGGAAAAAAGCTATGATGGCTACTGCGACACAGCAATAGATATTTATTCCATCTTTTACATACATTTCTCTTCAGCTGAGTCATTACTAATTCCCACCCACAAACACTGGGAGCGTGAAGGCCTGCATGTGCTTCTTCCTTGGTGATGAGATTAAAGCACAGCATTAACTTTATGCACCTGTCACATTGTTCAATTGAAAATTTTAAGTAACCCCTTTTAAACTGCCTCTCCTTTGTTCTTGGCTAACAGTAACCGGCAGTTTTCTAATGTTTAGGATTTAAATAGTTGTGTCTGGTTCCTGGAGGATCTGGAAACGACCTGCAACAGTGATATCTGTGAAAACTTCACTGCTCTACTTATCTCCAGGGCAGTGTATCTATTTCAGCAATAGGATGAATAACCTTGTTACATAACCTTATTATCATGGATAATATTGAAGTTTGTTCATGCCCAGGAATTAGTCCATCCTGTTGTGTCTGGTTTGCTAAGTTATTGAGGTCAGTGTCTATAGCACAGCTCCTCTCTGTGTTTGTTTACTTCTGAACTGCTAGGGACAGAAGAGGAAGTGATGCTAACTAGTGTGTAGTAAAGCCTGCTGGCAATGCAAGGAGGAAAAGGGAGTGAGGAATTAGGTCAGGCTAAATAAAGTAGCAGTCACTGCAGTATGGGTCATGTTAGCCACACTGTCATCCTGTGTTGCGTTACATTGACCCCAAGTGTCACATAGACTGGCTTTATTCAAGCTCCCCTCCCTCTGCCAAATGACAATAACGTAAGATCAAAAATAGTGCAATGAAATTTGAGCCACATTTGAGACTCCATGTCTTTGTCCAGCCCCTATAGCTGATGTTATTGAAAACGCTATCTGTGTTGTGATTGACCTATTTGTTTGCTAAAAGTGTCAAGCAACCTAATTCAGATGGTACTCTCCATGCCAAGGAGATTAAGGGTTCTTCCACTCATAACAGGAGTGCTTACAGTATCCATTTATGACAGCATCAAAAGGAATACATTACAGGCACAACACCAAAGACTGGTAAGATTACCGTGATACCCCATTCCACCTCAGGTAGACTCATGTAGAGCACCACTCGTCACCACTCATCTCTAAAGAGTTAATCCTTGCTTCTCACTGTGTTCCATGCAAACTCTTAATCAACACCTCATGGATTGATGCTATTTATGGATGCCTTCATTCTATTTCCGGGACCTGCCTCAGTGATGGCTCTATTCTCAGCACCATTCTGACTAGTAACAATAATTTCTTCTTTTCTGATCTTGACAAGGGAAGAGTTGCTTCATTTTGTAATGCCGGTTCAGAGAAAATAAATGTGACATGGATGTTGCATTTTGGGGAAAGAAAACTGAGGAGGTGGTCCAATGACGCATCTCTGGAACATAAATTAGGATCAATGAAAATGAACTCTGTAACCTCTTTCCTGCAACCACACATTTCTGATATTTTCTGGCAACAGCCATGTTAACACCTTAAACTTTGCACTACCAAAAAACAGAGATGTTGGAAAGGGAGATCATCTTATAAGTTTATCTAATATAGCTCATTATGTAACAGTCATAAGAATGCTATAGGATTATCTGCTTGTATCAATTTTATTTATTTTAGGAGGTAACTTCAGCAGCAGATAATTTAGCATAGTAATGAATATTTCAATACAGCTTCAAAAGCTTTACTTAGGGAACATACATTAGCCACATTCCTTTAACTCCAGAGTTTATGCTTCTTGCTTGAAACCAGGGTTCATTATTTTATTTTCTGCATTATACAATTATGAAGGGGCCCAAAGATGCATCTTTCCTCTGGGAAAGAGAAAGTAATGTGTAAAAACTTAAATACTTATTTAATTAACAAAATAGAGCCATGTTGTAGCTCTTTGAGCAAATGTATATTTGCATCTAATTGACCATAGTTAGTTTCCATTAATGTTTTGGATAAAGAGATAAAGATTATGACATCACTCCAAATAATGCATGTGATATTTGGTTGAAATCTATTGTACTGTGTAGGAAAAGAATAAAAAATGCATGCAGTTTTTACTTTTTATAGACCAGTGTTAATTCAACTTCTTAACGGAGCATTCAAGAGTTATTATTCTTGTTAACGAGACAAAATTAGACTCTAAGGCCTTGCCTCTTTGTTACCTAGTATTGTACACTATAAGGACAGTCAAGCAATGGGGTTTGTTGTGTCACACATCTTTTGGAAATCTGAGAGTGCAAAGAGAGAGAGAGAATGGATTTGTCTTTCTCAGCCTGGCACCACCGGGCAGCAAGTGACAGTGATAGACTGCTCTGAACTCCCTCACCCGTCTGGGCTTCCATTTACTCATGTATACCGCTGAGCAGTGTTGTGCATGAATACCTTCAATGAACATGTTCCTATTTTTCATGGAACTGAACAAATTGATTTTCAAATTATGAACGTAACCATGACTGACGTTAATTTTCATGGGACTGAATGCAGTTCACGTTTTAACGTGAACTGCAGGCTATAGTGATGGGAACTTCAGCTAATTTCAGAGAGTTAGCTCTTGTGGCTCGGCTTCCAAAGAAGAGCTGGTTCTTTCAGCTCCCAATAGGCTCTTAGTTTATTATTATTTTAGCATAACTTGGCAAATATTAATGTTTGTGTGTTGAAAAACCCATTGACTAATTTTGTATTTTTTCAGTTTTATCTTTAAGGGTTTTACTCCAACTTTTAATTTTAACACTGCAAACAAATCTGCAGAACAAAAACAGAACCAAATTGAGTAACCAAACAGTATGACCTCAGTGCAGGCTGACATTCAGAGAAATCAAATGCCTCAGCTTGGGTGGGCTGATGGGGTTTGCTTGTGTAGGGCTTGAAATTAGTAAATTATTATTACTACAGATGAAGGATGATAATCATGAAACAACTGAGGAGATATCTTTGGTCATGGCTCCTAAACAGTGGTCCAATATTGCACTGTGAAAGAGTTTCAAAGACAGCCGTCATCATGGTCTCATTTACATTTACATTTACAGCATTTACATTGCCCAAAGATTTGTTTTCTGACAATGTCAGAAATTTAGGATGACCATAAAACAGTGTGTGCACTGCTACGGCCTACGCCGATTGACGAGGCAATTCTGATGAAACATGAATGGTGGGCAAAACCCGAACAGCACAGAGGAAGGAAAACCGGTATGTGCAAACGCCCTTTCATTCTATTTTTCTCCACACAAATTAAAAGCACAATTGCCAAAGTGAAATAATATTTTTTGATTAATGTAAAACTAACATATGCTGCTGATGTTTTGTTCTTCTAAAACAACTTGCATCATAGCTTACAATTCAATAGGTATCATCATCATACATCTGCACACCTATGAACAGACCATCATACACCTTACATCATGCCCAAGTTTATTAGATCCATGTTGAACAGTGTGATTTGCAGAAGATCTTATTGCTGAAATTGCTTTAGAAGGCATTTTACAGGAGATTTTAAGTACTGTAAATAATACAAAATCAAATCTTAATAAGATTGCAATGCAAACTGATGCAGATTTTTGGGAAAATAAATGGTAGAATAAAAAGTCATCTATGCATTCTTCTTCAACACTATACACAAATGCAATAGGAGATTACAAGTTGATGTTGGTATGTTGGCAGTCACAGGTATCCATGCCTGGGAGTGTTGGTAATACCTCGCTCCATCACCCAGTGTGAGGCTTGCCAGTGCGGGAGTCTGTAAGTTGAAATTACAGAATTGGCAGTTGTCCACCAATTACATTTGAGTGTCTAAAGACACATCTTTCAGTTTGTAAAGTCGCATTTGTTGGATTTCTTTGTTTCAACATGCTACATGCTACATGCTAACCCCCACCATCATAGCTTGGCAGCATCATTTGATGGGGAGACATTACTAGTAGGTAAGAATTAACTATGACTAAAATTGTGGGAAGTAATATATATTTATAAAATACTATTAAAAAATACTATATATTATATACATATAACATATTTTAAAAATACAGTAAAATATACAGTAATTTTTTTCCCACATAAAACATGTGAAAATATTTGCTTTTATTAATGTCATTGCATTTATTAACGGCTAGCTTAATCAAATCCTTTAGCAAAAGAAACTCTTTTTCTGAGGACAGTGGATGTGTTATACTTCTCAGTGAATGGGGTTGTAGCTGTGGCACTAAACAGCCCAAGGCAAACACACACACACACACACACACACACACCATTCACAAACAAATGTATACATTTCTGTTGTACTCCACTTCCTGCAATCCAGACCACCAGCAAAATGTCCAGCCCATGCCCTCAATGACATCCCTTCGTCTGCTCTCCAACACGATGATCTCATGCCGGAAGCTCAGCATTCTGCCTCCCTGAGAGAGGAGGCCTTTTGTTCCTGAGCACAGAGGGCCCCTCAACAAACAGCCCAGAGATTTTCTCACCCAGCCAAGCAACCACAGTGAGAGTGAGAGGAATGAATAAAAAGAGGGGGGTGACAACAGTGGGTTGAAGCATAAGTTAATAGATTGATAAAAATAATTAGTTTCTAATTTGTATGTGGGTGGGTGATCATTTTGCCAACACACTATAACAGTATACATGACTAAATTTTGTTAGAAATGAGTCATATTATAACAACACACAGAGTGGGGAAATAACCATCGATATAGACACTATGTAAAGTAGGAGGGACTTAATAGAGAGACTTTTTGGTTCCCTTAAGTGGAGCAGTAACTGGGTTCAGGCAAGCTTCCAGAAACACTCTCTCCTTTCCAGATGTAACACAAAAAAAGGTTGCTCTGAAGCAGCAGCAATGACCTCACATCTGACGCGGTGGGTGTCAGGGTCCATTTTTAAATTTCCACTTCACGCAATGTGTTTTCTTAAATCCTGAAGGTATAGAAGGAACCAGGCCCAAAGCCACCTCCTTGGAGCCAGAAAGTCTGGCAAGTTCGACCAAGCAACAAGAGGCAATTTAATCCTGACAGATCCCGTCAAGTTCAGAAACAAAACCCTCATCCATCAAGTCCTTCTGAGCTTGGAGCAGCTTCGGACAAGTCGTGTGTTGTTCACAACTATCGCTGTTAAACAACGTGTAAACTGTTCTTGCTAGCAATGTCTCCTCTTCTTTCACAAAATATTCTTTATCCTCTGAGGTAATGGGAAATGTCTTTGCCTTTAACAAACAGAGCTTTAGGATGCTGCAGTCAGTTTGTGTTTGATCTGCTCTGCAGAGGAAACATGAGAAGAAAAGCTGATAGAAAACTCACGACAAACAGCTTTAAAAAAAGTGGATCATTTTTGCACACCTGCAGAAATGTTGTGTGAAGTCGTATCACATTAATTCTATGCTTATACTGAGAATAAAACTCTGCCACCTCGCAGCCGTACCATTCTAACACACTAACATCTTTTGAAAATACATAATTTTGTAATTTAACGATTTTCATACTCCTTCTATTCATTCCTTTCATTCCTATGTTTTGTCATATTTGCCTTACCAGATAAGTGGATTCAAGCCATGCCAGGGAAAACACAGAGCCAGAGGACTCCTTTACTGCAGGGTCAGGCATTCAGGCATATAACTTCCAATTGGTGTGCAACACATATGCAATTGACCACTTGTGGAGAATATGACTCATCTTTGTAATTCCCTGGCTTTATGCCTCGCAATCCTCCCAGGTATAAAAGAGTTAGCAAAAACATAATTTGCTTACTGTTATCAAATGACAAAATATTGATATTAATGCTTATTAAGACTTTTTCCAGAACCTTGCTTGTTTATCTTTTCCAAGGGCACCAATACGCTGACTGTTGTTGGTGTGTGTGTGTGTGTGTGTGTGTGTGTGTGTGTGTGTGTGTGTGTGTGTGTGTGTGTGTGTGTGTGTGTG
>JBBKCR010000122.1:10161335-10180042 GCA_037577295.1 Ladigesia roloffi | reverse complement strand
AGCCTAATTATTGTCTACATTCTCCCTTTTCTTCTGTTTCTTCTAGCATGTAACAACAGATGAAGTAACATCAGAAGAAGAGGAGGAGGAAGAAATGGCAGAGGTTTTTGCTTTTTTTTTTTTTTTTTTTCAAATCAAAGATCTAGTTTTTTGCTTTTTTCTGATAAAATTTGGTATTGATTTTGTATTTTGTTGTCCTGAAGCAATTTATGTATATATTAAGGCGTGTGAACACACCACAGCATAATGTGAACAATGTGAAATTCTTTCTCTGTATTTAACCCTTTCACAAAGTAAAGTTTTTTACCTTGCTCAGAAGCAGTTGGGACTCAAATCCCTTCTGATTGTAGGGCCAACGTCCTAACTATTAGGCCATCCAGATGCTCCACTGCATTAATGGATATTTCGAATAAATTTCTGGGTCTTTCTGTGGTAGCAGGACCTTGAAGATTTAGACCACTATGAGATGAAAGAGGAGGAACCCGTAGATGGCAAGAAATCGGAAGATGATGGCATAGAGAAAGAAAACCTTGCCATATTGGAGAAAATTCGCAAGAACCAGAGGCAGGACCACTTGAACGTAAGTGTCAACTCGGTAAGGTCATTTTTTCTACAATTTGAGATGTTTTTTATTATAACTGTTTTTTCTTTTCTTTTTTCCTAATCAACCATTTTGTCTTTCACCCACAACATTCTTAAATCCTCACAATTCAGTTGAACATATGACTGCCTGGATTTAAATAAGATTAAAACATGTATTTCTTTATTTCTTGTCTTTTATCTCTCAGTATTTTTAAATCTGACACAAATACCCATATTAGTGCATTTACACTTTTTTAACTTTTTACATTTAACAGGGATATAAAAACACATTTTAACAATCTTTGACTTTTTGTGTTGAAGACAAACTGATGCATGGCGAATGTTAATAAGCTGGTTCTTTTTTGTGCTAAAATTAGTGTGTTTGTACAAAGTAATTTTTCTAAAATGTCTGTGTTTTAATGTTTTTTCAGGGGGCAGTCTCTGGCTCTGTTCAGGCTTCTGACCGTCTCATGAAGGAACTCAGGGAGATCTATAGGTCACAGAGTTATAAGACAGGTCAGTGTGCATGTACTTATGTACAATTATATAAATGAAAATTCATTTGGCAGACTTGAGGTTTCTCCTTTTTTTGGTAGCGTTAAGAGAGCATTAGGGACCTCAGTCTCAAACTTGCCTAAAAATGTCTCGGAGAAAATGCTAAACTATTGTTCTCCCACAAAAAAACATTAGAAACTAATTGTTGTAGACTGCATACACATTTGAATGTGTTTTTTGTGTGCATAAATTTTATAAGAGGCTACTGATCTAGGCAAAATTTGTGGTGGGATGAAAATTTGGAATTGGAATCTGCTGTTTCTGTTTACCTAGCATGTTCAAAGTTTTGAGGAACCAGCGGGAGATCCGAGTCCCAGATCACTGCTGCGTGAGCAGCCAGAATGCGCAGTTCAGTTGAGTGAGATGTGGAAGAAAAAAAACAGCAAAATGACTAATAAATTATGTTTCGTGAATGTTTTGCTGATTCTGACTCTGAAGGGGAATATTTGCTTTTTGGGAAAGACGCTCGCGCATCTCCCGGTTTAACTTTGGAGCGCAGCTGCGCGACCGTGCGAGACGAAAGTGATCACGAAGCACAAACACATGTTTATTTCAACACTTTGCCCATCGGGAAAATGTGTGGAAGTGGTGAACCTGGCCGTACTGTCTGTAGGAAAGCTGTTGGTCGAGCTAGAGGCAGCAGGAGAGGGGGAAAATTGTGTTGGAAGTAGCTACATTAATTTTCTTCATCCAGAACTCCAGAGGGGCGGAGTCTCAGTGCCGGCCATAGTGTGTGTGTGTGAGAGAAAACTGGGAGATGTAGTTTATCAAACTGTTATAAACTGTAACCTAATTCCTAGGTTTGGTTCAGTCAGTGATAAAAATGTCATGACCATTGAAACCTAAGTTATAGGCTTGTATTCAATAATAAATGGTAAAAAAAAAACAGCTTCTTGTAACTCTGTATGTGTCTGCGATTAAATGTGATTAATTAGATTAATCGGCACACCATGTAATTAATTAGATTAAAATGTAATCGCTTGACGGCACTAGTATATGTATGTATATGATGTGATCTCTCATGGATTCTCCTCAGGGGATGCTTTTTGTACCCAGTTAGCTACTGGTGTTTCACAAGAGTGGTGGTTTGCATTAACAACAAAGAATTTCATTGCTTTTATTATATTTTAGGTATCTATTCAGTGGAGCTAGTCAATGACAGTCTATATGAATGGCATGTCAAATTAAGGACGTAAGTGCAGTCTTTTTTGTTATTGATCTTGTTTTTTTATATAAATAAATGCTTATGTTTCTACAGTTTCTCAAAAAGGTTCTTACCTTTGTTTTCATTAACACTCTGTTTTTTTTTACAGGGTAGATCCAGATAGTCCATTACACAGTGACTTGCAAGTCTTGAAGGAAAAAGAAGGGGTGGACTATATTCTCCTCAACTTCTCTTACAAAGTGAGTTTTTTTTAATTATTTTTTTATTTTTTTATTATTTGACATATGCACTCAAGTAAAACTGCTACACAATTTACATCTTTTTTTTCTTGCAGGATAACTTTCCTTTTGATCCTCCCTTTGTACGGGTAGTGTCTCCTGTACTCTCTGGCGGGTCAGTACAGTACAGTGTTTTCACAAATCTGTTTGTAACTATGTAACACTTTTCCTAAATATATTCCCCTTATTCTTATAGTTGGGTTGCTCTGGTGACTTTCATTGCTTTTGCTAAAGAACATGACCTCCCAAACAACTCAAAATGAGGCTGTGCCCTAGAGATTATTTAACTACAGAAATGTTTGTTCGAAAGGGGCAAGCCAAGTGAGAGACAGAATGAAAAAAATAAAACAAAGAAATCACAATGTATGATTTGTAAAGAATTCACCTTGTAATCTTAACTAGTAGCACCTGTCTGAAATGTTTAAAGACACCTGTCCACCCCACAGTCAGTCAGACTCCCAACTACTGTCATTGTCAAGAGCAAATAGCTGTCAAAAGGCACTATAAACAAAATTGTGGACCTCCACAAGACTGGAAAGGGCTACGGGGCAACTGCGGAGCAGCTTGGTGAAAATAGATAAACTGTTGGAGCAATTGTCAGAAAATGGTAGAGGCTAAAGTCGACCATCAGTCTCCCTCCGACTGGGGTTCCATGCAAGATCTCACCTGGTGGGGTATCACTGATGACAAGAAAGGTGTGAAAACAGTCGAGAGCTACACAGGAGGAGGAGCTGGTCAATTACATGAAGAGAGCTGGGGGACCTTTCGAAGGTCAGTAGAACAGAACGCTGTCATGGTTTCAAATCCATGTCCAGGCCGGTCTGATGTTTGCCAGTGACCATCTGGATGATCCAGAGAAGTCATGGGAGAAAGTCATGTCTTCAAATGAGACCAAAATATAACTTTTTGCTCAAAATTTCAGTCGCCATGTTTGGTGGAAAAAAACAGGAGGAATTGCATCCATAGAACACCATTCCTACTGTGAAGCATGGGGGTGAAAACAACATGCTTTGGGGTGAAAACAACATGCTTTGGGGGTGCTTTTCTGCGAAGGGGACAGGTTGACACTGTATAGGGAGAGGATTAATGGAGCCATGTATTGTGAGATTTTGAACAATGACCTTCTTCCATCAGTCAGAGTACTGAAGATGGGTCGTGGCTTTTTCTTCCAACATGACAATCACATGAAGCCCACAGCCAGGATGTTCTGGAGTGGCCTAGCCAGTCTTCAGACCAAAATCCAATCAAAAATATTTGGAGGGAGCTGAAACTCCATGTTGCTGGCTCCAGCCCTGGACCCTGACCGATCTAGAGGAGATCTGTTTGCAGGGGTGGGCCAAAATCGCCGTTGCAGTGTGTGTAAACCTAATTAAGAACTACAGGAAACATTTGACCCCTGTAATTGCAAACCAGCCTTCTGTACAAAATAGTAACACTGATTTTCTCAGGTGTTGAGCTGGTGTTGGGCCGGTCCACGCCCGGTACCGATACAGAATCTGATAAAATATTTTTTTTTACGTTATTAGCATTAGGATTATTTTTGTTGACATTGTACTGTTTATCAGTAAGGTTACATCACAAAATAAATAAATTATTAAACACTTATTAGAAGAACCAAAAATATACACAACTACACTGAATTTAAAGGCATTCCAAAATCATTTATTTACACTTTAGAAAATATGTCCATTTTACATAATAAACTGTGTAAACATGTGCAAAACTAATACATTTTAAGTAATGTGTGATTTCCTGAAACTTTTTTTTACGTTGTGTCTCTCACAATGGGAATGTACCTACAATTTGAATTTCAGATCCCTCCATGATTTCTGATAACTTGTAAAATTGCAGGGTGTTCAAATACTTATGTTCCTCACTGTACTTCATGGATCATTTTCACTTATTGTGAATGTTACTTCTAGATATGTTCTTGGAGGAGGGGCCCTGTGTATGGAACTGCTAACCAAACAGGTTTGAATTGTTTATGGCTTTTAAGATTGTCTTTAACTGTAACATGTAGAACATTATATCCTAAACCCACTGTTTTTTACACCCTCAGGGCTGGAGCAGTGCCTACTCTATAGAGTCTGTCATCATGCAGATCAATGCTACTCTAGTCAAAGGGAAAGCTAGAGTACAGTTTGGAGCAAATAAGGTTTGTGCCAGGTTATTTTGCCACGTGTCTGAAAGCTTATAATAAAGTAGGATTACCTACTATGATTTCTGTTTTTGTTTTTTTTGTTTTTTTTTATAGAACCAGTATAATCTTGCCAGAGCACAACAGTCATATAAGTCATTGGTCCAGATCCATGAAAAGAATGGTAAGTGTAGTGTCCACACTTTCACAAATGACTTTGAGACTCTTTATTTATTTTGGATGTGAACTTATTTCATTTTCTAAATGTTTGTGTGTTCCTGTTTTTCCCCACAGGCTGGTACACGCCCCCTAAAGAAGATGGCTAACAAGGTGGCATTTCTTCTTGCACACTGGGAAAATGGGATTTTTGATCAACGATTTGCTTTTTATTTTTGTAGTATTAACTCTCCCCCCAATCCTTCACTTCACCTGGAGTGCAAGGGCCCACTGGTCTCTGTGGACGTTGTGCATGTGCGTGTGTATGTGCACTTGTCCTTTCTATCTGTTTGTGTCTTTCTCCATTACTTGCTGTTTCTCTTGTAATCACTCTCCCCTGCTCTCATTTCTTATATTCTCCAGTTCACTGCAGGGAAACGAGGGATGTGTAAGAGACACAGAGACTTGGTACTAATGGGTGTCTTGCACAGAGTGATTTTAGATGCCATGAGACTTTCAGTTTGGTTTTACTGTCTGGAACAGGTATGGCTCCGATTAATGCCTGAATGGATATAAAAGAAGTTTCTGGATTTTTATCCCCCTTCCTGCCTTTAAAGGATTCTTATGACTTCGGCAGAATTGATTGAAATTCAAACAGGAATGGATGCAATAAGAGACAATATGAAGATGTGCCACTTCTCTTGTATCTCCTGGCACCGACCTTCTTTATCTTGTGCATTCTGTGTTCACACGTATCGGTACATACAATGCTGATATTGTTAAGGAATCCTTATTTGCCAGAGTTATATGCTCATGCTTCTTAAGCAGCCCTAATTCCAATAATTAAAGTTAAGATAAGGGAGAGTGTGACAGTTGTGTTCACAAATATTAACTGTGGATGAATACCACTCCCTTTCCTGTATCTTGCTTTGTAGCCTGTGATTTATCGGCCTGTAAAGGTCAAATACAGGCTTTGATTACAATGGGCTGTAGAAGAGAATGTGTCGTACTATGGTTGGACAGAGGTCTGCTTGTATACTTGTAAATGGGTTTGAGGTGCAACACATCTTTATTGTGCCGTTCATGTGAAGTACTCCCCACCCCCCTACCCCAACCCATTTTTATTCTCTCTGTTTTCCCTCAGCCTTGGCATGTGCCACAGTGTTCCGTCAGTCATGGAATTTTTCAGCTGAGGACTTCATGTTTATTTGGATGGTTTGAAATGGTGCAAAACAGAGAGGGAAGAAGCACTGAAAACTCTTATTTATTCAGGGGTTTCCAACCATGTACTCAAGTTTCTGAAGGTATTAAGATATTCTTTTACTCATTTTAGTCGTGACCTTGACTTGTACTTCATTTACTAATCACTGATACCAGTTCACCAATGAACCTTAAGTTATAAGCAAATTAATGATTATGTATCAGGGTTTTTGTTTTTTTATTTTTATGTTCGTTTGTTTTTTGGTTCAGTGAGAAAAAATCAGTCCGTATCCATTAGCTAGCGTACACATAGTGTAAATGGACATTGATGAGGAATACTTCTTTTCTAGTACTGCTACTTTAACTTTTTTAATATCTTCCAAGAAGCTTCCAAGAAGTCTACTAGACTGACATTGTTACAGTGGGTAAAACTTTGTGTCGTGCTATGTGCTTCAGCTGGTTGGATCAGTGTTTATTTGCACATCGTAAAATCCTTGTGTTTTCAGTGCTTGCTGCAAACAGACTGGTCTTTTTGAGTTCATCTCACAATTAAGTGGTAACTCAGGACAGAAAACCAATGCATTGCCACATTTCATCACCATGCATTACTATAGGCCCATACTAATGAAGTATACAGCCCTCCCTCACTCAGCTGTTTTGTTTTAAAATGGAGAGTTTAGCAGTCCTGCTTTTGTATTCAGGTCCTAAGACTGCTTCTTTTAAAGAGGAGTGAGATGGTGTCAGCAATCTGGTCTTCGCTATGGATATTTGTTCTTCTCTCATTCCCATGAAGTTCATTATATCTGATGGCTTGGTGGTATTTATGTAATATACAGTCTTAATAATGGCCCTGGATGCAAGATACCTTTCCTGATCAGTTTGCCCTTTTTGCACAAAATATTAAGTGTGTGCCTCCTAGATCACTGCAAGAGGGTATGAGTGACGTCCAGATCCTGAGCCGGTCAAGATTACAGGAAAGCCATATCTAACACTGGCTTACAAATCTTTAAATCCATGACCTAATTGTAAGTTTTCAAATAGAAGTGTTAAGAATTGCATATTGGATCGCTTTCAAGCACATGTTAGTTGTTTGCGCTGTAAAGAGGATCTTGTCATTCCTTTCCAGCACTACTCTGTCTCATGTTCTCCAAGAGCAGCACAACTGAGTTCTAGTATCTTTTCACATTGATGCTGCTCTATTTTCAGACGTTCTTTGTTTTTTGTTTTGTTTTGTTTTGTTTTGTAGTTAATCTGGGAATTCAACAGACCTGCACCTCCTAAAGCAAATGAAGCTGGCTTGTTGTCCAACTGGACTGCTGTTGGTAACATTCAGCGTTATGTTACCATGTATGACTGGACAGCAATGGCTTTTTTTTTTTCTGTTAGGCAGACCGACCTCAGATTGACCGATCACGGTGTTCTTTTCTGGTGCCATCTCATGGTGGACTAGTTATCATACATACTCTTGGCATGCTTTCAGGTTGTTTTTTCCCATTGCAAGATAATTTTGACCATGTACAGTAAAATTTGTAAACTTGCATCAAGTTTATGAATAAAGAATTTTACGAGGGCTATTTGTAATGTCTTTTGTTAAAAGGCTTGCTGTAAGGTTTTCAGTAACAGGTTTATCAAAAAGAGAACCTTGGATTTAAAAACAGGAGTCTCCAGGAGTCTTGTGTGCAAAGGGACAGGGTCACAGCAGGATTTCATTTCAAACAAGCCGGATCTCACCTCATGAAACTGGTCAGTTGTTTTAGACTAACATTAAGCAAGTGGAATCAGAAAAGCTTCTGCTTGATTTTATAGAGAATGGGAAGCTACATTGATTCATTGTGCAAGATAAGTGACTTCTGGCTCAAATTATGTGAACTGTAGTTTGTCATGTTTCACACGTATATCTCTTCCCTGAAATATGACAAGCACGTGGATACATTTAGAATTGAACAAAAAAAAAAGACATCAATGCTTAAGGATGACAGACTGGTGTACACAAAACACTTTAATCTCCAGTAAGTCAGGCACTTTTATGTATGCGTCCAGGATGAATGCTCTCTCTGCCACAAGAGGGTGCCATTATGTGTTATTTTTTCATAAAAGCTTTTGGGCATGTCATGTTTGTCTCAAAATCACATACCTGGTCACGTGTTCATAAAGATTCTGACCATTGACCCAGTACACAATCTCAGAAGATAAACAAGCATAACAGGGACAGCCTACAGAATAGTGTTTTGTCATTAATACTTTAATGCAATTTTTTTTTCTCTCTAGAAAATGCAGTTTACAAAAGGCACTGGAATTAATTTAATATTATTTGAGGGTTTTTACTATATTTTGTATTTTTATTATATTTCTGTGTTTACTCATGGTGTTCAATTAGAAATTCATTAGTAAATCTTTGATTAGTGTAGAGTTTAAGAAAATTCCCCCACCCCACAATGCTGGTGCCTTTGAGGACACACAAACACACACATTATGTCCCCCTTTTCCCAACGGGAACCTACCTTCAATTACATTTTTACTCTAAGCGAACCACATTTGTTGACAGTTCGGATAAATACAATGAAACATTCTCTGTAGCAACCGCTTTCTTCACCTGAGCAACCACCTTACCTAGGGTATAATTTAATCGGCCCCAGTGCCTAATTATAAAAGACAGAGGTAACGAAAAGCTCTGATGATAACGGTTCTGCTGTCGGTACACAACACAAGAGACCTCACATGAGAGAACGCACACACTGAACAAGAGAAATCGATCCCACACACACGTTGTGTGTTCTCTTGTGTTGTGTGTTCTCTTTTGTATGGGCAAGCTCTTTCGTGTTGTGTTTTCTTACATTTCTTTTGTTAAACTCAATTTGTAGTGAGTCCAAATTTTTCAGATTAGGGTTAGGTTTAGGGTTAAAGTTTTGTTATTCTTTTTTCAATTTGTTTCAGTTAAAAAAATCAACAAAAAGTATCGATAACAATATTGTTAAAGTACCGAATCGATAAGTGATATCAATAGAAATAGTAATACCATTAAAACCTTAACGATATCCATCCTTATGTATAACTTTGCAACCACCTCATACACCATAGCAACTGCTTATAAACAACTGAGCAGCCTAGAAACACTACAGCAAGCTTTGAACAACACAACAACCACCTTATCCACCATAGAAACAACTTAGCAACCTCTTCCTACATCAAAGCAACCACCTAGAAAAACCTTAGCTACCACATTGTATTACACAATCTCTTACACTTAGCAACTGCCTAAAAACTACTTAACAACCACCTCCTAAATTATAGCAACCACATAAAAACTACTTAGCATTCCACTCTGACACCAAACACATTTTATACCTTAGCAACCACAAAAATATTTTGTCTTTTGTCTTTACTAAATAAATCGTATGGGTCTCTTCTCTCCAGTAACAGGACAGATGTGAATTTTTGCCAAGTTTAAATGGTTTAAAAAAGAGTATCCTGTTTTTAAATTAGGTACTTTGTGATGAATAACATAAATAGTTTAATTATAATGTGTTATAGTCAAAATAATCTCTCTACAATATGTGTTTTTTAAGAAAATCAGTCGTATGACCTTAGGTGATTGAGGCCTACAAGCTGTAAATAGCAAATATAAGTTCAAAAATTGTAATGTTCACATAAATTTGAGTTCCAACACAGCATTAGGTAGAAATATTTATATCTTGTCATGGGTTTATAAGCAACTAAAATGTCCCTGGTCAAAAGTGACCGGGAACACACAGTTAGGTAAGCCTAAATTAACAGAATAGGAGGGTTAAGTTTATGTGCCTAAAATAATCAGGCATGTCATTAGGATTAGAGTTCACAGAATACATTTGTTCTACATGCTCAGCTTTGTAGAAAAAAGTCCCTCCATTCAAATCTCGTGTTGCAAAACAGTCCTACACAATGCCCGTAGGACTCTCATTTCCTTTCAGTACCTTACTGGAATGTGGCTTAAACTGGGTGTGTGAGCTAAAGGCAACTCTGTTTCACTCTGTCTGACTGAGTGCACTAGAGAAAAGGTAAGCTGGTCTTATCACTGACACCTAAAGCACATTTAGAATCAGTGTTAACTTGTTTGGAATGACATTCATGAGCACTTAGGGCATTGCCTGAAAAGCTGTAGCTTTAAAACCTATACGCCTCAGTACTGGGGTGCGGGTAATTCCTCTCTTTCAAGCTGCCGAATTGCCCTTTGGACACTGGGCTCAGGAGAACGATTTAGTGAACACTGTTCAATAAACCTATGAAATCTCTTTCTACTCACGCATGCAGGAGGACGTTTCACCCACATGCCCAAGTTTAAACAGCTGCAACGCAGAACTGCGTCCAGTCACGAGAAGATTTTTTCATAAAGCTTTAAGTCTGGAAAGCCACAGGGGTTTGCTTCAGTTAAGTAAGTATTAATAACTTTCCTAAAACTTATCTCTACATTGAATTATTGTTTTTGTCATATTTTATATGTGCAGAATTGTGTATTCTTATGAACGTTATGGAAGGTTCTCAGGTTTTTGAAGTGAAATATATTTCTGATGTACATGTTTTCAATTCTCCTGCCTCTCTAAATAGATTTTATGTCCAAGCCTATGTTAACAGGTCTTATGTAGTGTACAAACATATATTCAGGTGATTAGGATTCTGATATACTGACTTTTTTCATTTGTGGGGTTGTGTTTACAATATATAATCTGTGAAATTAAAATTGTAATAAAATTTTAATATATACAATTTTATTACAATTTTATAACCAATATTATAACCAATATTTCAGGTGCACATTTTTACAACCAAATCAAATGAACCATATCACACATTTGTGGATTGCTCAAATATGATGTAAGATGTAAAAAATTGTTTTAATTGTTTTAAAAATCTTCCTCTTGTCTTCCATGTTTAATTGGCAGTTCGTGGAGAAGGTCACTTCGCTATCGCACCCAATCCTCTCTCCTGTGTACCTGTCCCTGTAACTGATCTAACAGATCAAATAACATACTTCAAAGTGTTAAAAAATTATACAAAATGTTCACAAATCAATACCCCAAGAAGCAGCAAATGTTGTACGTTCATACTGAATGCACCGGAAAGTCTCTCATAATCAGAAGTAAAAAAATCCAGGAAAGGGTGTTACACAGGCACAGACCATCCCTCAATACTGTGATTCTTACACACTGGTGCAGTGCAGTGCCAATTAATTAGCGAAAAATAATGAGCTAAAATAAAATAAAACAGTAACCAGTGAATCAGAAATCATCTCATTAAAGTAAAGAAATCATTTCATTCAGATAATTATAGCACATAATGTAAACTCAGACAGATGGCAAACAAATGCAGTTTATTTTAAGTAAGACAGTACGTCAAATGTAATAAATGTATGTAGATGTAGACCAGGGTTTCTCAATTTCAGTCACAGCAGCTTTAGACTATGAACATTTTGTGCTTTGTTTTCTGGATAAAATTTATTCCAAAAGATATCAGCTCTTATGCACTGAAATCAACAGCATGATCAACACAGCTCCCAGCAGTGTGAGGATAACATCCTGTGCTGTGGCAAATTGGTAGTCAAGGACCCACCAGGTGTTTGCTG
Source organism: Ladigesia roloffi (assembly GCA_037577295.1). Taxonomy (NCBI): domain Eukaryota; kingdom Metazoa; phylum Chordata; class Actinopteri; order Characiformes; family Alestidae; genus Ladigesia; species Ladigesia roloffi. The sequence goes on along the minus strand of JBBKCR010000122.1, from coordinate 10,168,373 downwards.
GTGTTTTAAGAAGAACTGTTATTAATATGTGTTACCGTAAACTGTTTGGCCTACAGTGGGGGAAAAACATTTTGATCTCCTGCTAAATTCATATGTTTGCTGACTTAAAAAAAAGTCTCTAATTTATAAGGTAGTTTCACTTTTATGTAGAGAAACACAATATCAAGCAAAGATCAAGAAAAAAAATGTTAATACTGAGCAAGAGGAAACAAGCCAACCATGACATTCAGACAGCTAGTCTCACATGGGAATGAGGATATGTACAGTGCCACATTAAATTGTATGTAATTAGCTGGGCTAACTATCCAAAAACTATAATGTCCAGCACCTGCCTTTTTACCTGGTGTTTCTAGACCAGGGGTCTCCAACACGTAGCTCGTGAGTTACCAGTAGCTCGCAACCCCTCTCCAAGTACCTCGCCGAAAGGTTTACGAATCTACATACATTTGAAAACGTGACCAGTCAAATTTTATGAGTCTTGCATGTATAGCCAACCATATCTGCCCCCTTCTTACACCAAATCATTATTTGCCCATTAGTTATCAATACAATAGTTGCACTGCTGTCAGGTTGATGAGTCAAAGTTGATGATTCAGATTCGGATACGGATTCAGATTCAGATGATGGGAGATGGGCAGGAACCATGACCATGAGGTCGCCATACAAATAAGAGGCTGAAAATATATTTTCATGATACAAAAATGAGTAGCTGTCTGCAATTTTCATTTTGTAAAAGTAGCTCTCAGAGGTAAAATGTTTGGAGACCCCTGGTCTAGACTATTCAAAATCTTTTTGATTGAATGTATGTACATGCAGTCTTACAGGTTCTCCAAACAGGGGAGCTAGCACAAAGGCAAAATTGGAAACAGATCAGTAGACCGAACAAAGGAAGCTATGCCAAACACTGTGACTGGACACTGGAACACCAAACTCAACTCCAGCTTGCTTTTGATGGGCATCTTGTTGTCATTGCAGATTGGTGCAAATAAATGCATGACAATCAAGTGAATGTTGCATCTGTACTGGAGAGACAGTTAGTATACATCCATGATCATGGGCCCAGAAGCTGTAAAATTATCCAAGACATATGTATCCCTGTTGTACACTAAAGCTACCGGGAGTGGTTTATACCATTGTTCTGGAGAAAGTCAAGCATGTACATGATAATAATCTCAAGCCATTTTTGGGGACTGATGTCCCAAGCCACCCCCATTCTCCTGTTCCACTAAGAGATGTGGCCCTTCAAGAGGAATAACTATTTGATTAGGAGTTCTGGGTAGTGTCGCCTGCTTTTATCAAAATCACATGTTAATCTGCCCCAGCCTGTCCTGTGGGCTTTGCTCTGTCAGTGTGTCTGCAGAATTCTCTCGCTGTATTACTCTACTGTGGATCTTTGTTCTAGTCAGCAGTTCTTAGCTCCTGAAAGTCTGGAGTAGGTGTCATTCTGTAGAAAGGCCACTTGATATTCAATTGGCCAATGATGCAAAATCCTGTTGGATTGAAACGAGATTCATTCTCGTTATAAGAACCATGGTAATCAAGGACAGGCTATACCCGAATACGATTCCTTCCTGTGTGACATGATTTCCTGTTTAGAACGAGTGTTGCAGTCTTCGTCATTTTCCCTTTCATGGCAGCTGTTACAGCCTCATCCTGGTTTTGCAGTTCCTATTAATGAGAGATTAACAGTTTGTGACTACTAGCGTTTGTGACCATGTGACCTGTGCTCCCAGGTGTGGCTAGGCCAAACAGCATGAATAGTTGTTTTATTTAAACATTTTTACTCATATTGATGTGGCTTTAGTTTGGTCCTGTTTTTAGTTTTATTTTATTTTAAATAGTTTATGGTTTATTATCCTTTATTATTATTATTATTATTATTATTATTATTATTATTATTATTATTATTATTATTATTATTTGTTTACTTACTATAAATATCTGTATTTCTTCTTCATTGGTGAATGGGCTAAAAGCAGAGAGAGATTTTCTCATTGTTCACACTGTGTACAGTGCTGTGTTGTGTTCATATGGGGCTAGAAGGGGCCACTTTACTATATTATGAAAATTATAATATTTACATTATCATTGTTGTTATATAATTGTTTTGTTGTTGTTTAGCCTTTTGGATCCATTTCCATATGTTTTAGTTTGTTTAATTTGGATGTAGTGACTTATATTTATTTTCTATATAATTATTTTATTGCCAGCTAACCTCTGTCCTACTGCTTTGGACAGGGATAATTTACTCTGCTTTTGTTTTCTGTATGTAGCCTACTGGTTGATGAATATGCCAAGCAGCTGGATTTGCCTGGTATTTTTAATGTAAATTTGTTTCTTCTTCATTCTTTCTGTGAAAGCAAGCAGTGAATCTCATTGGGGAGGCTAATCACCTGGCTGTGGAATCCCATCTTTACATGTGACTAGTTTAACACATATTGCTTGATTTCTGCTGTGTCCTCTTGATCACTTTCCTTGTGTGTATGTGTGCAATCTATTATGAGATATATTTAACATGGCAAAGTTTTACAATGGATGCCATTCCTGAAGTAACCCTTCCCATTAAGGGAGGTATCCTTTAGTGATACCAGCCCTAGGTAATATATTGGCTTGTGCACAGGCAGTGGATCAATCCAGTTAGTTAGTCTAAAAAGGAAAAAAATGAAAAATATAATATTTTGATACTTTTCACAATTGTCACAATTTAGTGAAAAATTAAAAACACCTACCTAATATTGGGTAGGTCTCCCTCATGCCTGTAAATCGCAAGGAGTGTCCTCAATGGATCAAACTAGTTTGTCCAGCCCAAACTACAAAATGCATACCGTTGTAGGGTTAGGGAGAAAGTAAACACATTGTCGCATAATTTATCACAAATGAATTCACCAATGAAATATATTTGTAAATGTTTTATATTTAAATGCTGTTTTTACTGCTGTGTCCATTTTATCTCAGCATGCCCATATTTGTGGTGAGCCAGGAATGTTTTAGTTAATCTGTTACCATAGTTTAAAAGAAAATTACTTTGAAAGAGGTTATGCATAACAATAGCTCCTCCTCACTGTTGCATAGATAAAAATTTCTTTCCTAAACAGAAATTATGTATTTAAAATATAAAGAAATTTGTTCTCTGTAGATGAGTTGTTCTTGGCTTTTTTTGTTTATTTTTTAGAAAATTAACATGTAATTTTACCATGCAGGGTTTTCCAGGATTTTGCAGATTATAGATTTATCCAGACTGCGTTTCACCTGTTACAGACCTAAGAAAACAGAGGGTGTGTGACCTCATTAGCCTTGCATAAAGAAGTGTGTTATGGCCCTGAATGAGAAATTATAGACTACTCAACTTTATCTAATGTAAATTTTTTAACCAAGAGTATGATTTATTATTATTTTCTACCAACTATAAATGTTCCTAACCTTAAACTTAATAAATCCCAGTTTATTCATATTAATTCCAATTAATTCCCATACATTCCCTTCGATACACATGGAAAGTTTCCAACTTGAAAAATTCCCTGAATTTTGCAACCCTACTCACACTACATGCGAACTGTGCCCGAGTCTAACCAAACCGTGCACTGGCACACCTCTTCCAAGCGGGCACACAGTGCCCCGGTGCTTTGAGCACTCACACTAGTCAAAGGAGCCAAGCTTTGGTGATCAAAAACACTTGGGCATGGTTCAAACTGCCTAGTGTGAGTACACCCTAAGTCATGTGGAAATGTAACGCATTTAATGCATTTAATGCATTCCAAAACAATAACAAACACACAAAAGTTTCAGGAGGAATTTCAGTATGCACCACTAGGATTAAACATTGGCCTAAAATGTTTCTGAAACCATACTCAGGTGTTATAGACATTATGAAATGCTTTTGTTGATAAGATTTAATTATTATATTTTACACTGGAAACATTGCAAATTCAAATTAACATTTGCTTTTCAAAAAATAATAATTTAATTGTTATTGCAATATGCAAAAAACAAATGAGGTCTAAAATCATTTACTATAGTTGCTATAACATGCTTATTAATCATTTATTCTGTCTTTTTTTGAAGGTGACAGAAGATGCATCATTTAGGGTTCACTCTGTTGTGCCTCTTATGCATTTCATATGGTGCCAACTGCGGTAACATTTTGGTATTTCCAGTTGATGGAAGCCATTGGGTTAATATGGAAGTTCTCATTAAGGAACTATATTCAAAAGGCCACAATCTGACTGTTATTCGAGCATCAAAAAGTTGGCGTGTCAAAAATGACTCCCCTTATTACACTACCATGTCAATAGATATGGGTGAATATAGTGATGAGGAAGTGGCCAAATTTTCAGGGCGATTGCTGCAGATGCGAAAGGAGAGAAGATCCATTTGGGATGAATACACAATGGGAGAGGAGCTGTTGAAGATGATCGGTGAGGTCCATGCAGATATTTGCAACATGACTGCTATAATATTTGAAAATGAGACCCTGATGAATTTTTTCCAGGAGGCTAAATATGATCTTGTTCTGACCGACCCTTCTTTTGGAGGAGGTGTGTTATTGGCACATCGACTTGGCCTACCTCTAGTTTTCAATGTACGTTGGACCACCAGTGGAGAAGGACACTTTGACATTGCCCCTTCACCTCTATCCTATGTACCTTTTCCTGGAGCAGAGCTAACGGATAAGATGTCATTCTTGCAAAGGACCAAAAATGTGCTGATTTATGCAATTTCTCTATATCAACAGTCAAAATACTTTGCCCCACCTTACAAGGCCTTCTGTCAGAAATATTTTGGGCCTGACGTTGATTATTTCACCTTGATTAAGGATGCAGAAATATGGCTAATGAGAAATGATTTCACTTTTGAATTTCCTCGACCCACAATGCCAAATGTGGTCTACATGGGTGGCTTCCAGTGCCAGCCCTCCAAACCACTTCCTGATAAACTAGAAAAATTTGTTCAGAGTTCAGGGGATCATGGAGTCATCATAATGTCTTTAGGAACCATTTTTGGAGAGTTGTTAAGTGAAATTTCTGAAGAGATAGCTGCAGCCTTTGCCCAACTACCTCAAAAGGTAATTTGGAGATTCACTGGACCTCGACCTTCTACCCTAGGCAACAACACATTGCTTGTAGACTGGCTGCCACAGAATGACCTCCTTGGACATCCCAAGACTAAAGTATTTGTTGCCCATGGAGGAACCAATGGTCTTCAAGAGGCCATTTACCATGGAGTTCCCATTTTAGGTCTGCCTATAACTTTTGATCAGCCTGACAACCTATCCAGGATGTGGAAAAAGGGAACAGCTGTAATCTTGGATTTTAATAAATTGGATAGAACTGTGTTTTTGGAGGGATTGAAGGAGGTGCTGTACAATCCATCTTACAGGGAGAACATGCAGAGATTGTCTAGGTTGCATCATGACCAGCCCATGAAACCTCTGGACGAGGCAGTCTTCTGGATTGAGTATGTTATGAGGCATGGAGGAGCTCCTCACTTGCGCACACAGTCTTTCAGAATGTCCTGGATCTCCTACCACTCTGTGGATGTAATTCTCACACTGCTGGGAGCTGTTTTGTTCATTATTTGGTTAATGTTTTTGCTGATAAGATGTCTGTGTTGTAGACTAATATTCCAAAAGAAAGCCAAACGGGAGTAATCTTTGATCATTCCATTAAAGGATTCTTTTAAAAAGCTTTAGAAGATTGGACCTTTGATTTTTAAAATTAATATACAATGTAAACCTATTACATATGCATCAGCCATTTAATAAATCGAAGCGCCCTCTGTTCCCATTTGTATAAAGTTATTTGTAAAATGATTTTGAGGTTCTGATTACTCTGTCATGGAAACTATTCTAAAAATGTAAACAGTGTAAAACTGAATGTTTAGATGATTTTACATCCATCATTTTCTTTAAATGCTTAAACTACACTCTCTAAAATGTTTTGAAATATTTATTTTAAGTGTAATCAGTTACTTTATCACCCATTGGTGATACATGTTTTCGGTTTTCACACATTTCTCATGCACGGTTACCTAAAGCACTTCTGCAGTTACTCACAGAAATGTTTCATCCTTGTTTTTCTGAAGGTGGAAAGGGAGTTACATGTTAATTAAAAATAAAGTCATTAAATAGCAAATCTTTTTAGTCATTTGATGTCCATCCATCACAATGCAGAGCTTTTGAAACATGAATTTATTGCATATTCATATTCATTCCTTGTGCTTGAATTGACTCATACCAACGTTTTGGGTGACACAATTCTCTAGATTTTGTGTGAATAGAAACCCCCCATGTTTTAGACACAAGATACAACAACCAGAGGTGGAGCCAGACATAGTGAGCATCTGGGGCTTAGCCCAGTGGGGGGTAAGTGGGTCCTCCCCCCCAAATTTTTTGATTTCTTAGATGCAATTTCCTGCATTCTAGTCCACTTTAGGGTAAGGCAGCCTAACATTTTTACTAGGTAATATAAAAATATCTAAAATGAGAGATAATCACATTTGAAAAACAGAGTTCTTACATTTAAACAACGCTGGTTCTATGTTCTGTATGAGGGGAGGAATTATCATAGCAACTTCTCTTTGCAGTCTAACCTAGCTAGCGTAGCATAGCCGATGTAGTGCTGTACAGTACAGCCAAGTTGTGGTTAGCATCAAATGTCAAAGTGCGCTAAACTAAAGTGTTTATATCACTGACCTGAAACGTCTGACAAGTTGAACAATGTATCAGTTGGTGGAATTCTGTTTTTGTAGTTTCAGCCCGTTCAAATAACAGCACTTTAAGAATGAGGGAAACGTATGGGGCGCCGTTTGTAAAAGCAGCACCACAAATTTAGAGGTGTCATTTTTTCTTTCCAAAGACCCCTTGTTTGCGATAATACCACCCGATGAGCCGGAGTTACTAAGACGAAGACGATCGCTTTGGACAAAAGTATAGGGACATAACGGTTTTATTACTCTGGATCAACGGATTATTATAAAAAACAAGGGGTCTTTGGAAATGTTTCATTGAGCCCAATCTAACTGTGAAGCTTCACATTTAGA
>JBBKCR010000122.1:10148658-10159396 GCA_037577295.1 Ladigesia roloffi | reverse complement strand
TTTAAAATGGATAGGTGGGCTGTTACAATAAGCACCCCTAGCAAAGGGTTTGGGAGGATTCCCTCCATCCCCGTAGATCAATTGTTCCCATGTCTTCACCTCATTCTACACAGCACGCCACTGACAATGCACCGGTTATTTAAAGGGAGACCATGCGCGACTGACCTTGAAAATTTGGCCCTATAAGTCTTTTTTTCTCTAGCTTTTGTTTTCTTTTGCATTTTAGGCCATTGGTGTAAAATACACCACTTTTGTAAATATCTGGTACTCCTTAATTGATTAACAAACTTGTAAGTTCTTACATGTTTTCTCAGTACCCACATACACACATCAGCTGTTGAAGCTGTGCAGTGTGGACTCTTTCCTTGAATTAATTGAGTATTTGTGTTTTCAGAGCCATCAATCAATGCGTCAGATCACATCACCCTACCCACTGACACCCATCTCCCACAAGTCACATTGCATTGTAACCTGACCACCAACCAATACAACCTCGATGAAAGCTACTGGATGAAGAATGGAGAGGAACTCTCAAATACACGGACTGGTCAAAGGAATACTGAATTCAGGTAGGGGCTGAGAGTTGTTATTTTTCATAATTAGGACACGTTTAATATTTTTGGTGCTTATTTTTAACTGTATATTTCCTAAATGAATTCCTGAAGAATAAAGTTGTTGCACAGATTTCAGCCATAAATGATAAATAAAAGCTTCAAAAATGGAGCACAATCCAGATATATTTTCAAATGTACTGTTTTTGACTGTTCAGATTTCAGAAGTAGCAATTGATGTTCCCTGGTGTGAGTTCAGTCAATGGCCTTCTTTAGTCCCTCACCATGTTGCTAATCTTTTGGCCTGACTCCTAATTTAATCAGACTGACCAGATACACACAGACACATGTTCTGCTAACATGTCCTAGTGATCTGTGCCTTAGAAATCACGCTAGGGCTGGAAACATATTGGTCTGGGCCAAACCAATAATGAAATTCACGGAGCAGTGAATAGCCTTTAGTGCTTTTGTGTCAGCTTTTGTTAAGGAGCCACTTGTTATAGGGCTGGGCCTAAAATCAAAATCTCGATTAATTGAACATTTTAACTCTTAAGATTAAACGAACAATTATTTAATTATTTAATAAGTTCACTGACAAGTTTTGTACAGTAAATATGCTCACATTACAAGTGAGAGATTTTCGAATGAAGGGTGCATTACTTGATTTTAAAATAATTGAAAGAAATATCTATCATTATTTATGGACCATCAATGTTGAGCAACTGAAATTAAAGCACACATTACCTAAAATGAACTTGCACTTTTGGAAACAAAAAAAAATATTTTCAATGTTTTTCTTATTAAAAATAATGACCGCACATGTGGAGGAGTTTTAAAAGTAAAGATATTTAAATAATTTTTATTATAGGTTCTGAATGTCGATTTGGATTACATTTCGATTAATTGCCCATTAATTAATTAATTGGTTAATTAATTAATTAATTAATCTTATGTTTTTGATGAGTTTACTTTTATGACCCTTCTATGACAATCAAAGCATATGACACGGATGAACATACCTTTCTTTCTATTTAGATAACAGTCCTGTGGACAAAATAAAGCATTAAGATAATTTTACAGCTGAGGATAAAAAGGCTTGTGACAGAAGACAAAGTACCTCACCAAGTCTTCATAACGTTTCAAGGAATTGGCCAAAGCTGTTACTTAGTTAAACAATACCTCAACACAAATGATTTAAAATGAGGTGAATATAAAAGGTGACCTTCCTTGAATATCCATTGGGATCATACAAGAGTCATGTTTGCTTTCTGTAAACAAACCAACCCTTCCTCAGTTTGTCCTAATGGCGTAGTCCTAAATTGTAAAACTACCTGTAATCTGTGACAGTTGTAAGTGAGACTAAATCATATGTACCTTTGGTTCAATTTAATACAGTGGTGTCTTAATTGGATACACAGGTGTTAATTCTCTTATGTTAATGTTTACCCAAGGCTTGTTTGTATTAGAAATGTAATCAGGTCTGAAATTTCAGTCTGAACTTAAATACACACCAAATATTGGTTCTTCCTGAGCCCAACAAATAACCTCATTATTCGTGTCTGAACACAACTACCTCGATGAACCCAACCATTGATTGCAGCTCTTGATCACAGAAGAATATGTCTACACCCAGCCTATAAATCTAAAAAATAAACATCATGCAACAATTTGCTGCACTCATCTGTACTTTTGTGAATCAATTTGCTTTCTTTCCCTGGATCTTGACATGGACTCCAGCATATAATATTGTTCTAAGGTATTGAAAATAAGGAAACAAAGTCAGGGCTGATAAAAATGTGTAACCTCTTGGGGTCCCTGAGGACCACTTCTAGAGTTGTGCTGTGTGTATCCACTCTATAAAAATGAAAAAAAAATAGACAGCTGTGGGCACACCAAGGCCAAGCTGATTTTTGTTGAAATGAATAGTCAGTGTATACATCTGATCACTGTTAATGGTGTGTATGTGGAAGCATTTGGGTTCATAAAAGATTGTGTAGTATGGAGTTGCTAAGCAACATCACACACCCCTGTCTGTGCTTCAACTTCGGATGACGGTGAAGGACAAGTGATGGCATCCTTAATCAATTTTCTCCACCCCACCCCCCAGGATCACTAAACCAAGGTCAGAGGATGCAGGAGAGTACATGTGTGTCTATACATTTGAAAAGTCACCTCCAGCCAATGCCACAATAGAAGTGAAATGTAAGGCTCTTTATCTTTTATCTTTAAGCATCTATAAATGTTTTTTGTTTCCTCTCTTTTGTCTATAATGATATTAAATGTACTAACGTGGTCAAAGTGAGACTGCAGGTGTGCAGGGCATTTTATATTCTCTCTCTCTCTGTCTCTCTCTCTCTGTCTCTCTGTCTCTGTCTCTCTGTCTCTCTGTCTCTCTTTCTCTGTCTCTCTGTCTCTCTATTTCTCTCTCTCTCTGTCTCTCTCTCTGTCTCTCTATCTCTGTCTCTCTCTCTCTCTCTCCCTCTCTCTCTCTCTCTGTCTCTCTCTCTCTCTCTCTCTCTCTCTCTCTCATCTAGTGTCAGTGTGTTTGAAGATGCATTCGAGGAGCTAGTATGCACTCTGCAGCACATGCTGACTCAGCAATGTGAAACTTCTAAACTGAGAAAGGGCATGACGTTCAGTATCAGTGTGACAAAATGCTTAGTTTGGCTGAAAGGCCTTATTTTCTGGATCCCTAACCATTTGCATAGTAAATTCAAGGTTTTGAAGTTTACATAAATACAATGTATTGGTAAAATGTACCAAAAGGTAGAAGAATAAAATCTAGCAAAATGTGTAGAAAGCTCAGCTACACATTTAACTGTACAGTATGTGCCCCTAAATTAAAGACCTTATCAGTTTGTGAGGAGGCAGGTGGAAAAAGAGAGGTCATGCGTAAAGGGTGTCTCACCTGTCTCTATTTTCCCTCTGTTCACACTGAGATCTGCAGTACCAGATGGTTGCCTGTCTGAGGGGTTGGGGATTAAACTTCATACAACGAGTCCCGCGCCCTTCCTTTTCTCTCCATACCTCTTAATATATGACTGGAGTCATTTATAATAATGAGTACATTTTGAATTGGCTTTTTAAATAGGTAGAATAAAAGGTTTCAGGAAGATTACTCATAAAACAATCACTTAATGGTACATTTATACTAAAATAATTTCCAATGAGGAATCGCTACACCTTATGGCCTTATTCACTGTGGTATAAGATTAAAAAAACATATAACATTAGGGTGCATATATTTACCAAACTGTGTGTTGGCAATTTGTTCTTTGGTTCTTTAATTTAAAAAAAAGCTCTCAATAAATTAGATTCCAAAACACAATCTGTGCTTATAATTCTTGAGCTGCAAGACCAATATAGTGTCGGATTTGTAATGGGCCTCCTGAGCTTTTAATGCTTTATTCTATTATTTCCTATGATTGTTCTATAGCATTTCCCATCTCAATGGTAAAGAGATTTGGGACTTGCCTGCATATTAGATCTTTGTTTCCTGTGAGCTTTCAAGTGTCTAGAAGTTGAATGTTTTCCATAGAAAGGTTAATTATTGCATAAATAATCATGTAGTTTAGGTTATCAAATTAAAACTGAGAAAAATGACACACGATTCACACTTGGTGTTTTAAAGCTTCACGTTTTATAAAGTTTGTTCATCACGCAAATAATATGAATGGCAATATAAAATCATTCACAATTTGTTTGCTACAGTAAAAGCTGAAAGAAAAAAGATTCCTGCAGTAGGAGTTGTTTTGCTGCCTTCAATGACTTTATGTCCTTTTCCTTTTCTCCTTCAGCTGCTCCAGACATCGTTGGACACAAGCGCAGTGAGAATAAGAATGAGGGAGAACGCGCTGTCCTTTACTGCAAGTCCATGGGCTACCCTCACCCTATCTGGACCTGGCGCAAATTAGACAACAGTGCCTCCTTTGTACGTTTTTTACCTGTGGTTTTACTAAAATTGAAAGCTAGCGTTTCTTTCTTTAAACACCCTTATTAGCTGAAATCCATGGACTCAGTTATAATGTGCAGATCCATTCGATACAGTCAGCTCAATACTTATCCACAAATCGAATTATTTCCCCATTTGTGTTTTGCTATTTAAAGTGTATATGATTGCTCAGCAGCCCTCAAGTGTTGACTTTGATGGCTATAAATGGGCTATTTAAAAAATCTATAAAATGTACATACATGCTTGAAAGTGCTCATATTCACTGTGGGGGCAATATTCAAAACATCCAGAGCTGTATGTTTATTTTATTCCCACACATGATAAGGAGCACGGTTAAAGGTTACATATTTTTTTGGTAATTTGTGGTTGGACATTTGCAGAAGTTGGCAATAAATTGGGGCCAATAAACTGGACCATGTGCCAATCTTTTCTTTATTACAATCTCAAATACAAAAATGTAAACAAATTTACTACACACCACTGGAGTTTTTGTTGGGACAAGGTTTTATGGTCATGTGAAACAGAATGAAAGTATTTTGATAACAAGCTCAATTTGGGTTTAGCATAAATCAACAAAAAGAGAGAATGTGTGTTTGGAGTTAGAATACAGCATGGACTATTTGAAGTACCAGAAGATTTTAAATGGAATAAAAAACAATTCAGTTGGATACTTTGAGGACCGTGATCCAACACATATGCTCAAAAGTGGTTCAGTGACCACAATCAAGCATCTGAAGTTGCTATCCCAGTGTGCTGACCTAAATCTTTCAGAAAATCTAGGGGTGAACTGATGAAAAAATATGACGCTGGAGTATCTTGGGAGATTCTGTATTGAGGCATGGTCGCAGATTGCTCACTCTGTTTAGTCTTAATTCATCAAGCATTTTGGTGGAACACTCACTGCTGCTATTTCAGTATACGGAGATTTAGAGTAGAAGCTCCAGTATACTTGTAATGCAGTGTATTAGTCTCTACACGAAACCTCCTGGATGCCCTGGGATGCATCTTCAGTGATGTATCCTGGGGTCACTGGGTGTTTCGTGTCTTGCAACATCAGACACCCTCGCCCAGGCGACCCAGCCAGGGGTGAACAGGCCCCAAATTACGTCCCAATAGAAGCTAATGGGTCAGCCCTCTTAATCCACAACCATTTGGTGGCTTTCTCTGCTGCTTCAACCGCGGCCTAGATGGCCCTCCTCTTGGCTGCCCCTGTAATGCCCAATTGGCCGAGGACTTTACAGAGTGAGTGTCCTGCAAGGCCTCTGCACCCCACTTCTGTGGGCTCATAGAATGTGGCACATACAGTTCTCCACTAGTTCATTGTACTTTCCTCTCAATGGCTTCCTCAATCAGGAATATGTTTGTACATTGCAGGGGCGTCAATCATTGTGACAGTTTTTTTAATATATAAACTACATTTAAAACTAAATGGGAAGGCTCATATTTTTAGTAATCAGACATGCAGTGTTTTATTGTGAATCTCTGAATGTGATGCTTTCTTCCTATTTTGTTTTACACTTCATATTCCTGAATCCTATTTCATTTTTTGGGTCACCTTACAGGACATTGACAACTCATCTGGCCGTTTTTTCATCAGCAACAAAGACAACTATACAGAGCTGTCCATCATCAATCTGGACATCGGCTCTGACCCTGGGGAATACGAATGCAATGCCAACAACATTGTTGGAAACTCCACCATGACCTCAGTGCTGCGTGTACGGAGCCACCTGGCCCCTCTCTGGCCGTTGTTGGGGGTCTTAGCTGAAATCCTAGTTTTGGTCCTCATCATTGTTGTCTATGAGAAACGCAAGAAGCCTGATGAGGTGCCTGATGGTGAGTTAACATCTGAAGGCTGGCACACAATCATTAGGCAGTTGACTGCTTTTTGTGTGTGTTTTGTTTAGAGTAGAGTTGAGGTTCGGGAAAATAAAGGTAAGTTAACTTTGCTTAATAGATAGTAATATCTCTTTCTATTGGTGATGACTGGTAGATATTTAAATAATGAAGTGCCTGTCTTGAGTTAGATTTCACAAATGTGTGATGGTCACTATGTAACACCATTGTTTTTCCCCCACAGCCTCTCAGAGCAAGCTCTTTGGAACAATTTGACTGTTATCTGATACTGACGTTGTCTCACACTTAATAATTCAGTCTGAGGATGTCCAGCCCAAACACACACATACACGCGTACACACACGGCCCAGTCCACACATGTGAGGTCGGTCATCTGGGCCTAATGTGATATTCAGGAGAAATGTGACTCCATAGTGTGTGTGTAACCTGTTGAGATTAATTATTAATGCCTGCTGAGATGTAGACCTTGGCTACTTTTTATCTATACTGTGCTCTTGTCACAGCTTGGTGTACTTAAGACCATGTAGCGCGTGTAACCGCTGTGATACAGTAAATGCCAAACTTGTCTAGATTTTCAAGAAGTTTTCCTTTACTTTGGCTCCCATTCTGTATGGAAATGTGCTATATTTCACTTCCTGAAATGTTATTTTATGACTAATAGCTTATGGTAGTGAGTTTGGTCTATCTATACACAATTGAACAGTGCCACCTGGTGGTCAAGATCTCCTTTCTCATGCAAAAATGAATTTTAACTTGACGGTGTAGCTCTTGAAATCATTTCAGTTGTTGGATTAAGTTATCTTTACAGTTTTGATTCTATAACTGACCTCTCTCTCCCTGATTTGCATAACCTTAAAAACTGGGTGGTAAGTGAGAGAACCTGCATGATCCTTAATTCTGAATTTGCTGTCCATCTAAACATTTTCCACTATATTCACCCATAATGACGATCTGCGCTGTATGCTCTGTATCTTTTTCTGGCTTGTTTTAGATTCATGTGTTTTCTTTGACTCAAATACAATCCATTGTTCTTTTTTTAACAGTTTGAGTTTAAACAGATCTCATGGAGATTGTATCTTTTTGTGTGTCTGTTTGCATTCAGATTTTTCATTTACATTCACAAGCATGAACTTTCTAAGTGCTTAGAGTTAGGATAATTTGATTAGAGTTAAATTTCTTAGTATGCTTTTACCTTAAGAGAGGCAAAAAACAAGTGATGCAAATGACATTGCTTCCCTGTCATTGCTTTCATTTCTTAAATGTCATTTAAATTGTTACAAAAACAGCATTTTATTGCCCTTTAACAAAAATGTGTTACTAACAGCCCACTGTTGAATTATAATATAGAATCATGCATTGAGGTTATGCATGGTAGAATTCACTGCATCAGAATGTTTGTGACGTCTCGTGTGTTTTCAGACGAGTGTAATAGTTTTGGTAGTAAGATGAGTTGACACTGCTGAATGTGCTAAACTAACATGCTCAATATTTTACTTCCTAACCTGCTCAAGATGATGAACCAGCTGGCCCAATGTAAGTATCAGCTTGACTGGCTCCCTACTGATTACCATTAGTATTCTGACTGTGTAAAATATAGTTTGGTGAAAAATCTAATTTACACAGATTCCCACTTACTGCAGATATAGTCCTGGTTGGTTTAAAATATATATATAATCTAAATATCTCTTAAACCATGCTGCTAATGGTCTGAATGGGATTTTGAGAGACCATTTGGTGATATATTTTGACAGAAACAATTGGGATTATTTGGATGTGTAATGAAATCTAGTATTCAGACTCAGAGATACGTTGCTACCAAACAAAAGCCTTGGCTTTGGTCACTTAAAAGGTCTCTACTTCATCTGGGATACATGGGGAAACATGTGAACTATTCCTTTAAGACGACCAGTTTTCTTACTGCTGTAGATGTACCTTGAACTAGCATGAAATCTAACACACCTGATCCATCTAAACACACACTTCTGTGTCAGCTGTGTCCAATTAATGTGTCATATTGAGTCATAGTTTAAAAAAATGTGGAACAGTTGTAATTGAGAGAGACAGGCATGATGTGCTGTAGAGACTTTTAGCAGTACTTTGTGTAATTCCAAACGAAAACATTTTATTGCATCCAAAGGAGCATTCTCACTTTTTGTTAAGTACTTTGCTTGAGAATCACTGTGTAAAGTAACTAAGTATCTCATAATATTCAGACCATACATTATTTAAAAGCAGACACTGTGTAAAGACAGAACAAAGATGTAAAATGGTGTTTGCTTACTGTGTAGCTTATACCATTCATGTGTAGAAGTCCAACACTGTTGTTGTTTTACACTGTGTGAGCCTGTTTGTCAATACCAATACCCTTCAGTGTTCTTCTCAAGACCCGCTCAGTCAAGGCCAATCACAGCTTAACGATCCATCAGGCACTCCTAAAAATAGCTTTGTGGTTTTGTTTGACCTGTTGAATGATATCATGTGTTGTTTCCCAGGAAAACTAATTCAACTAACAACCACAAAGACAAAAACCTACGTCAAAGGAATACAAACTGAGCTGTCCACTAGTAAAGTAAGTATTTATTACGATTAGTTTAATGAAGATACTTTATTCATACACATAATAAATGAATACATTTGATATTAATAGCTATTGGGATTAGTGAATATCCTATTCCCTTACTATTTGTGTTCCTGTTTGGTTTTACCATTTTATTTCTTTCTCTGTTTAATCTCATAGATGAAGACATTCATATCATGACCATATGAACGTAACATGAAGGAGTTAATAGGGAAGCGTATCAGGACTAAGAAAGATGTTTCGGTGAGACAAAATGCATACGACCACTCAAGGCATGCCTTATGAATTTGACGTGAAGAGGATATCTGCTGAGAATGAAACATGACTACTAATGGTGTGAACATTTTATTGCATGATTGTGTTGCTTTATATTTATATATTTTCTTCATACATTTCTTTTTCATGTCAGGAAATAAAGACATGTAGTGCATGCAAGATAGTAACCTGCTGTTTGATACACATATGGGATTTTGGTTTGGTATTTCCGAGTGAATTAATGGAGATAATATTTATATTTCAAACAACTTTGCAGTGTAAGCAAATCTTCCACCATGTTTCTGGTATGACAGTTTTTTGTACTGTTTATCATTTCACTGCATACCATTTGGTGAGGTGGCTTTATAAAAAATAATGTATTTATTTATGTTCTTGGCTTCAATAAAAGATAAGGGCTTTTCAATGTCCTACTATGTTTCATTTGTACATAGATATTGTTTATTTGATTTCTGTATGTATCATGTAACTGGAGGTCCATAGGTATCTGAATGTTATATATTCTGAGACACTTAAGTGTTCAGATGTAACTGGAAATGTCATTTTCTAATTCTAAACCTTATCTATCTATGACTCCGCTTTTAACGTATGCATACTATACAGCATGGCTTTTACCCTATGCAATATTTGTTCATATATAGTAGAATGATGAGCATTCTTTATATTGGCTTTTGGTTGCGTATTGAAGCTTTAATATTATAGGTTTGCCATTAATAGCAAAGTGCACTGTTAAAAAAATGAATGAATGACTCCTAACAATGTCTAAACACACACTGCGCCAGATCATCTGCATGAGTTCCTTATCAGTGCAGGGGTCCAACTGTGCAGGACAAAAAAAAAAGGTCATAAAGCACATCCGTTTCATTTTTAACAATTAAAAATCCAAAAATGATCCTTCTGTCTCTGTGTTCTCTTTTTTCTTGTTGTGTTCTCTCTTTAATTGCTCGTCAAGATAATCACCCAAAAGGTTATGCAGTCGTTACACAGGCTGTAAAAGCAAGTCACAAATTGTACATATAATTTCCCTAACTGTGTTTGACATGCAAATGTACATGCCTAGTGAATCAGTTCAATGCAATGCAGGCCCTGATACTCCTTTATTCACAGAGGCAGAAGCAGGCAGTGTGAGTCCAATAGCAGTTATTTCTGAATGCCAGAAGGGGGCATTGCTGGCCAACAGTAAAATTGCTCAAATAACTGGTTTCCTCTGCTATTGCACCAAAATGACCTGCAGGGCCTGCAATATATCATGAGTATTCGGTGATATTTTCGTTTTAACTATTTGTGGTGGATTTTTATATATACATATAAATACATGGTTAGTTCTGGGGAACAGATCGTTTCAGCAGGAAGATATGTCAAATATCTGAGGAATATGCACTGAGCACTTTAGAGTATTTAATAAATCTGTCTCGGTAATAGATGACAAATATGAGATAATAATAATAATAATCGATAGATAGATAGATAGATAGATAGATAGATAGATAGATAGATAGATAGATAGATAGATAGATAGATAGATAG
>JBBKCR010000122.1:10135345-10147023 GCA_037577295.1 Ladigesia roloffi | reverse complement strand
GATAGATAGATAGATAGATAGATAGATAGATAGATAGATAGATAGATAGATAGATAGATAGATAGATAGATAGGTAATAGATAACTGAGCACTATCTTACCTTCTCTTCAATGAAATCAAACATGCTTATATCAATAAAAAATTACCGTTATATTACTACAATAAAGTAAAATGCAATTATATGTTGTATTATTATACAGATTTGCACATGCACACACACACACACTCAAAATAAAAAAGATCCTTTAAGAAGACAACCAACAACCAACCTCCCCCCTGAACAGACATTACAGGACAGGCCGTACTTCAGGCTCATATCCACTTTGTGATTTAAAGGCAGCAGATTTTGTTGTAATGCAGATTATATAGGCGTCCTTCTTTTGGTGTCTATCATCCCGTAGCCTTGTTAAAGCACTTGATACCATGACCTGGCCATCTGACGGGTTATACTAACTCCCAGTTTTCGAGGTCACAACAAATTATGTTATGTTATACTGCGTTATGTCATGTTATACTACAAAACACTGACAGTAGGAAGAATAGGAAGAAGTTTGATCATGCATTGTTGCATCAATATTTGCTGGAGTGGCTTATTTGTCAGTAATAAGGAGACCTTTCATTTCAACAGAAAATATAACAGCCCCCCCCCATCTTTCTCTTGGCTTGAATGTGCTGTGCTGCTACTGAATCCCACAGGTGACAGCTGTAAAGGACCTAAAATAACGTCTTCCTGTTTTGAATCTATTGCTTGCATTTGCACCATATTAATTAATTGATTTTTTTTAATCTATAACTAAAGTTTCCATTCATGGCCACCGCACAATATGCTCAGGTAACACACCTGTTTCAAATAAATAACTCATAACAGGGTGGGACAGGTGTGTATGGCATAACAGGGATTGACCTTTGCATACACACAGCAAAAGAGTAAAAGAATCCTGATCGCGGAAACATTGGTTCTTTTCCAGTAATTTTTTCTGTCGTTTAATTCTTGACACCATAGTCTGTGAAAACGAGATCTCGATTCTCTTTGTCATACAGCAGCGTCCATGCAAAGACAAGCCATTTGCATCACTGCTGTGTTCCATTCTTCCGTAATTTAGCCCTATCCTGACCCTCCTCCCTGCTTAGTGAACACGCGTCGTACCCAAGGACATGCTCTCTCGCTCGTTCGTGTCAGACTCAGCTTTAAGACGCGCTCCAGATACGCTTCAGTCCGAGTCATCCTCCGTGAGATCACCTGATGAACGTCTCCAGCTCTGAATCATGTTTCTGCCACGCTGGAATGCGTTCCCATGCAAAATATCCCACCTGGCTCTGAACACATCAGCAGCGTCAACTGGCCAGACGCGAGCCTGTGTCGTTTTTTTTTTTTGCAACACCACAACCGCCTCCCCCCAGTCCCATCCCGCCCCCTCCCTTCTCCTCCCGTCCCCTCCCCTCCCCTCCACCAGCGCTGGTTTAGGTGCTTCGAGCTTATTTGCTGTGCCACCGCGCGCGCTCCGTCTGCCTCCTCTCCATTCACTCGTTCTCTCCGCCACGAAACAAGCTGCGGGACCCCCTGGATTAGGCGCAGCGTGTGGCTGGCGTGCTCGCTTCGCCCTGATTGCTGTTTTTCGGAGCTTTAATTTTCATTTCGTGAGCCAGAGCTGTCCTGATATTTCTTGTTTTTCTGTGCGTGCGTACGTGTGTTTATTTTGGTTTTTTTTGGCTGCTGCATCGTCACATCGTTCCTCCATCAGTTTTCTAGCATCCTCTCGACGCGGCTCCTCTATTCATTCTTCTGCTCCTTCTCTGTCTCTCTGGGCGGGATGGACGGCACGCGCTGCTTTACAGCTTCTCTCCAATATGCTGATGAGATCTGAGGCTTAAGAAGACTTAGAAGGAGAAGAAAAGGAAGAAGAAGTTACCTGTCACTCTCTCTCTTTCTCTCTTTTTCATTCCCATTCATCTTCCAGTCCTTTGTCGACATGGAGAGGCTGCACGCGTCCATGCGCAAGCGCCTCTACAGCCACGGGGACGCGGCGGAAGAGGGCGAGCAGGACGCGCGCAGGAAGAGCGTGAGGATGAAGCAGCTGTTGCCCTCCGCCTCCCCGACCGGCAGCAGCGGAGAGAGAGAAAGGGCAGGAGGTGAGAGAGGAGGAGGAGGCGGGGGAGGTGGCGAGGCTGAGACGGACGTGGGCACCAGAGCGTTCAGCAGGGCCAATGGAGACTGCCGGAGGTTCAGGGGCAGCAGCAACATCCCAGAGGGAGACGCAGCAGAGCAGAGGCGCCTCATAGGCGAAGAGGAGGGCAGTCCTGAGGAGGAGGAAGAGGAGGAGGAGAGGAGGCAGAGGGAGAGGAAGAGGGGGAGGGATGAGGAAGAGGTGGTGATAGAGATGGGGTTGGAGGAGGAGAGGGACATGGAGAGGCAGAGATCACCCAGTTTGGTGAAGTTGGAGAGTGGCGAGCAGATAGATGAGGAGAGACTCTACCAGGCTGGCTTCATGCACAGGCAGCTGGGGGCCATGCTGCAACCTGGGGTCAACAAGTTTTCCCTGCGCATGTTTGGCAGCGAGAAGGCCGTGGAGAGAGAGCAGGAGAGAGTCAAGTCAGCTGGCTTCTGGATCATCCACCCCTACAGTGATTTCAGGTCACTCTCTTCTGAATGTCTGCTCTTTGAGCCCATACACTGAGTCGAGCAACATTCACTACAGGGTTGATTTGTAAATGAGGCATTTTTAGCCTATTATAGGCTTAAGCACATCTTCCAGTCTTTTCTTAGGTGCTTTACTATTTAAACCAGCTCATTCAAAGTGCCAGCCTGAAGTTGTATTCCTTTCTATGGGACAAATTATCTTATTTAAATGTATTACTTAACACATCTTCCATTCAGTTCTAAGAGAGTTAACTTCATTTAATACTATAGGCCTACTTTCACATTCTGTTCAAGTTCTGCTCAAGGATTTTGCCATATAAAGTAGCTAATTAAAATGTAGGCCTAAACATATTTTTTGTTTATTTGTGAGGGATTTTGCAGTATACCTTTGTGGGTTTAAATGTGCAGGCCTAAGCACATTCTATTCAGTTCTAATGCTTTGTAAATTAATCTGCTATTTACAAATATAGTCCTAAACACACCTTCCATTTACGTCTTTGTGTTTTCTATATGAATATGCTAATTAGCAATATGTGCCTAAACACATATTGCATTCCGGTGTGGGGGATTTTTTTATAATTTATTATGTTGAGGATTTTGTTGAAAATAGCTAATTTACAAATAGATCTAAACTCATCTTCTGATCAGTTCTATGTGTGTTGGGGGCTGGTAATACATACAGAATGCATTAAATATATCTACCATCCATTTTTTGATAATTTTTACTAATTTAAATGAGGTTATTCACAATATAGATATAAACATGTCTCCCATTGAGGTGATTTTTGTGTAAATAAAAAACATGATAAATGTTAAATAATAAAATTATGATTGAGATATGGGCAATAGCAGTGCTTGCCATTCTTCAGCAGAACAATAATGGAAGAGCAGAGCACTGGATTGGATCATTCACTTCTATACAAACCCTTTTGAACTGAATGGAAATTTTTATATAAGCTGACAATAGAGTGTCTGTTGTGGACCAAGTAGGGTAGTTTGGGGAGAAAATATGCTTTGAATGAGCTGTGGACCACTAGGTAACAATCAACTGAAATTGCTGCAGATATGAAGGAAAATTCCCCATTCCTCATTTCACAATTATACGAGATGAGTTTGGCTATGAAATCTAAAAGACTAGCAGGCTAGCAGTGCTTGTCATGGTTTATGGAGCCTGGAAATGGGGTAATCAAAATGGGTTAACATAACCACGGGGGTTATTAGGAGCCAACATCAGAGGAGATTATAACAACACAATTTATTTAATGGATCTCTCCCGGTGTGGATGAGGAGACAGGGATAGAAGGGGCAATAGTAACAGTGGAGTGATTGAAATGGACCACATGGCCTTGGCACGATTGTGATGCAGGGGCTAAAATAGGCCACACAACTTGTGATGCTATCATTAATGCACTGTTTATGGGTGGTCGCTTCATTGTTTGTTTGGATATCACTTTGAGCATAAGATTCAGGATTATGCTGACGGTAACAGTGGAGTCGAATTCAAACAGGGTGAATTCAATCTCATTTACGCTGCACTAATATACTGTGTGGGATTGATGCGCCAGTAATGAGAGAATATTACAGCCTTTTATATCCCATACTCTTTTCAGTCTCACTGCTGTGTGTAATGAGGGCTTTTCTCCCAACATTAGGACTTAATGAACAAGTTACTGTACAAATAATTTATACAAAAAATTGCTATAAAGTTTTGCAATTTTTACTCTTGAGATTGATCCCGATACCTGAACTCAAGGGATCAGACAGCGCTCGTTCTTTTGGTGGCAAAGTAAATAAATAGAACTATGCTGTATAAGTTAATGGACTCTAACAAAGATGCCCATGCAGCACCAGTCTTTGTTTGGATTGTATTATTCTGAAGTGCGCAGAAAACTGCACTGTTACTTTTTCATGACAACAATAATGAATAAATAGAATGGATCTGGCTGATATGTAATGTAAGTAATCGAAGTAGTGCTGTTATGATCACGTTTTTTACATTTATAATGTATGTGACATCACTGCCCTGCATCCTCACTGATCTCCCATCCCATTCTCCTCTCTCATGCTCTATGACCTTTCCTTCTCCACTACATGGAATGGGATAGATGTGCTGGTGCACAGATATCCATTTACTGATTTCATGACCTGCAGTGACCGTGGGTTGTTGGCAGAGTAAAGAGACTAGAGTTTGTGGCATGAAGATTTGGGCTGCATGTACAGGCGGTTTGATTCCAGCTGCTCACTAAACATCTGGGTGACAGAGATGATGACTGATGCTGGCAACCAGAGATGACACACTTTCACGAGAGAGCTCATCACAAGCACTGGAATGGGGATTGGCAAAGACAATTAGGACCCATAAAATACTTAGCAGTAACAGATAGAGATGGAGAATGAGAGTGCATTTTTGGCAGATGAACAATAGAAAGCTGATTATCGCAAAGGCTTTAGTTTGCCGAAGCTGTAGTCATGTTCTAGAGTTTTTACTAGTTCGTTTTCCCATCATATAGCCTTCTTTGACATTCTTAATGCAGATGGCCAGAAATAAAATCATATAAATGCTATCTCAAGAGTTTACATCACTGTATATCTGTTCCTCAGCCCAGAAATTATTTTGTTAAATCCTGAAAACTTATACAGGAATCCTTTTCAGTGGGCTATATTTAATCAATTTTAATTGTATAGTCTCACTTGTATAGAATTGTATAGATTTCATATATTTTGTGTGTGTGTGTTTCATGCAGATTCAGTCACACGCAGATTTTTTCTGATAACCTAACTGATCTCCACAATACCTGTTTTTTACCCGTTTTACTTCTAAATGGTTACAAAACTTTTACTAGTTTTAAATATGAACATACATTTAGCTACATTTTCATAAAAAATGTAACTGCATAAATGTTTTGTACTGTCATGAGAACAAAGAAATTGCTTTTGGCATATGAAATATGCTGTATTTAGAGAAGGGGTGGACTGGGACTGACTCATCTTGAGTGTTTCTCTTATTTTTCGTTCTGTTTTTCTTAAAGCCCAGAAGTTTTATTACTGTAAATTAAATTAAAAGAAGCTGTTGAGTTCAGTCAAAGTCCAATGTCTGCTTTAAATAGCAGGTCTCTACAATACCCTGAATAAACTCTGAATAAAACGTGCAGATGATTAACAGTAAATTACTGATGTCAAAATTATTGGTGATTAACCCTACATTTTACTGTATTTTTATTACTAAAAATCACACTAATTTATCACTGAATTTACCTGTTTATACAAAAGAAAATGAAAGTGCATATCAAAGAAAATGCTTGTCCATGAAGTACAGTACAGTCTGTATGGGCCTATCTTTTTACTTTCATTAAGGGTAATTTATTCAACTGAGTTTAAAATAAATTAAAGTGTTTTAGGAGCATATTTGGGGCATACTTAGGGTTTGTATTATAAAAATGGGCAGTTTATCAATATATGTGGGTGTTCTTGGAACGTAATAGTATTTGTCTTTATCCCTAAATAGAGATTTTTATTTTTTCTGTTAGAGCTAAATAAGTACATAATATAAGCTTTTTCAGGATGTATTTGTTGCTGTCATTAATTGAGTGACACTCTATCCATTTATCCATCTATATCCATTTAGATGATAATGTATTACATTTGCAGGATACTATGCAACCAGTTACAGTGTGTGGTCCTAAACTAACCACAATCTGAAGAGTAAGTGAGCATATAATAAACACTGAATACAGTATTATGATCATCATCCAACTAGCATGAATAGCAGTGACTAGAAGTTCCAGCCAGTGTGCGTACGCAGCTGGAATTCAGGCTGGGACTACAGATGGCACAGGCGCATTAAAAAATATGACACAGAAGCATAAAAAAATGTGATAATCATTTATTATGTTAATTGAATATTATAATAAAATACATCACTGATATAAAGTAAAATCAACGGAATGTATATGAAGAAAAGTTTGTTCACCATTAAACATGCATGTACAGAAAAAAAAACTGTTGTGTCTATGCTGAACAGATTAATAGACACCTAAAATAATATTCAGAGTCAGATTTTCTGTGTATGCCTTCTGAAATAATGTTTATGCCAACAAGTACAACAGTATAAGCCGTATTAAAATCTGTTTGTGAAAGGAATGTGCACCACTGATCTTGATATGAACAAAATTAGACATACAAGATGTGGCAAAAGAAACATACATCTATCACATATCCATTTAGATGATAATATATTTCATTGATAGGATACTATTTAACCAGTTACCACTGTGTGGTCGTAAACTAAGCACAGTAAGAATTAGCGTCTACTACATTTGTTTTGTTTTTTTAACTTTGTATTTATGTGTGTCATTGAACTGAGAACTGAATGCCTGTATCTCAATAGAGAATTTGGTGATATGAAGTGCATTTTAAATGTAATACATATGATTGCTTGTTTTCTCATGACATGTTGTAGTACTCGTCACAAAGATACTTCTGTCTTTCCTTTTTCAACTTCATAGCTAATGCAGTGGTCCCCAACCCCTGGGCCGCGATCATGTTGTACCGGTCCGCTGGCTACACAGAAAAAAAAAAAAAAATGTACGGTATTGCCATTTTATTTACTATCAGAGTCTAAATGATGTTTTATTTTGGAAAATGACCAGATTTTAAACTGGTTTCTTAAGAAATAAAGGTTTGGGACCACTGATCTATATCCACTGTAAAATTGTCAAGTGCTGACCTGTCCGCAGTGATACAAAGTTTGGGAACCACTGAGCTAATGTTTGTGGTCTATAGGTTTACTGTCTATTAAATCAGAATCCTAAAGATATTGCCACAATTATATGATACAGAAAGTAATAGTCTTATAGTTTATTTTATCTAGTTTTTTTCATTATATGAATAAGGTGCAAACTCTTTGCACACAATGTCGTCTATATGCACTTTACCATAAGGATAACTGTTGCGGTTATGCTAACTATTCTACGTATATTAAAACTGAATGCATGTTAACTGAAAAATTCTGACTCCCCCCTAAGCCCACAAACATATAGATAACTGAGTAGACATAATAAAATGGTTATACCATGATATTCAACATATGCACAAAATTGTAATGGACAAATACTATCACTGCCTTCTGTTTTATATTTGTTTAGATGCGTGCAGTAGTTCCAGTCTTACAGGCTCTCACTGTGCCTTCACTTTGTGACCCCATGTTTTGTTTGATGTTTGTGCAGCTGTTTAAATGAGTTATTGGTCTGAGCCCTTTCACAGCCCAGGTAAAGGGTTGCATTGTTACACTTTTGCGCTCAGAGTGCTGTCTGGGAAAACGAAAGACTAGAGGAAACCTGCATGATACTCATTAAGACTGTCACAGCACAGTAAAAATGGATTACAGAAATGAGTGAAGAATTCTGTGTCGCTATACAAAGGGCCCTCAGGGAAGTTTTTCTCTCAAAATGTACAATCACCATCACCACAATTTTGCTAGTAAAAATGACTAAAGCTTCTTCATGTGGTATTTCTTGCTAATATAATATCATGATAGCAGCATTGTGCCAGAAAGTTAATTATCATGATGTTCATTTTTCTGTTGGCACAAGCCCAGTCACGGGTTACAGTTTAAGGACAGAACAGGATTGCTTATTCAGCACTGCTTTGACCAAATGCCCCAAACTGAACAAGAGATTATGTTATAATGTTCTCTGTCCACCTGTTAGCACGAAACAAAATGTTTACTAATGTTGCTTGTACAGTTATTCCGATAAATCGTTTCTGCGCAATTACAGTTTCACTTGTGCTCGTTCCCCTGGCTGTTCAAACCACTGTAGCATCTGCCAAAGGGCAAATGTCAATGGCAAATCCCTTATAATCTAAAAACTGAGAATAAGCTGACAGCTTTACTGACACTTTGTATAGATGGTTTGTTCTTGGGTAATCTCCTCCAGAGCTCGAGTCAAGCAATGCTGAAAAGAACTCTGTTTCTGGGGAGAGACATGTTTGGAGCATGGTATAGTGTTATTTAATGGAAGACAGAGGACATTAGTAGCAGTGCACAAGATAGTATGGAAACAGCTGGCTGTGCTGATGGATGCATATGTGGATTTCATAAGAGCTTTTCGTCATACGCAGATTTCCCCCACTGGCTGTACATTAATAAATACAAGTCCCAGTATAATTACGGTTGGATTCCTTATGGAGTGAAAACAGCTTGCTTCCTCTAGCTTTTTTCATAAATTCACACAAAAATATCAGGGTCATTTAGAACATTGGGGCTTTGCATTTTTGTTTTTATTAACCACATATCCGATAAATCTCTAATAGGATTTTGTCATTTTGATTGGGATGGATTGATAATCCCTAACAGATTGTTTCAAATGGCTGGGCATCGCTTTCTCTCGATGCAATCCATACTAATCTATGGGACATACCAAACCCTGGATGTGGTCAAAGCCTGTTTAATTACAACAGGGCACAGGACTAGAATTTATTACTCACACATATCAGCCAAAAAGAAAATCAGCTTTTTCTCCCAAGACAGAACTGAGCAAGAGTAATTAAGCATTTCATCACCATGCACCAAAAAATTGCACTCTTTTCTCTAGTCCTGAGCTGTAATCGGGTTATTTTCTAACTGTTAAAAGTACATTAGAGGCTGCTAAACAAGGGGGAGGGAAATTGAGGCATGAAATGTCAAAGTATCAGGATGTTTATCACTTTGTATGAGTCATGAGCTGAGGACACCAAAAGAGCTTAAAATCTTGGAGGCCCGTCAAGGCCAGTGAGGTAATTAATGCTGGGGAACAGCAATTACACTGTCTTCCGTGTAAATGTTTCACCCAGCAGCAGATCTTTTAATGATGAAATGGCAGGCTTGCCTGAGGTCTCCTTGTCGGCTTAAATGTCTTTCATTTACGTATGCCCTGTACATGCTGTTACTGAGGAGAGGATTTACTGCAAATGATAGAGAAAAAAATGACCAAGCTGCCTTCAGACACTGTCTGGCCTCTCGGAGCATTTCAGAAAACAAAGTATGATTAGCATTTTTAGGCATGACTGGGTCATATTCATAATTATTTTCTCATGCTTTCACCTTTTGGGCTGCTTAGTAATATAACTCATTTCAAAAGCACTTTAAAGGGCACAAATCCCACATTTCCTTACTTCCTTTGAGATCTGAGTATGACCAAATGTACATTTGGTTTCACATGTTAATTTTCAATGTATATATTCCTTAGTATTAATCAGTCAGTTTTGTTACTGCACCTTTAAGGCTGATCATTGCAAACTGCCTTATCAAGATATAATTATATTTTTGTTGACAAAAACATAACATGAAATTGAAAAAAACGGTGTGGATGATGATAATCTCAAATATCTGAAGCCACCTGTGATGTAATACTTGTGACAAATGAGAGTGAATGGGTAGATATAAACTACTGTAGGTTAAATAGGGATAAATATGTAAATAAGTTTCTTTTTCTAGGATTCTAGAACAGGATTCTAAAAAGGCTGTTTTTGAAGATTAGAAGCTTATATTAATTGAGAAGAGACTTTGAAACTTCCATTGTTTACATATTCGTGCAAACTCTTGAAAAAAAAATGTTCAGGTCCGTGATACAGGCCATTTAAAATGTTTTAGAGAAAGAAAACCACTGCTTCACATTTTCAGCCTGACAGTGTGGTGTTACATTCCCAGTGGAGAGCTGAGTTGATATGTCAACCTGCTACCATAAATGGCCTCCTTATTTTTTCCTGTCCAGGTTCTACTGGGACCTGATAATGCTGCTCTTGATGGTGGGAAATCTGATCATCATCCCTGTGGGCATCACCTTCTTCAAGGACGAGCACACTCCAGCCTGGATCGTCTTTAACGTGGTCTCCGACACCTTTTTCCTAGTGGACTTGGTCCTGAACTTCCGGACTGGTATTGTGAAAGAGGACAGTACAGAAATTATTCTGGACCCTCAGCTGATAAAGGTGAGATACCTGCGGAGCTGGTTTGCTGTGGACTTCCTCTCCTCCATCCCTGTGGATTACATCTTCCTTATTGTTGAGACACGGATTGACTCTGACTTCTACAAGACTGCCAGAGCTCTGAGGATAGTCCGCTTTACCAAAATCCTCAGTTTGCTCAGACTACTGCGGCTGTCCCGCCTAATCAGATACATTCATCAGTGGGAAGAGGTAGGTACGGGTGCCACATAACTCTGAACAAAATAAGAACAAATGTGCCATTTTATTTCAATAATGATGCTAACAAGAAAAAATCTGAACCAGGATGTTCCCTCTATTTCTTTGCCAATGTTTCTTTGGCTTGCTCATTATCTGTCTG
The DNA here is from genome assembly GCA_037577295.1 of Ladigesia roloffi. Taxonomy (NCBI): domain Eukaryota; kingdom Metazoa; phylum Chordata; class Actinopteri; order Characiformes; family Alestidae; genus Ladigesia; species Ladigesia roloffi. Next base: position 10,136,062 of record JBBKCR010000122.1, on the reverse strand, counting down.
TCGCATAAAACAGCTTCAACTGAAGATGTGCAACAGACATGCGGATGCAGAAACTAACCATTCATTAAATTTCTGACTTTTAGGAAGTACTGTTAGATGCAGGGGGATGCTAATTGGCTTTGTTGAAACTGACTTCTGTTGACTAATGGTTTTTATGATTTTAGTGTAAGAAAAGACAAAAATCTAAGAAGTGATGAGACCAAAATTCTGATTTCTGTCTATAGGGCCAAATATAAAATGTTGCCACTATAAAATGTCATACTGCAAATTGGTCTTGTCAATATCATTTTTTAATACTCAGGGCCCAATAATGCACACGCCATTGCATGCTTTCGTCACTGGCACAGCCCATCATTGCTATTTTGTGCGTTCATTTTTTCCGGCAGAAATCTACGTTGTCATTATAGCAGATGACAATGCGCTGGGTAGGGCGGGTCACTGGAAAGAAGGGGCATAGCACAAATTTGCTATTTTATGAGAGGTGAAAGTCATTGCGCCACTGACCAGAAAAAACCTGGTTTGTAGTCATTCACGCATTGTTCAAAGGCTATAATATGGACGCCTGGGACGTGGAAGTGTCCCAGGCGTCCACACGCAGCTTCTTTCATAAGGAGCGAGCAGCGCACATTTAAAAAAAAAATTCATGTGAGGGAAAACTTTATGGAGCCCTCGAAATATAAAATTCAAATGTATATCACATACATCACACCATGATTA
>JBBKCR010000122.1:10049168-10101356 GCA_037577295.1 Ladigesia roloffi | reverse complement strand
CAGTGTCTGGGAGGCTGTGGTTGCTGCTGCACGCAATGTTGATGGTGAACAGATCAAAACACTGACAGAATCCATGGCTGGCAGGCTTTTGAGTGTCCTTGCAAAGAAAGGTGGCTATATTGGTTGCTGATTTTTTTTTGTTTTGTTTTTGAATGTCAGAAATGTATATTTGTGCATGTGGAGATGTTATATTGGTTTCACTGGTAAAAATAAATAATTGAATTGGGTATATATTTGTTTTTTGTTAAGTTGCCTAATAATTATGCACAGTAATAGTCACCTACGCACACAGATATCCCCTTAAAATAGCTAAAACTTAAAAACAAACTGAAAACTACTTCCAAAAACATTCAGCTTTGATATTAATGAGTTTTTTGGGTTCATTGAGAACATTGTTGTTGTTCAATAATGAAATTATTTCTCAAAAATACAACTTGCCTAATAATTCTGCACTCCCTGTATATGCTTAAAATGTCTAATTAATCAAACTGACGCGCCCCATTTGAGTCTTACAGCTGTCTCATTCTCAACGTCCCCCGATGGGTTTTCTAACACCCCCAGGGGGGCCGGTACCGCCCCCGTTGAGAAACGCTGATTTAACTGCATCATATAACAGCTATGAACTCATGTAACACCCTAGCAAAACTGCATGCCTAGAAGTTTGTGGCCAGTTGAATCGGAAACCCCTTAGCACCTGGTGGGATAGAAATATCTTAACGCATGATAGTACAGTCTATGGCGTTCTTTGATCATAAGTGAAGCAAACTGAATAACCTGGCACTGAAGTAACGAGAGGGCAGTGGCAGAACTATGTAAATAGTGGGAAAAATCGACAGGGAGTGAGTTTAAATGCATGACTTCACATATACTCACTCTCTCATACAAATCCCAGCACAGGCAACATATACATGCTCTATAATTTCATAACAAATATTTTGTCAACAGGTGAGTTTAATTTTCTCTCCAAAGCATCAGAAAAGATTATAATGGTTTCTGCAGTGTCTGCCTCATGATAAATTAGAAATTTCACCGGTGACAGCTTAATATACTGTAAGATACAATTACATAAAAACATGCCACTACTACAACCAAGGCATGACATACTACAAATGGTATTTTTTTAGGAAATGCCTAAATGTCAAACTGTCTAATGTTTAATGTTGTGGTTTAAAAGATTCACATCACGCTGAGAAATATATTAGCCTAACTAAGAATCAATACTAAGGAAGACACTACAGAATTTAAAGGGTCTACCGATAGCATGTAAGATACATCTGAAATATTTAACTGTGATTTTTCAGAATATTAATAATGAATCACTTTCTTAACATTAATTCTGAATTACTGGACATTATATTTGCAATGCTATGTTCTGTTCCTATTCATTTTCCAAAGTGACATGCACAGTAAACATACAATCATACCACAGTTTTATTACTGTAGCTCCACTGAATCCATATTGGTGTAACACCATTGACATCTGTCTTAAATATTAAAGCATTCAGGAGCTGAGGTGAAACGTGTTGTGCACGTGACGGCAGGTTATATGTTGTTAGTTGAAGTAAGAACACGCTCTACTTGTTATTTACTTACCGTACCGACGAGAGATAGTGAGACGTGCGCGTGCGTCCTCCCTCCGGGCGCCGGCCTAAATAATCCCTAAACTCACCGGCACTACTTCCTGGAGAGTGGCTAGGATGTGTACCTCCGACAGAACTATGTGCACCGTTTAATGCAACAAAAATTAGTACCCAACATGCATGTATTCCACTATCATTTAAAACGTTTCAGTTACAATACGATAACTTGACATAATATAAAGCAGTGCACTACGAAAATAGTTATATTGGATTTATCTGTTGGAATGATACGCTCAAGGTTAAATGTGTTATGAGGCCTCGTCAGACAACTCACAGACTCACAGACATGTGACTTGTCAGTCAGCGGTCGGACGGGAGCTCCGTTATTTGGAGATCAGAGTAGGACCTTGTAAGTGCTTGTGGTAAACGTGCGTAAATGAATGTGTATATATTTCTCTTAACTTTGTGCATGCCCAAGGCAGTAGTACAGTGTTCTTGAACGACTGTAAATGACCAAATTACTTAATTACTTGTCCAAAACAACAGTATTTAATTATATGTTTATAATTTTGAACACACAAACACCCACACACATATTTATATATGTAAATGAACCCTTTTTGTTCGTTTGCTTGAATTAAGATGAACATGGACATGTAAATAAGTTGGATCAGCTATAATAATTACAATAAAACGTATAATAATTATAATTCTTTGGAGTCAAATAATGTTGGGATATTAAAGTATGATACTTATACTTATTCGCCTTAAGTGAAGCAATTAAATTAAAATAGTTAATGTGTAGGTATTATTAAGAGTGGAAGGCTACAGTAGAAAAGTAATGAAGATCATGTTAGATGCAAGGCAAATTTTCCAATTTTGTAAATGTAATATAATTTCAGATTCTTTCATTTAAGTCAGCATTTGCAGTACTGACAGCATGCCATATAGCAGTCTAACAACACTGCACTGCTCTGTTACTCGTCCTTACATTTGTGCTGTGCAAGGTTTTAATATTATTATTGTCTTTGCATTTTAAATGTAAACGTTTGTTGACATGCTGAAGACATGCTGAAACTGCAACACACAGCGTTACAGGATGATGGCTGAAAGACTAGAAAGATCACATGACTTTAAAGGCACAGCCTGTTCCACATCTGCGATTCTAAGAATATTTTAGAGACACTGGACACATTTCTAAACTAGGAAAAGAAAAAAGTTTGTCAGAATAATTAATTAATAAGAAACATTATTCTGAAATATGAGTTTAGCAATTAATGATCCTTATTCATTTTGGTATGTTGTGCAGCCTAAGGTGATCCCAAGCCTAAGGTCCTAAAATTATCCTGCTAGGAATGGCAGCCTTTTAGGGTTTGCCGGAGAATTGTATCGTAGTAATGGGTTAAGGGGGATATATAGGTTTCCTATTTCTGAAATTTAATACTTACCTTGATAACTACATTATATATCAAAAAAGCATAGTGTTACACAATTGCCTCCTGTGATTTGTGGGTTGCTTGCAAAATGTTATATCATGCTTTAATAATGTGTTTTGCTCCTGTTATTAGTGTAATTTCAGTGTATTTTGTGTGTTGTGCTTATATTGTACTTATATTGTATGACTCTATTGCTTTCCAAGTGATGTAAGAGTGCAAGTGCTTAACATATTCAGTTAGGGGATGGACAGGAGTTTTTTGGAGGTCAGTGCAAGACCTTGTAAGTGCTGGTGGTAAACTTGTTGCATAAATGAATGTCTATAGATTTCTCTTAACTGTGCATAGTTCAGTCTTTAACAACTGTAAATTACCAAATTACTTAATTACTCATCCAAAATAGCATTCACTCTTTATTATATGTTTATAATTTTAAACACACACACACACACACACACACACACACTCACATACACTCTGTTAAAGCAATATATTCAGAAAATACTCATATAATACACTGAACATACACTGATAACAAGAACAATCCACCTTTAACTATTAAAGCATGATATATAATTTTGCAAGCTCTCCAGGACTCAACACTTGCTTTATTGCTGTCTTCTTTTCATTAGATTTATAAAGTGAAAAGTATGGATCATATTGGGTTTGGGTACATAAACCCACTCAAGTAATGTTTGACCATATATGTATGATATACACTGTAGGTGATTTGTGATGGCACATCAAAAACACAGTGACATATACTGGATCTAATTATAAACAGAAAATATTTGTATGATATTGTAACATGGGATATATATTATTATATTGTTTCTGGTACAGTTATTGTTTAATTCATGTAGAAAATGGTCATCTTAGTATGGATCATAATGGGTTTTGGTATGAAAACCCACTCAAATTTCACCTGAGTAAGTGTTATGAGCATACCAGTAGTGTTTGTTTCAGGGGCGTAGCTAGCAATTTTCGGCCCCCTGAAAGAAAATATTTTTGGGCCTCATGCTTCCCCCAAACCGTACCAACACACGCGCACTACTAATGGAGTTTCCAATTAGCCTATTATTAGTTTAGTATGTAATTAATTATTGATCACAACAGTTTGGTTTTTGTATGTAAAGGCTCCCTGATGAGATCTTTTAGAAAGTAACTACATAATATCTATATACCACATGATTACTAAACAAATTGTATTCCCTAAGGCACTATTATAGCCTGCCATTCTTCTTATTGTTAAGGGACTGCCCATTGAAATGAATGGAGCCGAAGAATGGAAAGTCCCTTATTGTTATTCGCTTTTTCTTCCGTTCTCCGCTTAATGCAGGCTAAACCTTGGCTCGTACCCACACAACTTATATATCAAAAAATTCCGCTTGTCACTGTGAGGGGTGCTATTTTTGTATAGGCGTTTCATTACTGTGGCGAGGCTACATGCCCACAAAGATGCCAACACTTTATGGGGCTCAAATTTGGAGTGATCCTGCTCGGACACGCTTTGTCTGAAACCTACCAAACACCCCCAACACACACATGCAGTCGGTGATGACCTGCACTCTTCTTTTCCTTGTCTTTCGCTCATCCCTTTTTCCCCCATTCACTTCCATTCATTTTGCACCCCACTGAAATGAATACATTTTCACATGAGACCTCAGGCCACACTGCCAATGACACATATGTGTAAACTGAACAATGTGGACAAAAGTATTGTGTCACAACTCGCCTACTGCAATGACATATTAGTGATAACATGGTTGGGGTGGCGTCAGCGTCTGTCTTGGTGGCAGTCCCTTTCACAATAACTTCCGGAATTGTATTGCTCTAGTTCTTATTATTATTACTGAACCCTAGATGTCAGTATTAAGTGAACTTCTAACTGGGAGTAACTAGAAAATTTTGCATCTACTGTTTATTGGTGTACAAATTACACTGCAAAGAAACATGCTGACTGAGATTTATTTTGGGTTGAGTGCAAATTTACTGTAACACAAACCACATTCTCTTTCACTTAGGCTATATAAAATAAAACAAATTTGAATTAAATAAATAAATAATAATAAAGATCTAACCACTCAGAAAAGCAATGTGGATGAAATCAATTGACAGTTCTCAACCAAACAATTTCAACTACATATATTTTGCATGTATATACAATGTCAATGTCAATAGCGCATGCCTTAAGTATACTTATTTACATTACCTTTAAATATGCACAAAGAAGTTTACACCCTCATTTTCAGGTCTATGATATGTTACTCTCATGGGTGGAGGTAGCTCAGTGGGTAGGACACTTGCCTCTGGACCATGAGGTCGTGGGTTTGAATCCTACCCCTAGCACAACCACTGGGTCCTTGAGCAAGACCCTTAACCCCAAGTTGCTCCAGGGAGACTGTCCCCTGTAGTTAGGGAATGGAAGTCGCTTTGGATAAAAAGCGTCTGCTAAATGCCGTAAACGTAAATGAATGACAGGAGAGAAGAACTTCTAGGCAAGATAATTCAGCTAGCACTTTTGGCTATAAAGTGAGTGTGTAAATGACTGACTGACTAAATATACCTTTCTTGGAGAAAAAGTGGGTGACCAACTATCTGCCCTTCTTCTCTCTCTAGATGCCACTGACATCTAGCAGAACGTTTTTTGCTAGACTAACTTAAACTGGGCCGTACCAAGTGGTGGAAGGTGCTGGGGGGGACTGTGGGGGGTCAGGCTATACAAATATTGATACAAACTAAAGAATAATAAATGTCCTCATTACATTTCGTTAATAAATTGGATTAAAAAATACAATAAAGATCAAATGAATAACTTTGTGAATATTTTTACTAAAATGGATGGTTAAATATTAGGGGGTTTTCTTAATTTTATTATAGTCTAGTATATATGAAATACACTGTTGGTGATTTGTGATGGCACATCAAAAACACACAGTCACATAAACTGGAATTAAATATAAACAGAAAAATATATGATATTGTGATGTATTTTATATAATTTCTGGTACAGTGATTGTTTTATTAATTTGGTACAGAGCAATATATCATTAATCTCCTCTCATTTTTGCTGCTACAGATATCAATTGATTTACATATCTTGCAGGAACACCATCTCCATCTAGTGGACTATATTCAAAAGTCTTCAATGGTCTTAGAAAAGGCAGATTGTGCATCCTTTACTGCACATATACTCACTCTTAAATATACATCCACAGGTTTCTGTACTTGAGATAAAAGTGTTTATTCTACAGCAATCAGGGATGAATTTTAGTGATGTGGCTGTTTTTTTCTTACAGCTTGTCTGTGATATTTTAATAATTCCTCCCCTGGTGACTCAATGTCCTTGACCTAAGATATATTGTGATTGACCTGCCTTGAAGCCAGTGCCATTTATCTTATTAACCCATAGTTATGAATACTTATTTGTTTACTATTTTCTGTTTGAGAAATAAAGCAGTACATTTTTATACCTATTATTCTTCTATCCAGACTGACAAACTAGATCACATCTCCACTATCAAAAGTAATTTAGTCCATTCTGAAGACATGCAGTTGGATAAAGTAGTTGGATGGAGTGTATAGTGAAACTGAATGGAGTGCAAAGGAACCCCACCACTTAGATTAAAGAAAATCATGGTGAAGCTTCTATAATTAGCAGGAACAAATGCAATCACACAGCCTCTGGCATCTGCAGTGCTGCAGGGCACTGATGACCTGACCTGTCAAAAGCCTGGCCATGAATGCTTGCAAATAAATGACAATGCACTGAGTGTATGACAAAAATCTGCTTTTGTTTGCTCCCAGAATGTTAAAGGAAGGATTTAAAAAGTAATATTCTCCTTTAACCCGAAATGCAGTCAGCCATGTTTTGTATTCTGAGTTTATTTATTCAGTTTTGCAGCAAAGCCTTTTACTTTTTCACTACATTTGATCCATTGCTCCAGCACAAAAATGAAGAAGCAAATTTGTCAGACATGTTGTGACTGATCAACTGTAAGAAGAGGAGCAACTGTGAACCAGCTGCAAACCCAAAGCAAAAGTATTGTTTCCAAAGTAAAGGCCACTGCTTTGGTTGGTGCTTTATGTTGTTGGACTGACCTGACATTGCAGCTCATCCCAAAACTAGACTAAAAATCAAGTGAATACATCTGCATTGTAGTGGGAGCCTACAGTATAAAGTTGTATTGATGTCACTTTGTTAAAGGTGGTTATTCCAATTCTGAAGGGGGTTGGTTTTTTTAGGAAAGTTTGATGATTGATGATGGTCACAGTTAAGTGGGTGTATTAAAACAGGGAAGCACCCTACTAGGCACTTGTACTGGTCTCCTATTACTGGTATTTAATACTCCCCTTGACAACTGCATTATACCTCAGAAAATCACTAAGCAGTGTTATGCAAATGCTGTGATTTGTGCATTGCTCACAAAACATGATATCATGCTATGATAATTAAAGGTGGAATGCTCCTGTTATCAGTGTCATTTGTGTGTTGTGCTATATTTACACTGTGTGAGTGTATTGCTTTCACAGAGAGGTTGGTGCCTGTGCATGTCAAGGGAGATTTAGTGCCTTTCTGCAGCCAGAGTGGCGCACAAGTATAAGAATGCAAGTGCTAAACATATCCATGATGTCAGCTGTATGCTCACAAAGCAGATTTGTTCTGTGCTTTCAACAAGTGTCAAATTTATAACGAATCCTCTAGATCTACCTGGTCCTTCTCCAGCTCTGTACTGGCATAAACGCCTCCTTCTCACCTGCTGTTCTAATGAACTACATCGACACATCATCACTCACCGAAAATATCTTAATAATTTTGACCATGTGTTCACCACATTTTAGGTTCATATATGCATGTACTGCCAGAATAGAACACACTAGAATCACACATTAGTGATTTAGTTGAGTTTATAAAGTATATATTTATATATCTATCATAGAAATGTCATTAAAGCACGCATATGGATTTCCATACCACACACATATACACACACTTTACCAAAATGAACTGGTACTGACATCTCACCCAGAATTTTAGAAAACATTTCTATCAACATGCTGCTCCATTTTAGTTTACTTTTTACTACTAACTGTTCACTAATTACATTTTCACTTTACGTAGAGAAATGAAGACGAAATGTTAAGTCAGAGATTAAAAGCATTACTTTCATAGTTACATGAGAGCTCAGTTATGGTTGAGCTTGAAGCAGCATATGACACTGATAAGTCAGGACAAGTTAGGCTGTTAGCAGGCTGTGTGCCTCTCCTCTTCTCAGCCACTGTGGCTACCTCAGTAGCACTGAACCCTTTATCTCTTTGTGTTCACTACAGCCTCATACATCTCTCTGCATCTCTGTTTACTGCATGAGTAATGATCATTGAGAAATTGGTCACATTTAAGACGCTGAACAAAATTCATATTTAATTGAAAAAAGACTGGTGAGACTTGTAGACGAGATATTATGTGAACCATAATATCAAGAAGGGAAACTGGAATAAAACAGAACACAACAACACACAACACAATGCAACACAACCAAGTAAAACAAAACAGAACCAAATGGAAAATAATGTAATACAGTAGAATGGGGTGCAACAGTACAGAAAACACCAGAGCAGAGAAGAACAACACAGAACAGAGTGAAACAGAATATAAAACAATAGAATAGTATAAAATAGAATAGAATATATAACAGAACAAGCCAAAACAGAATAGAACAAGGCAGAATAGAATATAATTGAAGAGAATAGAACAGGTAAGACTAGAATAAATAGTGGATATTTGGTTCACCTGTATCTTCCTTAAGTATTTGGAGTTTTCCCATGAAGCCCTATTGTATTCTTTAGAGGGCATCCTAGGCTTGCTTTCCAGTAATGACATGCGGGGTTGCATGCTGGGAACAAGAACTGCAAGGTCAAGAAATTCATGGGGTGCAGCAAGTACAAAATGTTACACTGCATAACCAAAAAGAAAACATGACTTTCATGACTTATAATTCACTTTTGAACAAAAATACATGTTTTGTTTCCATGCAAGCAAAAAGCAACAGAAGAGTGAAACAGATTATTATTGTTTTGAACTAATTGAATGTGTTCTTGGATTTCAAAATTTTCTAAATTCAGTTTTGTTTTTACACAGAAATCATCCTCTTGTCATCTACAGTGGTCTTGCTGGGAAATGTAAAAATATATTCAAATAAATATTTAAAAAAATGCATGCCCAAACAGACAGAAAATCACACAAAAAACAAGTGCAAGACACTTTTTTTCTTCAGTTCTCAGGAGGATATACTAGACTATAATAAAATTAAATTCAATAGATCAGATTACAATAGAATAGAACAGAATAGAATACAACAGAACAGAATGGAATAAACAGAAAAAGACAGAATTGTATATAATAGCATACAAAGGAGTAAAACAGAACCGAAGCGAATATAATACAATACACTATAACAGAAAAGAATAGAATAGCATAGAATAGAATAAAAGTGAATTGAATAGAACAGAAGAGAATGGGATGAAATGGAACAGAATTACAACCCAGGACAACGGAATAGAATAGATAACAGTACAACGGAGGAAAATAAAATACAATAACACACAATAGAATACAACAAAATATTACAGAATGGAATACGATTCAGTAGAGCAGAATCGAATAGAGTTGAACAGAACAAATCAGGGCGGAACTGAAAAACAAAAATATATATCAGAGATCGCATGATTAATTTGAGAAAAATTACACGTTTTTCTAGAACTTCCATCTTCTCGCACTGCGCTCCTCGTGCGGCTGGCGCCGCTGTGTGCATGCGCGGTGTACTCTCAGTCAGATGGGGGTCTCGTGACCCGGCGGCGCACTGTGCGCATGCTCAGGCCGTGCAGTGTTGTCAGGGAGAAAGCAGGCAGCCAGACAGACAGGAGGAGATAAACACAGATCACTGCAAGACACGGACACACACAGGAGCCCAAACGAGCACACACACACACAAGCTGTTATTAAAGTCTTTTTTCTCACAATGCCAACCTTAATAATCAACGCTGTGTTTTGCCATTGTCCTTGCACTTTGAACGGGTAAATGTAAACAAAATAAGAAGAAGCGTCCCTGTCCTGCCCAGAGGTAAGGCTGAACATTCACCTACATGGGGCTGAAACACTCCTAGCGCTTGTGTAGAGAAAGGCAATGGTGTTGTCACAGGTAGACATCGTTTTTAGAGTGCAACTGAAAAGGCAAAGCAAAGAGAATACACAGTTTTACTGACAAACTGAATAACCATGATATATTTTATATCCGTCGAGGCTCCTTCACAGCTGCATTGTTCTCGTCTGCCTAAACCAGTCCAGGCAGTCCACGTGAAAAAGAAAAACAATCATCTGACAAACAGCTCAATAAGCATCTAATACATCATAAATATTCATTTATAATGGATTTATAATATGGTTCCGTTTCTACATGAATTATTTCATTTTTCAGTTGTGTGTGTCCTGTTCATGTATTCTCTGATGATTTGTCTCATAATCTGAGGAAGTGTCACAAAATCAGGGTTTTACAATTTAGTCAGAATGGAAAGAAAAATGTATAAATCAGCATTCTCTTAATCTTCTCATTGCTTTTCCACAGGTTGTTTTGAGTTCGGCTTTACTGAGTGGACTTCTGAGCAAGAATACCCCTCATCTGAACATTTTTTGAGTTATTGTTTTGGTGGGGGGTTTTTGTTTTTTTTTTTTTGTGTTTGTTTTTGGGTTTTTTTATTGCAAAATTCTCTTTCTTTACTGGAATAAATGGGAAGAAAGCCAGAAACTGACTGGAGCCGAAGTGAATGAACACAGCATGGTAAAATATCTAACAGTCATGCAACATATGAAATATAAATTGCATGAATGTAATGATTTTGTAGTTTATTTTGGTTTGTTATTTATTTTTGTTTATAAGGTATATGAACAGCTGGGTGAGAATTACTTGGATAACTTAGATCCCAGACCTACTTAGCCTACTGACACACTCGCCTCACTGAGTAGATTACACAGGCTGGCTGATACAGGCCATCAGGCATGTACAGAGGGGTTGTATAGAGTAGGGAAGAAGAAGAAGGATGCAAATCACTGATTAAAAGAGACAGAGAGGTTCATAGGTATATTGACCAGTCTGTGACCTGTGTGAACCTGTCTGTATTACAGAGTGTCAGTGAGCAGTGCTGGAGTGATGAGGATTCAGATGGGGAAAGTGACTGTGGGGAGTTCTTTCATGGGGCACAGGTATAGGATATATTTTCTTGAACATGTATGCATTTGTCTCTGCAGTCTGTTCAGTGTTAATGTCTGTTTCTGTAATCAACCATGATTATATGCTCTTGAGTGTGACTGACTATGATTCTTTCCTCTAATTATGGTGTAAATGAAACAAGGCCATGATGAAAGCTTAAAGTGTAAGGCTCTTACCCTACTTGTTAGCCTTATTTAGGAAAAAATCCAACTATGCTCTGGTTGCTATCCCAGATACAAAACCTTCTCAGATCATGACTCAAAAAAATTGAGAAACCATGTTGATGGTGTAATATATTTTTATAGACCAGCACCATTGTCAATCCATTGTCCTCAAAGGAGGTGCCTTTTTTGAAAAAGCTTTTTTCTGTTTGAACCAGCTTCTTAGACCCTGATTAAGCCTAAAAATAGAAAATATGTAATAGCGGGGCTATTTTGTCCGAAATCAGGCTTAGTTCATGTCTGAGAAACTGACCCTTACACACACATCCCTCATATGAAAGCTATTTCCTTTTTTGTATTTTGTATACTTGACTAACATAAAAATTTCATGCAGGGACATTATGTTGCTGACCTTTATTGCCACCCTCAGTTGGACACAGATGTTGGAGCAGTAAAAGACATCTACTCTGAGAGTGCCGTATCTGTAAGGTACTGAAAGCATTAATAGCTGCTAATAAAAACAAAAATATTACAATAACATTATACAGATATCATTTAAATCATAATCATTGTTATTTTGCAAAGAATGTGTTTAAGCTGGTCCCTTTTTTCAGGGAATATGAGACAATTGATGATGTGGACATTGACTTACACATCAACATCAGCTTTTTGGATGTGAGAGTCGATTTCACTTGTTTCATTAGATTACTTGAATTTAAATCTTTCTGTAAGAAACCTAGTGTTAATTGATAAAATGGTCTCACTGTCTTCAATGAAATTGTCTCTTTTTTATGTTATTCGATAGGAGGAAGTAGCCTCAGCGTGGAAAGTCAACAGAACAGAACCTGTTGTTTTACGCCTTCGCTTCTCGTTGTCTCAGTACCTGGATGGACCAGGTAAAAGGCACACAAGTTAAAAATGAACCATTAAAATCTGTTGGAAATATTTCTAATAATATATATGGCCAAGATTAAATGACAATACGTTACACTAAATACATCCCACAATGACCTGTTGTTGTCAGTTTTCCACTGCTGTGTAAATCCCTCCAGCTTATTTGTGAATTTGATGTATTTCTAGTAATTCAAGCATCCACGTGTAAGAGAGCACAGTCCCTTCCTCTCCCCATCACTTAGTGTGATGTTTGTCTATGCACACTGTTGACATACATTTATTGGGAGTTAATGTTCTCTCCCAAGAGTGGTGGGGCACTTCTAGTTAGTAGTCCAGTGATGCTGCACTGCTAACAGGACAAAAATGCTGGCTTTGTAACACTATGTAACAGGTTAAGACAAACATAGTAGGTGGGGAATTAAAATAGTATGAAAGCTTAACCAAATGTTGAATTGTGCAAAAGGATAAAGTTGAACTGAATCATAGTGCATTGAATAAACCTTGAAGCACTTAAGTTAATCAAATGTTTCTAATAAGTGTGTTAAAAATACATAGATTTACACTACTCTTTATGTTTAGTTTAGCTTTTTTAACTAGATATCTTAGGTCTCTAATGCTGCCTGCTTGTATGTGTCCATCTCTTTCAGAGCCAACAGTAGACGTGTTCCAACCTTCCTGTAAAGATGGCTTTAATCTTGGTGTACAGCTCAAAAGGTAAACATCTCTACTACAATTTGTTTTTCCTCTCAGTTTATCAGGGAGTACCCAAAGATTAGTATGTTTTACTAATAAAGTAACAACGAGTTACAATTATATACTTCTTTTTCTTTGTAGAATTCTTTCTGCATTCATATCTAATCAATGGCAGCACCTCAGCAATGAATTTCTGAGGACACAGCAGAAGAAGCGACATAGCTGGTTCAAGGCTGGAGGAACAATCAAGAAGTTCCGCGCTGGCCTTAGCATCTTTACCCCAATAGCCAAGTACAGTTGGAAAAGCAAATTTACTGTCAGTTTAGCCCAGTATTGTAAAGACTACAAGTAATGTTCAGTATGGTCCAAAATGTTCTCGTTTTAAATGTTTTGCCTGCAGATCTATTTATTGTATACTGGCAGTCAAGATAATTACATGCAGCTTTTGATATGTTTGTAGTGATATGCTCTTTCTGTATCTGTAAAGAAAAAAAGCACAAAATAATACTGAATATTTAAACAAAATGCAAGAGGCTGGTTTAAATTAGCTCAGATGAATCTGACAACATTAACAGTAGAAGCAACCCATAATAATCACTTTGAGAAGTACTTCGGAAAATAAATAGAGAAGAAAAATCCAATCACATTAAATTGTTGCATGGGGAAAATCTGAATTGGCCAATTAATTAGTTAATGGATAAATTATTAAATAAAATTAATTTGGTTATTAAAAGTGACATGACCACACCATGTTGCATACATTAAAATCTTAGAATAAAAACACAAAAAGAGAGTCCTAGATATATATTTTTTTAGGCTATTAATGAAAAATTCTTTTTGAAAGTAAAACTTGACATCTCATGTCATCTCATCGCATGCAGACAAGTGCCTGATCGTTTTTTTGTATTTTTCCAAATCTGACAATATATACCAGTATATGAGGACATCTTTCACAGTTTCTGTCTGTTTCTGCAGGTGTCCCAATGTTCCTCTAATCCAGGGCCCTGGGGAGAAGGGTAGAGCTTCAGGGCCGGAGCCGAGAGTGACTCGCCTGATGAACCGCTCAGTCTCCTGCACCATGAAGGTGCCCAAAGGAGAGTTACTCACATATGCACCTAATGGACAGGTGGGCTTCTCAAATAATCCTACTAAGTTTTGAAAAACATTGACACTATACGAAACATTTTTTTTATAATGGCATATGCTAATTAAAAAGTAAACCTGTTTTAAGATTTCACATTATAGCTTGCCATAATGATTTAAATTAGAAGCTTATGTTCTAAATTTGATAGGACACATGCTATATTTACTTACTGAATTTATGTCAGTTACAGTGAGGTCCGTAGGTCTGAGATTACCTTGAAAATCTGTATTTTTTTTTCTTTTATACTTCTAGATAAATTACAGAAAGGTTTGTAGGTAACACCTTTGTCAGATTTGTCAGAAAGGTCAGATTTTCTTCATATCCCTTTGAAGCTCATGTTCAGGGGGCTCTTTGATCTACTCACCAAAGGTTTTAGACAGACTTTGGAGTCCTGGGCTAAGAAGATTTTCTAAGATATATCTTAGCTAAGTTGTTTATATTTCCACAAGTGTTTCTCAAACCATCTCTTGGGAAGTCTCTTAAGTTGCTGGGCTTTACGTGCGACGTAGAAGATGCGATCTATTTCTCTGAAATCGATTCATAGTTGGCCCTGTAATCCAAGGATCGGGGTTCGAAACCCGCCTAATGGCGGGACAGTGTTGTACTTTTCTATAAAGATCATCTGGAGTAAATCAAACGTATAAGAGAGAGAGAGAGAGAGAGAGAGAGAGAGAGAAGAGAGAGAAGAGAGAGAAGAGAGAGAAGATGGCAGAGAAGAAAAAAAGAGCAACAAGCTTTTCTCTCTCTCTCGCTTTGTCTGTCCACCACTAGGTCTGGCTGACATTTACTTAAAAAAGCTTGGTAACAATTTTCACACAGAAATTAATTGTAATATTTACTAAGGAATTCCTTGAGTAAAGTTCACTTACTAGTATGAATATTTAAGTCAACTATACCCAAGTAGATTTTACGACCAATTTTGTTTCAGAAAAACACCTTTTTGCAAGTATATTTACTCCAGACTACCTTTGTATGTAATTACAAAACTGCATAACTGCAGGTGGGAATCGGACTCCTGTCTTCTGATTGAAAAGTCAACGCCCTTACCACTACGCCATCCGGCTGCTTTGAGTCGCAGATTGCAGATTCATCCTGATGACCACGAGGCCAATTTGCATAGAATAAAACAAGAACACTAAGCTTCTCTGTTTCTGAGGACTGCTGCTCAGTGGCGGTTACTAGCGTCTTGTGCTTGAATTACACTAAGAGAGAGCTAACGACTGCTCCGGACCAACATTACGAACGTGGGACGTTCATAACTTATACTTAGTGTACGAACGTTTCGAGAACCAGCCGATAAATTTAAGAGAGAGTTTAAGATGAAAATAAGACGTACTTAGCTTTCAGAGACTTTCGAGAAACCGGGCCCAGTTCATTAAAGGGTATAGTTTCTCTATATACTGAAAAACTAAAAATAATTAAAAACTTTTGACTCAAATTGATTTGCCAATGTTTTGTAAGGGAAAAAACACTGACTTAGATTGGGAAAGCATGTAAACAGATGCATTTTGATTTAAAATAAGACGTTTGGACCCACTGTATACACTAATCAGCATAAGGTTAAAACCACCTGCATATTGTATAGGTTCCTCTTGTGTTGCCAAATAGCTCTGACTCACTGAGGAGTACTGTAAATTGTGAGGTGGGGGCTCACCTCATTTGGATTCAGACACTTTTAAGTCTTTGTCATGTTCCTCAAACAATTCCTAAACAATTATTGCAATGTAGCAGGGCAAATTATCCTTCTGATTAGAAAATACTGATCTACTTGGTCTCCAACAGTCTTCAGGTTGGTGGTATGTGTAAAATCAATATAAATGCCAGGAGCCTATGTTTCCAAGCAGACCAGAGCCCAGATCACCACACTGCCTCAAGCATTACTGTTCCAGCAGTTTGTGCTACAGTAGCTCCTCTCTGGCATCAGACCAGATGAGCTAGCCTATTGCTCTGCATGTTGATCAGGGTTGATCCTAGGGTCCCCATGACTCTGTCAGTTTAGAGGTTTACCCTTCCTTGGACCACTTTTGGTTGGTATTACAGCATACCAGTAACATCCCACAAGACCTGCTGTTTTTGAAGATGCCCAGACCCTGTCACCTGGCCACCACTATTTGTTTGACAGTGCTTAGTAGATTTATCAGTCAAGAGGAGAGAGAATAAAATGTATCTATTTGGAAAGTTGAATGACATTTGTTGTGGAAAAAGGCACATTTCTGTAAAAGCATGTGTTAAAGAGCTAAAAAGGACACATAATCTCTAAAGCTATCTTTAAGCAGGGTGTCCTTTGTATAAATTGGTTAGATACCTACACTTGCTTGTTTTTCCTGCTTTTAAACTTCATGGATTGGTTTTAATGTTATAGATATATTTCCACATGGTCGCATTTAAAAAGCACGGAATTGTGATGGACTATACCCATATATATATATATATATATATGTTTACGTATGTATGTGTATGTGAAGTTGTAGACATCTTGGTTGCATTTTTCCTCCAGAGTGTTGCAGTCCCTGGCTCCAAGTCCACAGTGCAGATCACCACCAAGCAGCTTATTGAGCTCTTCTTCTCTTCACAAGCTCTCCTTCACTGCAAGAGTATACCTACTCTAGAATATGGCTTTCTTGTACAGGTACATAACCATTTTTCTCTTTTAATTTTATATATATATATATGTGCATGTGCGTGTAAACAGCAAATACAGTTTCTCTGTTTCTTTGTCTAGATCATGAAGTACTCAGAGCAGAGGATTCCCACTCTGAACGAGTATTGTGTGGTCTGTGATGAGCAACATGTCTTTCAGAATGGCTCCATGCTTAAGGTATCCGGGTTTAAAGGGAATGTACAATATACATACAGTATTATTTAAGTGGTGTTATCCCTACATTAAATACTCATTACTATTTTAATCAGATCAGTGAACCAATTAACTGACCTGTGTATTCTATATCTAACTGTTTAATTTGCTCATACAGGTGTTCTGTATATATGTTGTATTTACGGTCCGCAAAGTCTATATCTATCTGTGTGTTCTGGAAATGGTGTCATATAATTTTTATATCTTTATGTGTGTTTGCAGCCAGCAGTGTGCACAAGAGAACTGTGTGTGTTTTCTTATTACACTTTGGGAGTTATGTCAGGAGCTGTTGAAGATGTGGCAACAGGGGCAGAGGTAACACACATGCAAACATAGAAAAAGCCTAGAGTTTTTTGTTGTTCCTGTCTTGAAGCTGATGCAAGTGACCAGACTGTCTGTTGACTTTTGGGCAGGTGGTGGACTTGCTGGTGTCAATGTGCAGATCGGCCCTGGAGTCATCTCGTAAAAGCATCATCTTTGATCCTTATCCATCTGTGGTTGACCCATTTGACCCCAAAGCTTTGGCCTTTAACCCTAAGGTATAGTATGTCACCTGAAGTCATGATATCTTGACAGTGTGACCATTTATCGAATTCAATCAAATCGATTTCAGTGTTTCAGCGTATTCTGCCGTTTCCTTCCATGTCAAAACCTGTCTGCCCTTTCATTGACTTTTTACAGAAGAGAAGCTATGATAGACTGCAAAAAGCACTGGACAGCATCATGTCAATACGAGAAATAACACAAGTAAGTAATGCAGGAAACAGTCCTGTCAACATCTTGTGTAGTTATCATTGTCTTTGATTCCAAAACAAAAACTAACATTATATTTGCAATATCTTCAAAGGGCTCATATGTAGAGATCAAGAAGCAGATGGATAAATTGGATCCACTTGCACATCCTCTTTTACAGTGGTGAGTAAAACATTGACCAGTAAACCATTGGCTTCTGTAAGCAGTATTTTGTCTTTTTGCCTGTGGTAGTATATACTTTGATCTCATTAAGTTCCTTCAGGTTGCTTGCGGGGTGAACGTGTTTAAAGTAAAATGTGCCACCCTTGATTTGTTCATAATGGATTTTACTTTGGTCTTTTTTCATTTAAAAATATTTCTACTGGAGACTTTTTTGTTTTTAGAAGGATTTATAAATTGAGCGGGGAGACCATAAAACTTAACTCAATGGCATGTTGAATGAGTTACTTAACAGTTGTTACATAAATGCCTATTTAAAGGACAATTTTTGCTCTTTGTTTTTTGCAGGATTATATCAAGCAATAGATCACATATTGTCAAGCTGTCTATAAGCAGGGTGAGCACATTTGTCACAACACAGTATTGCATCCCTGTAGTTTTTCCTAACTGTAACATGAACAAAAGATTTAATTTCTTGTCTATTTTTTCTGACAGCAACTCAAGTTTATGCACACCACCCACCAGTTCTTGTTGCTTAGTAGCCCTCCTGCCAAAGAGGCTCGATTCCGCACAGCTAGGAAACTGTATGGCAGCACATTTGCATTTCAGTGAGTATATTCATTCCAAAAATAAAAATGTATTATCACGTTCAGTGTCATGACTTGAATTAACTTTAGTTTTGTGCTTTTCTTTTTTTTCTGTTCATGCCATTGTGTACCAGTGGTTCCCACATAGAAAACTGGCACTCTATTCTACGGAATGGGCTAGTAAACGCATCCTACACAAAGCTGCAGGTATAGTGTGTCCTACTTTTGACTCTGATAATGTGGGTATACTAATTCATCACGCAATGGCCACTTGAGTCCTACAAACTGTGTGTATTGGTGAATGTGCATTCCTGTTCTCTCTAACACAAGCTGCATGGGGCAGCCTATGGGAAGGGCATCTACCTCAGCCCCATCTCCAGTATCTCTTTTGGATACTCAGGTAGGAAAGACTTTGCCTATGGCTACATGTAATGAGTCAGATCTGCACTGTGTACTTAAATGGATAGTTTGGCCAAAAATGCTTCTGTGGAGACAATAAATAGAAGGTAATGGAGACAAATAATGACTGAGAGTGCAAATGCATCCAACTTAAAGTGATAACTAATCAAATATTTATAATAACGTTCAATAAAGCTGTTTTTTCCCAACCCTGATCCCAGAGGACCCCTGCACTGTATATTTAACTGCATCCAACACACCTGATCCAACTAATCAGGTGCCCTTACTGAATTGTAGTGTTCATTCAGATAACACTAAAATGTGCATGGATGTGGGCCAGAGTGCAGAAAACACTGTAATAAAGTCTGTTCTCATTATATGTCTAAAACAATCCTCAGGACTTTGTCTGAGGCATAAAAAATTCCCTCTATACAATTGAAGTGTATTTTTAAATTTAGGACTGAGCCTGTTTCAGCTGTGGTGAATTTTGTGTTTATTTTGTGCTATCTCTGCTGTTTGCGACTGCTAATATTTTCGTGTTTTCATGACAAACTCTTGACTGACACAGCATTTTAAAAAATCAATCTACGAATTGAACCCAAGCTAATAAACGGAATTGCCTGCAGTGGACCAAAAGTCCATATCCTCACGCTAGACCTCTTGATCTTGTGTTGATGGCATGTTCGGTTGAACTGTGTGTATAAAAATAATAATATGCTGTATGGTTTATAGCAAATATTTCCGTTTTATATTTTATATTTAATTTGTTTGGCATCCTGTATATGTACAGCTTATTCTTGGGCCACTCTAAGTCTGGGGGTGATTGTTTTTGTTTAGGGATGGGGAAAGGCCAGCACCACATGCCCACAAAAGAGGAGCTAGTGCAGCACCATAACAGAGTCAACACCATCCCACAGGTATAATTATTAATGCAGATTTTATACATACCATAGCACTTTCTTCCTAGTTATAACCTGCAAGTACAATTATCTGTTATTTTTTCAGTGCCTAGCAACAGCCAAGTGTTCAGACTTAATCACAGTTGATGAACTGATGCACATGTAATTTTACAATGATATGCCTTACATTACATATTTAGTTTTGCCTTTTTTTTTAACTTTTGTGCAGAGTCACCCAGTGCCGTCGAGGTTTCTCCAGAGTCGGAATCTTAACTGCGTGGCTCTTTGTGAGGGTAAGAATGAGAAAGTAAGAACTAGTATTTTGTCATTGAGCTTTAACTAGTATTTTATATTTATGTATTTGTTATTTATACACAGTAATAACATCCAAAGACCTCCAGAAACATGGGAATATATGGGTGTGCCCAGTGCCTGACCACGTCTGCACACGGTTCTTTTTTGTGTGAGTTAAACTTTAATATTCACTATAAACAAATGAACTATTTGTTTACATATTTATATGTTCTAAGCGTAATGACTGCCTTGTCTGATGGACAGGTATGAGGATGGTCAGGTGGGAGATGCCAACATTAATACGCAGGAGACCCGAATACAGAGGGAGATTTTGCGGGTGATTGGGATGCAGGCAAGCTGAACACAATGTCCTGACAATGTGATGGATTCAAATCTGAGGAAAGTGAGAAACTAATCCCATGGTTTCTTGTCATTTTGATGTCATAGTGGCCAAATTACAAGATGGTTATGATAGGGACCAAATTTGAGAGGGCTTTATACATTTATGCTTTTATGTTCTCCATTTCACTTAAATCCTTTTTTTTGTTTTTTTTTTTTTACAAATCCATGGTGCAGTGTTTACATCCACTGGGGGGCTCTCTTGCCATGTTTGAGCGTGAATAAGACCAACACTTTTTTACTTTGTTCTGTTAACCTTTGCCCCCTTATCAAGATGTCAGTTGATAAAAAAGGTTTAATTGGTGCTAATATTTGTATTTTTGGAAGAGGCCTACTAGGAGTAAGAAGTATTCTGTAAAAGTTAACCATAAAAACCTATAAACCACTGTCAAAGAACATATGAGGCTAATCATATAAGCTACAAGAAGGAAGATACTTTGTTATAGTATATATATAAAAATGTCAAATATGTTATATACATTTTCTAAGGATACTCTACCCTCTAGTAATTGAATCTCATCAGAATGGTGGGGTCTTTATCATCATCTTACTTTTATTTCATCACCGCAATTTATAAAAAAATAAAAACAGTTTTTCATTTTTATGCCTAAACGTGATTTAAGCAACATTCCTGAAAGTCAAATGTTTTTGAGATCGTCTGGTTTTCTTAATGATGATGATGATGATGATGATGGAAGAAGGACTAGAAAGCAGAGTAGCTGTCTCCTCTGCAGTTTACAGTGATCACTGAAACCTGCTGCACACGTCATCATAATGGTCCAGAAGCTGAAAATTATGCAATATGTGTAGCAACAAACACGAACCACTTAAAACCTTAATCCAGACTGTGCAGTAAAGAGACATTCAGTGTTTGTGTCGTCTTAACATTCTCTTGAGGGTTATGAAAATACAGTAGATGTGATTAATAATTATGTGTTTTACCTTTGAGGTGAGATTATGTTTGTTAGTTACGGCTCACATTTGTATGGAAACATTTTTCAATAAAATAACAGCATGTTACTGAAAATTACACTGTGTGATTTTACGCTAACCAGTTCAGTTATGTGTGGTCCCAGGGGGGTTCGTCTTTCTTCATGGCTGATGTGCATTGGGTTGAGTTTCGTTTCTCCTGAGGGAGAACATAATTTTTAACAGTGCATTTCACCCATATGAGCCCTATATCTGATGAGCCCCCCGTTCAGCTTAGCCCTCTTTCACCGAGTGCTCTTCACACTTCTAAACACTTCACAGTTCCCTTTAGTTTTCATTTACTCTCACTGTAGGAACCCTCCCTTTTGATCTATGTAGTATGTATCTTACTTCAAATAATTGTTTCCTGGGAAGTTCTCCACATCCATTTTCCTGTTGGATAAGCTGTGAATGAGCAAACAATATGAGTTGTGTCTACAACCATTAACTCAGGTTGTAAAAATATTGTAGTAATATTTCATAGAACAAAACCTATTTGGAAGCAATTACGGTAAGTTTCTTTTTTTGTGTGTCATAGTGTCAAGTCAGTATGGACCAAAATCTCTGAGGAATGTTTCCAGCACCTTGTTGAATCTATGTCATTAATTTTTATTTTTTACCATGGAAACACTGTATCTAAGGAAGCCCTAACTCTCACAGGACCGTGTGTGGGTGTGATATATACGATTATGTGTATCTAAATATGGCCTTTTTACGGTATAGGTATCTGGGCCACAGTCATAGAACATGGGGCTCATCCTGTAATATGTTAGAAGCTTTTTCTGTGCTGTGCTCTGCTTTGTTTTATAAAAAATTTAAAGAAGCAGATTATGATTATGCTACTATAACTAATGGAAATATTAACACAAAAACTAGAAGCCCTTTAGTCAAAAGTAAAAAAAGAGTACTTTGTAAGAAAAGTCCAACTAAATAGTGTATTGCAAGATTATATTTTTACTACATCCTACTTAACTGTTTAACTCCTGGAACACTCCTCTGGATCTCTGCCCAATGAATGTAATGTATATTATACCAACAGTAGTGAAAATGTCATTTTACCAAAAGAAATGTTAAAACTGCCATGTCATGATCCATTTGTTTAGTTCCAAGCAGTCACTGCATAACTCCAGTGTTGTCACACACTTGTGATTACAAGCCTTGCTCCGATAGCTCTCTCTCCTGCTGTACTACTACAAATCAAGCCTGAACAGACTTCATTAAATTTGCGACCAAGGGTGTTAACACCCCATCAAAATGCATTTTAGTTCTCCCACAGGGGAAATTGCATCTTGAGGGTTGAAGCAAGGCATGAATGAACATCATTCCAGCTTTTCATCAGCGACAAATTGCTTCAACAACGTTAAAATTATTATCGATTTTAGAATAAGCAAATGACAGCAGAGTTGAAAAAGTGCACAATATATTGTGGAGAAGGTGGCATACACCATTGGCATTTTTCTAATACTGTAGTATTGAGCTGTCTTGACAATGTCACACTTCCAACACAGTGAGATATATATAGAGCTTTGTTATGCTTTTAAATTTAGAATGTCCCTTTAACGAAAGTTGAGTGAAGTGACGCTCCACTTAGAAGATTAATGCCATTAAACTAACTCAATTTTGACTTCATTTCCACAGGGCACTGCAATCTGCCATGCTTCCCTTTGAGACCTAATTTTCTTTTAATTAAATTAATAAGTGTTCTAGAGAAAACCACTAGAGAGGGCCTGCGGCGGAGCCTCTGTCATCTGCCAGATAACAGCTGAGTGTGTGCGTTGTCTGGAGCACTCGATAAAGAAATTGAAACAGTACTTGTTAAATAGGGTGCTGAAGTGGCGACTTAGTAAAATGCAAAACAAGGTTTGGAAATGCTTAGGCAACATATGTGCTAGAGTAGTCCTTGTTGTGAATTCAAGATCCAAATGTTTATGTACCATCATGTTCAGAAATCTGAGAAATTATGCAGTTTATATATGTTCAGAAACAAACGGGTGAAATGTGAAGCCTGAGCCAATCATTAGAGCAATAGAATAAATGTTGAGGCATTCTGTTTCTACCACACTGTGACATTACTGCCTTAACTCAAACGAACTGAAAGTCGAAGACAAACTCAGCTTTACTGTCAGCTTTCGACTCTTTCTACCACAGAGTGTGGGATAAGATATCATTACTAAAGAACATGGAGCCATGTATAATGCACTACAGCTCATTGGTGTATGTGTATGTAGGATTTTAAATTTAATATTTTATATCCAAACACTGATCAGCCATAACATTAAAACCACATAGTGTAGGTCTTCTTTGTGCTGCCAAAATAGCTGTGAATTGTTGAGGCATGAAGTCCACAAGAACTCTGAATATGTGCTGTGGTACTTGGCACCTGTAAGACCTGTAAGTTGCAAGGTTGGAATGGTAGTGGCATTTTCCCCCAGGCATCATTCTTGGCCAAACTTGACCTTCACCAGTCCTTATGTTGGCCACTATTGGTAGATATTAACCTCTACATGCCAGGAACAGATCCTTACACTTCTATTTATATATTTATACACAGAGATCTATAAAATGTATGTACAGTAAGCGCCACCACCACCACCCCTGCTTTTACATGGATCAGGTGTCTTGGAATCAGTCTATTGCGGGGTTTTATCTAAGAAACTTACTGATATGAAGGTAGGCAATCCAAGAACGGTATTTATTTCTCATTGCTGCAGTCTGACACACCTGTGGCAGTGGCAGACCAGAATTACCCCTTTGGAGTGTGTCAAGTGTTGCTCTTTTTAGTTCTCCTTAAAGCCCTGTAGTTTTATTGCTGTGAATTAAATTTAAAAGAGGCTGTTGAGCTCCGTCACTATCCAGTGTCTGTTTAATGCATTAAACTCTGTTTTGAATTAAATGAAATAGTTTTGGAAGCATATTTGGGGGCACAACAAAAGGGGGCACTATACACGGGTGCTCTTGGAATGTAACCCCCGCGAAATCGGGAAGTTTCTCTATTAAAGGGATAGTTCACACAAAAATGAAAATTTGATGTTTATTTGCTTACCCCCAAGGCATCCAAGATGTAGGTGACTTTATTTCCTCAGCAGAACACAAACGCAGATTATTAGCTTTAGCCGTGGCAGTCTGGTAGTCATTTAATGGAAGTGGATGGCCGTCAAACCTTTCAAAGTAAAAAAACCATGCACAGACAAATCCAGATTACACCCTGTGGCTCGTGAAGACACATTGATGTCTTAAGACACGAAACGATCATTTTATGTGAGAAACTGAACATTTATATAATTGTTTACCTCTGAAAGACAACCGTCTCGAGCCCCCTGTGTACGTGCTTTGGTGTAGGTTACGCAAATGCTGGAATCTCTGTGCTCTTTGTAAACAACGAGTGACGTATTCACGCAACAGATCACTTACGGCGTTTGCGTATCCTACGCCAAAGCGCGTACACAGGGGGCTTGAGACGGTCGTATTTCAGAGGTAAACAATTATATAAATACTGTTCAGTTTCTCACAAAAACTAATCGTTTCGTGTCTTAAGACATCAATGTGTCGTCACGAGCCACAGGGTGTAATTTGGATTTGTCTGTGCAAGTTTTTTTTACTTTGAAAGGTCTGACGCCCATCCACTTCCATTAAACGACTACCAGACTGCCACGGCTAAAGTTTGTGCGTTTGTGTTCTGCTGATAAAACAAAGTCACCTACATCTTGGATGCCCTGGGGGTAAGCAAATAAACATCAACTTTTCATTTTTGGGTGAACTATCCCTTTAACACGTTCAAGTAATAAACCATACTCTTAACAAATAGGGTTCTGTACAGTGCTTAGAAGGGGTTCTTTCTATCAGAAATCCTTAATTGGCTGAGACCCTGAAGTCTTTCCAGAGGCAAGTCCGTAATAAAAATCCATTGTGAAATGAGATTATGTTCTCATGGGAGTGCACAACAATTGTTGTAATCTAGAACTGGCACTTTTTGTAAATTATCTGAGGTTATTTGGCTTCAGTGAATAAAGAAGGCCAAAATATTTGTTGAAGCCGTTCTGTGGTTCTTTACATTTAAGGTGCTTGAATGCATCCAAATGACACTTTTTTTTTTAATTTCCATGAAACATACAAGTTACCTGCTAGAGCAGGGGGATCATCCTCATCATCATTTTCATGAATTTGTGAGAAGGTGTCTACCTCTTTTATCTCAATTAAAAGAAAGACCATTTAGCCTGACATGGGTTTAATCTCATATTATCTTTTAAGTACTCTAGATTTTTATGATCAGTCAAAACCCAAAATGGTATTTTGCCAATCTTATATCACTTGTCCCTTTGTAGGTTCCATGCAAATGTCCTGTTCATCGATGAGATATCAGAGAATGGCTTCTTACTAAATTCTCTTTTTTCTGCCTTGATAAACAACTTACTATGTAATTGTCAAGTAAGGGCAGCCAAACCTTCATATGAATTTCTTTGTCAGTTAATTATACCAAGATGTTGTTGATGTAAACAGTTCCCTATAAACTCTAATAAGCTCATTCACTAAGCTTTGGAAGACAATTTCCACCTGTACCCCTGACAAATGCTTACTAAGTTGCTGGTGCTATTCTATTTAGCACTTGAAAATCTATACAGAGCCATTGTCCTTTTTATAAAGAAAAGGCTGAACGTGGTGAGAGAAGACAAATGTATGTATCCGAGTTTTAACACTTCCATAATATAGTAATTTAGAGCCTGTTGCTCTGGAAGAGAGAGAGAATAGATTCTTCCACTGAGTAAAGGAGCTCCAGGCAGTAGTTCAATTCACTGGTGGTAGTTGGTAGTAGTGCACAGTCACTGGTGGTAGTTGTTGGACTCTGGTGGGAGAGTAGACTTTTTGTCTTGAAAATCTTGAAAATCAAATGGAATGTCTACCTTTTAATGTAGATGTGGACTTTCTAAAGAAGTGACATGGACAGGAATACAGGCACTGAATAAAACAACTTCGGGGGAATAATGTTACAAAAGCCATCGATGACCAAAATAATGAGCGTTTTTGGGCATTGTGTTACTAATACTTCTATACTCTCCAATCAGTCCCAAATGCACAGACAGATCAATTTTAACTGTTTCTTCTCCAAATGCCAGGCCATATATAGGATGTATTCTGAGCAGGCAAGAGTATTTAACAAGAGGTAAACCAAGAGACTTTCTTTGATTAAATTTCCTGCAGAAAATACCAGAGAGGGAGATATATATTATAAAGGTTCAAGTGCCATTTACAATATAAGGTTCTTGATGTTCTCACCTGCACTTGACTTTTTGCTTTTCTGATGAGGATGAGAGGGGCATTGCTAAATGTGGTGATCACCTTTTCCACCATAGAGGGGTAGTTATTTCTCCTCTGCTGTCTTTCCTCATTGCTACTGATGTTTCCATGTTGCCTAGGTTCTCTTTGATCATTGGTACACGATATAACATTCTGCTTTCATTGAAGATTATTCAGTCATATAAATTATTTGCTCTAAATTGAGCTCAACATCCTAACAAGCAATTTCAATTTTAAGTTCACCTTGAAAGTACAAGATCTTTAAAGTGGGCTCATTAAATCCACCAATTGTTCCAAGTGTACAAAAGGCGAATTCAGCTGTGGTTGAACACCCGCTTGCTGTAACATACAACTAATCTTTCACTTATTCCCCCTTCCCTGAAACTGGATGTTTAAATACTTATTTAAATTGTGATAAGAAATGTTAGAGATGTTAAACTGACCACATTTTCATTCCAAATTGCTCATTTTCATTCCCATAGCTCATTTTAATTGTGTCCTTGTAAGAAGAGAAATAATAAAAGCCAGCTTCTTCAGAAGTAAACTTTGGCATTATGGACAAAACACAGAGAGCATTTAATTAAGAAATCTTGGCATTTATCTGGATTACCATCTAATTCTTCAGGTAATGGGACAGGAGTGGGAGACGGTAGTAATATTGCTTTGGCGTTCTTGGGTGCCACCATGTTTGGTGTGGCATAGGGTTGTAATCTGACTTTCTGTCATTAAAGTTTTTCAATAATACCTAGTGTGTATTCAACATGGCTCCCTGATGAGCTAATGCATTTCCTGTAGCTGCTGGTCACCTTCTACTGCTCCATTATCGAGAGCATACTGACATACCGCATCCCAATATGGTTGATATGAGGCGGCTAAAATTACCTTTGAAGATCACATAATTAGAGAAGTGAAGTCCATCTACGTGTAACATGATCTGTAGGTATAAACACACCTTTTCTGAAAGGCCCCAGAGACTGCAACAAATTCTAAGCAAGAGGCATCATGCCATGAAGACCAAAAGGCTCTCCAAACCAGTCAAGGACAGAATCAGGATTGGGTTATAAAAATGATCAAAATCTTTCATGATCCCCATTAGCACCACAAATCCATCATCTTCAAATGAAAAGATAACGGTAACACAACAAACCTGCCAAGAGAGGGCCACCCTCCAAAACTCACCGACCAGGCAAGGAGGGCATTATTCAGAGAGACAGCACAGAGATCCAAATTTAGATTAGATTAAAAATTAACTTTTCGGCCACAAAGGAAAATGCTCCATCTGGCTCAAACCCAACACATCCCATCACCCTGAGACCACCATTGGCACAGTGAAACATGGTGTTGGTGGCAGCATCACGCTGTGGTGATGTTTTTCAGCAGCAGGGACAGGGAAACTAGTCTGAGTTAAGGGCAAGGATGTGGTGCCAAATACAGAGACATTCTTGAGCAAAACCTTTGTCAGTCTGCTTGTGATTTGTGACTGGGATGGAGGTTCATATTCCAGCAGGACAATGACCTGAAGAATCCTGGTAAAACAACACTCGGGTGGTTTAGAGGGAAACATTTAAATGTTTTGGAATGGCCTAGTCCAGACCTAAATTCAATTGAAAATCTGTAGCCAGACTTGAAGATTGCTGTTCACAAGCAAAAACCATCCAAGAATGGAGCTGGAGCAGTTGAGGAATGGACTAACATCCCAGTGCAAGATGTGGCAAGGTCATTGAGTGGCTAGCAGCTGTAATTGCTGCAAAAGGTGGCTCTACATAGTACTGATTTTTCTGTTATTTTGTCCTATTTGTTTGCATCACAATAAGAAAAAAATCATCTTCCGAATTTTTAGGCATGTTCGGTAAAGGAAATGGTGCAAACTCTCAACTATCCATTTTAATACCTGGTTGTGAGCTAACAAAACATGTAAAATGCCAAAGGGTGGTCTAACCACAGCTGGAATCACAAGATTCAAATGCTTATGTTTATAAATTGTTATTTGTATAATTGCAAAATAAAAATGTTTAGCATATTCGTATCTGTGGAATGGGAAAAAATTGTACACATTATTGTAAATTCATTGTTCTTGTTAACAGTGTGACTGACCTATTTTCTATGCGTGTGTGTGTACCGGATGCTTTCTCTAGAGCACAGGCTGTGGATTTTGTGAAGCAGAACCAGAGAACTGTGTGCCCTTCGACTGTCTGATTGAAATCTTTGCCTCAAGGCGCGAACTGCTATGAGGCCATACGGCTCCAAGTGTGGGAGAGGATGGGAATGTGAAAATAGACATGGCCTAAGGGATGAAATGTTTTGTGTATCTCACAATTCCAGGAACAATTCCCAAAATGTAATTTGCATATAAACATTTTGGCCCAACATTTCAGTTGATTCTCACTTGAACATTGTTTACAGTCTGCATTGTACCTTCACGCTTGGCTGCATTTCTTTTAATCAGTCACGCATATTAATCATTTATAGACACGCATAGATTGACAGGGGCTCATCAACACGGCCCTCTTAAAGAGAAACTCAATGAAGCTTCTGTCAGAATTCAATGAGGGAACTGTTTAGTGGTAGGAATTGAGTGCCTGTTCCTTTAAGAGGTCCCAATGTCTCTCTCCAATCCGCTTCCAGCTCCATGTCCCACACAGCCACTCACACGCTTCCTTTAATACATTTTGTTGAACGGTGTCCATCCCCTCATGCAGTGTTCATCTGTGAGGGGATACTTTGAGTTGAAAATAAGCACACTGTGGACTGGGACCAAGTCAACTTTGTCTGCAAATTCCCGACCTGGGACAGACTTCAACTATACAGTGTGATGACCGTCTGATGTCAATATGCAGGACAGGTAAATATATCTTCTTGGGATAAACTTTACTTAATAAAGCCTGTAATTTTTGAGAAATTAGCTCAGCACAGCCTTAATTAATACACTGTTTGAGACTACTTGTGTTGAATATGTGACAATAATTTGTTATTAATTAAAAGATTGCTTAGTTAGCCTGCCAGAACATTTATCTTTGTCAGCTGTCATAAGTCTTTCTTTACACCATTTTGTTATAACTGTCCTCTGAGAGGAACTGAGATATGCTTCAAAGGCACCTAGAGTGAGAAATTGGTTATGCTCATGCACTGTTACAATGTGACAGAGTGGCCTAAGCTGTTTTTGCAAACCGACTCCAAAGCTTGCATGAAATGTTCTCTAATACCTCTTCATTTCCTTACAGCCACAGGGCACAATCAGAGAAAAAATCTGATCTGTCTATATATCAAGAACCATCCAGATGAATGAGAACGGAGAGTGGACTGCCTCTTAAAAGTTCAGAGATAAGACATTGTTGCACTTAAATAGTTTTTGAGGAATGACCTTAGGATCTTTTCCATCCCGCATGAGATAAGGTTCTGAGATATGCTCCTGTCCAGTGGAGAGTTAAGATATGTCAGTCAGGACTCTTCCACATGTGCCACAACTGTTTTCCAGCATTCTGCCACAAACATGACTGGAAGCCCAAACACCTGCTCTGCCAAACCAGGAGATGGAGGGTTCAGAAAAGTCTCTTCCACTGGAGAGCCAAGCCCATGTCCAATCCCAGGGTTAGGCCCTGGGGTGCTGGAGATGCGTGTTAAAGAGGGAAGTAAAATTCGAAACCTTTTGGGATTTGCTATGTCCCGTATCTTGGAGGAAGGACATGTGGTGCCAGTAAGTCAAGTTATGTTCACTGGGATGGGCCGAGCCATTACCAAAACCATCACCTGTGCTGAGATCATGAAGCGAAAAGTTGGAGGGTTGCATCAAGTGTCCAAGCTTCAGTACAGGGCAGTGAAGGAAGTGTGGCAGAGCCAGGATGATGCAGGTGTTCAAATGACCATGCTGAAAAAGGTCCCTGCCATTTACATCCTCCTCTCCAAAGATCCACTGGACCCACGGGAGTTAGGATACCAGTGCCCTGCTGAGACCGGCTCCAGCTCAGAGGAAGAGAGATCTGGAGATGCTTCAGGGGTTTCCAGAAAAAGACCTTTGAGTCCGTATTCTTATTCCACTCTGTCCAGCGCCAAAAGGACTGCACTGGGACAGACAGCTCAAGCATATGAAATTACCTGAACCTGAAATTAACCGTAATAATTAATTTGTATAACATCCACTGTTCATTCATATCTATATCTATGTTGAGTGGGTTGTTTACACTGGAATTCCTATATGTTTTTAATTGTACAGTTTACAAACGTACAGGCATGTGGCAAACTAAAGATTACTAAATATTTTACCGAAAGTTCTCTCCAAATGAATCCCCCATATCCACAGATATTTATGACTATGCCCATGTCCTCCAGCACAGAAGCGTGACGCTGCCCCCTGCTGGCTGTTCAGTGAATTGGTGATTTGAATAAATAACCCAGGTGTGTGTGTGTGTGTGCGTGCGTGCGTGTGTTTGTGTGTATTCTGACAAACTGTAAATTATTTGTGATCAACATTTACAGGGCTTCGAAAAGTAGTTGATAATCATCTTTATACCCTACGAAGTAAAACATACCTACATTTAACCCACTCGGGTGACACCCTCAAGTCATCTTTATTTACCATCTATCTATCAGTTTTTTGTTTGTTTATTTGTTTGACTGACACATGACTATCAAAATAGATTTCTTTTAAAACAAAGATTTGGTTCCAGATTTCTGCTCAGTGTGCGCTGTGTTTTTATAAAGTTCCATAAGCTAAATTTGTCATTTAATTTAATAAAATAAAAAAGAGCCAACACAGGTATTTGATGGGAGGTACAAGTGGGCTTCTGTGAGAAGAGGTCTTCTATGAGGAGAAACATGGTGGTGGGAGCATCATGCTGTGGTGCTGTTTTGCAGCCTCAGTCACAGGGAGCCTTGTTCGGATGCATGTCATCAAGAAAAAAGAAACTCTTGTTGACATTTTGAGGGAGAATATGCAGCAATCTTCTCGTAGTCCAGGCTTAGGTCATCGCTGGGTCTTTCAAAAAGACAGTGACCCAACGCTTCCATTGAAAAAAATCTAACAGTTCCTCAAGGATACAAAAAACCAAGATCCTGGAGTGGCCCACACAGAGCCCAGACCTCAATCTTATTGAGAATCTGTGGTGAGTGCTCAAATGTCCATGCTCAGAATCCATGCAATTTGGATCAGCTAGAACAATTTGCAATTGAAGAATAGGCCAAAATCCCTCAGGAGACCTGTGCCAACCAAGTAAAGAAGTACTCTAAGAGATTCAGTCGGGGCTCAGAAAGAGTACACTATATATTATTATTTGTCAGGGGTAAATATTCATATTTTTGCCATTTCTTGTTTCCATTCAATGTATCAATCAAATATCCTAATTAAACGTAGTGGACATTTTTATGGTGTATATTTGTTTCCAAACACTTGTGTGTCTAATATGTGTGTGTATGTGTGTGTGTGTGTGTGTGTGTGTGTGTGTGTGTGTGTTTTGATCCAACTAATCCAACTAAGAGTTTGGAGTGTTTGGAGTGTTTCTATGGGAATTTGTGACCTATATATTCTGTTTGTCTAAAAAAACTCATCCAACTCTTCTATTTGTATATTGCACACTGCCTGTTGCAACCTGCACTCTGTTGACTGTTGAATGCTCATTTTTGCTACATGTTGCACCACGGTCCAAGGATAAACGTTGTCTCATCTCATTCTGCTCTGTACGTGTACACAGCTCCTGATCACAATAAAGTAACCTTGAAACCTTGATCTTACTTTGTGCACGGGGCACAGTCATAGAAAATGGCCTTCCAAAAACTTATCCTCAAAGTTCTCCTGTTATGCTGAAGCATTATGGCTATTACCATTCACTGGAATGAAGAGGCCTTACCCAAACCCTGGAAAAAAGGACCGTCCCAATAGTTTTGTCCAGTTTATTTCCGTACTTTTGTTTATATCATACTGTAAGTTTTCGTACCCGTATTCATATAGATTCAGCCTCGTGCGCTGTGATTGGCTGACCAGTCTTGCAATGCAAGGACTGCCTGAATACGGGTGTGTTTGAATCAGGACAGGTCCTGGGCCTGTCTCATTATTTCAACGGTACCGCGCTACCGCTCACATCCGAGCCGCAGCCAGCCGGTTCCCAGACCACAGAATGTTCCGAGCCGCCCTCCGCCTTTCCCTTTCCGGAGCCCGGAGCCTAACAAGATCCCGACCCCAGTACACAGGTAACTATAAACGCATGCTTCACCCGGGCTGCTGAACGATTAGCTCGCAGGTTAGCCACAGTTAGCTCAGCAGACATGTCTGAAGCTCACAGCTTACACGACAGTGTGTGTTTCTGTCTCTGCAGACGTTAAACGCTCTGATATCATTACGGGGTCTTCTTTCTTTGCCCATTAAAAAGATATTATTTTGTTCATCTATATTTTGGCCAGTACTAGGCTGTGTTTTGACCTTGTCCTTGTAATGACCCGGACTCCAGGCCCTCTGAGCTAGCTAGCTCTCACAGAACGCCATTCTCATTTATCCGTTAATATGTGTTTCTAAGCTGAGCTGGTTCAAACGCTGCTGACACGTCTTGAATTTTACATTTGTAGAGCATCCTCTTGCTTCTGAGATGCTTTCCTTTATTTATACAACTAAAGGTTAGCCTCTTTGTAAACGAATGGACTACGTGCAGTGCGAGGAAGCAGCTATGAAATCAAATGATCTGCAGCAGCTCTCCAGAAACAGAAATAGAGTGTACACCCCGAATGCCAGTATGTATTCGCTTTAGTTAGCCTAGGAGTTGTTAGTAAACCTTTACATTTAACTGTGGAAACTAAAATGTCATTTAAATATGGGGACGATAATGCTATTATGATAAACATGCTTTGCCAGCAAGGCATCTGTATGCACGTTTTGGTGAAATTATTTAAAACTGCAGGTATAACATGTTCAGATCCTATCCAGTGAAGATCCAGTATCTGATTTGTTTAATAGTATGAGATTAATACAGGCTATGAAACAGATGATGGCAGTGTTTCCAAGACTGTGTTTTCTGAGTACACACTTCTGAACTGTCATTGCACAATTCAAAGTAAGATCCACAGTCCACATTGATTTGGACCAACTAGGGAATTACTGACTTACTTGCTTTACCACTAAATTACTGTCAGGGTGTTTAGAATTTAGAATCACCTGGATTCAAGTTTCACGATTCAAGGTTCTGGAGTCAAGAGACCTATTTCAAATTATTGTAATAAAAAACAAGATACAAATTCAATTGAAAAGCGGTAGTTATTTCTTTTGAAGGATGTAATTTGTAGCACCTGTCCTATTTGAAGCACCCCTGCTGTTTTGCCATTATTTGTTTTCTCTGATAATGTTACTAACCTGGGAGGATGAGTTAAGACTAATGCCCCCCCCCCTCATAAAAGTTCATCAGGAAGTTCACCTTATACATGTCAACTATCCTAGCGATAACCTGTTATTTTCCTACCTGCCTTGACACATGATATGTGCATATAGATGCGTGCCAGTAACTATTTATGGTAGCATTCCATTCTTCATTCCCTGTTGCAGACTTCAACCTGAATTCTAGGTGTGACTGTACTGAGAAAAAGCATGTGGAGTAACGCAATATATTCTCAAAATTTTAAGCATTTTTAAATATTACTTGGCCTGCACTAGTTAAAATAAGTGTGAATCAGTTTGAATCATTGCTCCATTTATTTCCACCAGGGTTTAGTGTTAGGTCTAGTGATTTTGTTAAGAAAGCACAAATGGGTTTGAGGCACCCAGGCCATGAGTTCCATGTTGTCCCCCCCCCCACCCCTATAAAGAACATTAGAGGTCATCTCTATATTTATATGTGATATTGAAACTTGTTGTATTGACGTTTTGTGTTTTTATAAATACTTAAAAAAAAATATATTTTTAATGAAAGTTTTTTTTAAGGTCTTTGCTAAAAAATGTGTTTAAGCTACAAATAATTGGACTATGCGCTGGAGATGTCATGTCATTATCACAGCCGATTTATACAAAAACGATACTGCAATTTCTGCATATAATACCCTCAATCCACATACAATACCCTCAATCTACAGTCCTGCACTTTACTGCGGTAGTTAATATTTAATGTTTATAACAGTGTGCTGAAATATAGAGTCAAAGTAATATCCCTACATATTCAATATTTTACTACCTGCTGTGACAGTGTTTGCAAGGTACACTGGGACAGGCCTGAATCATCTATATATATATATAATACATTCAAATAAATTTTTGAACACATTATTTTATGGTTCTTTGCTGTTGGCTGATGTTTTGTATTGTTTTTTCTAAAAGCTCCATTGGCTGCTCGCTCCTACTCCCATGGCAAACAGGAAACAGATGAAGAGTTTGATGCCCGCTGGGTCACTTACTTCAGCAAACCAGATATTGATGCCTGGGAGCTGAGGAAAGGTAGGTTATAAACCTAGAGTGTTGTCTCATTATGTAATTGACTCCCATCATCGGGAAATTAATTCTATCGCCATTTTTGCTCTTTAAAAATGTATTGTTCTTTGTAAATATTAATAATTGCCAGATATTTTATTATTAATTGGGTTAAGTGTGTGTCAGTGCTATTGCGATTTATCTGTCATTTATAGGATGGATTTTATAATTTTGTTCCTCCACATCTTCACATTCTCTTACAATACTTATTCTCAGTACATGAAAAATTAGTAGTCTAACCTCAGCTGAAGTGAGTCTCCCATTAATCTTTCTTATATTTTGTCCAGAAATTACGGAGTAGTTTTCTCTCTTGTATCTGCCAGCGCAGCGTAATTGGCATTTTATTTCATATAATGAAAACATTTGTACCGAAAGTAAAGAGTAATTACACAGTAAGAAGTTTTATGCTTGTAAAATATCCACCATATCTACATCTTCCAACAATACCAGAGAACATCTCTTTATCTGAACCTTACAAAGTGCTAAAATGAGTTACCAAACATACTTGCAGGTTTTAATTTATATGAAACTTACATGTACACACACTGTGGCATGCACTGCAAGATGAAGGACCTGCGTTTCTTAATTTTGGCTTCAGACACATTCTGGTTATTCTGATCAACCAGTTTTAAAATGTTTGCTGTCTGCATATTCATTGTGAACCTATAAAGTAATTTGTCTAAGAAAAACAAAAACATTCTTCTTTTAGCTTATGTATTGGTCTTGCTCTGAAATAAGTCATGAATTCAAAAAGTCAAAACTTCTATTTAACCACTGAAATGATGGTCAGACAATATCAAATGTATGAGACAATGAATAGAATTTTTGTCATTGCTTAGATCAGTAGAACACTTGCTAAGAATAACTGAGGTTAATTTTTCTATCTGTTTTCGTCTAGGTATGAATACGTTAATTGGTTATGACTTGGTACCTGAGCCCAAGATCCTGGACGCCGCCTTGAGAGCTTGCCGGAGGTTAAACGACTTAGCCAGTGCCATCCGTATTCTTGAGGCTGTCAGGGTCAGTGAAAGCTGCTTAATACTGAGAAAGGTGTTTGGCAACACCATGGATTGTGTTCCATTTCTGTATACACCCACCCATTTACTGTAGAATATAAGGTCACTGTTAGATTTATTGAAGTCATTTCAAAAGAGCACAACAATTTGGTATTTATACACGTTGTTAAATTTTGTGCATGTTTCTCTTCTAAATTTAACGCAGAACAAAGCTGGGCCCCACAAAGAGATTTATCCTTATGTCATTCAAGAGCTTCGGGCCACACTCAGTGAGCTAGGCATCCCCACGCCTGAGGAACTTGGCATTGACAAAGCATAGACTTCTGCTTCTGTGGTGAGTCCTGCCGCAAACCACTCTGCATGTACCCACCATTATCTCTGAAAAACGATGTCAGACTGTAGTCCTGGAGGACCACAACTCTGTAGATTAGTTTTTGTTTTTTCAAACCCCAAATCATGAAGCCCTAGAACAGTTTTTGTAATTAGCTGACGTGAATGATGTGTTTAATGTGGTAATATGGCAAACTATGCATTGCTGTGGCCTTCTAGAAACCTTTACGACACACCCTGTCTTGGAGGAAGAAAAAAGATTTTACTTTGTTACATACCTGCATTTCTTCTGTCTTTCCCTGCAGAGTCTTCCGAGGAACTGTTGCTGTTGTCGGAAAGGAGTGGACCTCTGTGCTTGAAGTCATTGACTTGTGTCAATATTTGTGTTATATTTAATTGGCCTTTATTATGTTCTTTTGCCTGTAAAATATTGATGGACTTAATAAAGGAGATATATATGTACTGGATATGCTGTCTGTTTTCTTTTCACCCAAAATCATTTATTTATTGTTGTTCTTACTATTATTATATTTGACTGGCATGAGTTAATGATCACATCACATGCTTGTGCAAGCTGGCATACACTATATGGACAAATATTAATTCTTCAGCATACCAAGATATTTTGGACAAAGCCATGCTTCCAACATTTTGGGGAAGAACATTTTCTAATCCAGCATGACTGAGCCACAGTAAAAAACAAGCTCCATAGAGCAATGGCTGGATGAGTTTGGTGTGGAAGAACTTGACTGGCTACACAGAACCTCAACCTCATCCAACACCTTTGGCATGAACTGGAACAGAGATTGTGTGTTGGGCCTTCATGTCCAACATCAGTGTCTGACCTCATAAATGCTCTACAGAATTAATGGACACAAATTCCTGCAGAAACCCTAAAATCTTGTGGAAAGCCTTACAAGAAGAGTGGAAGCTGCAAAGGTGTGGGGCCTACTGTCTGTTGTCCCTACTCTCTGTTGTCCCTGTTGGTGTAATGATCCAATTTTTTGTCCTTTAGTGTTTTCTCCAAGTGTGACAATGTGTCAAAATAATGATAATGTTCAGTACACTGTAGTACCACTAGGGGGTGGTACCTGAGTATTTTTGTAACCAGGCCTATGGAGTAATGTCTGGAATAGCTAATGATCACCTACAACTGAGCTAAAATATGCTTACATTGTATTCAGAACTGAGTCAGTAGTCTTTAAAGGAGATTGGGGAAACGGGTTTGCTTCAAACAATCTAGACTTTCATCGTGTTTTTGAAAGTCCAGTGTGACTGAAAATAGTTGGAGCGATAGTGCCAGAGCCACGTAAGTAGTATGCATGTTCAAGCCTACTTGTTGCATGAGGGTGGGGCGGGCTCTATCTGGGGGGGGTGTCTCTCTGGATGGAGGAAAGTCGAGGGCAGTGGGAGTCCCTCTGAACGACACTCCGGGAGCAGAGGTGAGCTCGGGCAGGCATAACCATTCAGCTGCCTCCTTCCACCCTTCTTTTTTTCTTTTTGAATAAATCTCAACACCCATTTTCTTCCTGCTGCGCTCCTGTCGGGTGGATGCGAAACACGAGTTGCGGACTGAGTGAGCACGGGCAGAGAGAGAAAGAAAGAGAGAAAGAAAGGGAAAGAGACGTCTAGAAAGAAGGGATGGTGGACAATTCCAGCAGCAAGGCGCAGATGGTGAGTGCGGGTGCGGAGAGTGGGCAAAGACCCACGTTTTTGCGCTGTCCGGCTGATGCAGGGTGGTTCTGTTGGGGAAAAAACAGAATCGCAACGTTAAAAAATACAGAAAAGAGCATTGTTTTTAGTAGAGCCTGTCGGTTTTTCGTTTTCTCGATTTCTCGTGTGAATGTGATTTAACTTTTTTATTTTTTTTTTTTTTTTATTCGCTGCCCCGTCTGTCCACGCGGAACACACCATTATTTTAGTAGTGTTTGTGTCCCCCACTCCTACGAGATGTTTTAAATTACAAAAAACCACTAAATCGTCGAGAATGGGCTCTCCTGCCCGTTTTCGTGCACTTTCGACTTTTTTGTGTATCTCTCCCCTCTCTCCTGTTGACTCGGTGGGGTTTAAAGTGTTGATTTTCGGGTAGTGTGCCATTACATTGGAGTTGGCGTCTTTTAAGACAGACGATTGTTTTATAAAGATCAATGGAGGGAAGTTTTATAGTCGTAAAACGTAAAGATATTTACACTAATAAAGTCGATTTGGCCGAAATAAATAATTGATCTGAGTGTGTAAATCGACACGGCGATCGGCCGGAAATCCGGTCATCGTTGCCCAAACACCCCCGTACAGGTCAGAGGACGGCCCTGTGTTTAACATTAGCTAGCATTCGTGTTGGAACTTAAAACTTGGGTTTTTAACCTACTGATCATTTTTACATGTGATACTGTAAGACAGTGCCCTGTATACATTTATTGGGGGCCGAGGGAGAGAAGCAGTAGCCCCTCAGGTGGTAAAAGTCCAGTTTTATTTAAAAGAAGGAGTGCTAATATGTGGTAGCCACATTAAAAAAACTCGGTGTATCTCAGATGTAATGCAAAAACTGCCATAAGTAATGTTGTTCTGATCTGCTCTTCAGCCCATCTTCTCTCAGGACAGCAGTCTGGCTGGAGCCTTCTCTCAGGCAGCCCTTGGAGGATCAGCTGGCGTCAAGCTGGAAGCTGTGATGGAGCAGCTCCAGAGGCAGCAACAGGCCAAGCTGGAGATGGAGCAGAAAGAGAGGCGCCTCAGGGAGGCCCACATACTCTTTGCCCAGCAGCTGGCCGCCCAGCAAGCCATCATGGCATCAGCAAGGGTGCAGGGTGCACCCCTGACCCCTGAGTTCTTCAGCAGAAGCTCACTAGAAAGAGAACCCAAGGGCCACCAGGGGCCTCCAGCTAGCAGAGTCTCCACACAGAGCAGCGTGGACTCTGCACGGGAGGAGGATGATGAGGACGAGATGGACCGAGGAAGGGGATCTGCAGGGGAAGAGGATGAAGACGATGAGATGATGGATGGTGAGGAAGGAAGTGAGGATGAGGAAAATGAGGGTTTAGAGTTTCTAAGGAAGCAGAGTCTAGCCCTCCAGCAAGCTGGTGTGGGAGTTTCTTCATACCCTTTCCCCGTCTATGCTGCCTCTCCCTCGGCTGCGAAAAAGCGGGCCCGGTCACCCCCACCCAAAGTGAAAGACGAACCAGAAGACAGCCCATCTCCCACTGAACGGCACTCGTTCACAACGCCAAATGGCCTGTCCGACTGGAGCTTTGATGAGTCAATCAAGCAGGTTTGTGTTGTGTCCATTTCACTTCTGTTCTTATCAAATTCCCTTGGACAGTGAGGCCAATGCACTTTTTTTAAGAATGGCTTTTTGGCAAGTCAGGCATGAAAGTCAGATTGGAGTTTTGTCTACAAGTTTGTCCCGTAGTGTTTCACTGGTGTCATGTCTTATTTTCTTGGTTCAGTAGGGTTATAAATGTTTACTATACAGCTATAGATTCTGATGTATGTTTACCAAGATGGAATGTTTAAATGTTTAATGGATTGCACAAATTAGAGCTTCAGTTATCTGGATTGTCATTGTAGAAAAATGTCACACATAAATAAATTGATCACCTCTTTCAATGATGAATAAATGTGCTAAATTCCGTCTCGGACTTAAGGATCGCCTGATTAAGTATCGTCTGATTTACTGGCTGAATATAAACAGCTATGATGCCAAAATGTGATAAGCAACTATCCTTAAGTAACTATAACTTTTCATTGCACTCATTTGCATGTCTGATATTTGATGCTGTTTTGAAAAAGGTTACTACTGAATTTGAGATGTTTCCTGCTGTAGCCTTGTGGCACCAGGCTTAAGGCCCTTAGTGAGTGCACAGTATATTCCTTAAAATAATCTACATAGTAAGCTGTTATTCAACGTTTTCACCTTTGCTTTATTTTCTTTTTCTGAGTTTTGTTTTCTGTGTTCAAACTGTTGATCTACTGTGAACAAGGTTGTGTATGATGCTGATGTTTCAGTTCGGTTAGTGGGAGTCTGGAGTTGACTGGTTCTGTCCTTAAAACCCTCAAAGTATGGAGTTCTGGCTGTTCGCCCAGCAGACTGGGAATTTCATTCTCTCTTTCATTCATTCTCTCTCTTCTCCCTGCATTCTCACTTTCCTCTGTTGTTCCTGGCTTGTGATGTTTTCTTGGAACAGACACTTGGCAACATAATGCTGTCTTGGCATCTGTCCAAAGAGGCACGCCGTCAGGGCTGCCAGACAGAAGGCAGAGGTGTTGCGGACGCGTGCCTCCGCCGCAGGAGACCAGACCCATTCGTTTACACTCACAGAGGTGACTGTTGGAGCTGACCTAAATATGATGCTGTTATTAAGCTGTAGAGTTTTTTAAATTATATTAATGAGGGGGAAATATGGTGTTTTCTCCATACCTGTTGTGTGAAATTTACCCTTTTGCTTAAATACACTTAATTAAATGTATATTGAAGTGTATTTTAAGTTGGAAATTATAACTTAATTCTTCTACATTTATATAATAATAGACATTCAGCATCAGTGTTGAATTTTGCCCCAGTTTACTTTAACCTAATTCGTGCGGTCAGTTGCACCTCTGCGAAAATCACAGAAATATTTTTGGTCTGCTATGGCCTCCGAAAGCCATTTGGTTGTGTTTGTTGTTGATTTGACCCACTTTTCTAATTGAGTCGTTGAGAGAATTGCAAACTTGAGAAGGGATTTGGGAGGGCATTTATGGAAACACACTCAGTTTTCTGAGTGCAGTCATGGCATTCCTTTAATTTTAACAACCATTTTAGAGGTCTTGCTTTTAAACTCCAAGATCTCTTATTACTCATAAACCCGTAATACCAGACGCATTGGTATGAGTTTCATTTTAGATGCAATTCCAGTGTTCTATCATGGTGGGAAGTGAGGCTCCATGTTAATGGGTAGTGCTCTGATGTTTTCGTCACACCCAAGTCACTATATTTTTAGAGGCTAATGGTGTGTGGGTGTTGGCAATAAAATTGCCTGTGTACAAACTTGCCAGCTGGGTGTAGGCTGCATTGTAGCTGGAGTCAGTTTGACTAAGGGAGCTTCCATGTCTGTGTTTGGAGACGCAATCAGGAGCTAGCGCAGCATAGTCATCCATTTAGACAAGTATCTCATGTCTGGATTATTTTTTTTGCCTTGATACCTAAACATTTTTTAACGAAATAATGCGAACCAGAATGCTAAATTTAGATGAAATTGAAAAACTAAGATAAATCCATTGTTCATGAACATCACACTTTTAACTAGGCCCTACGTATCTATAGGTTTCATTTGGATCACTTTTTTGTTCCTAATAATTTTGAAATAAAATGGTTCACCCTGATCAAATACAAAATACAAATACAAATCACTCATACCAG
Source organism: Ladigesia roloffi (assembly GCA_037577295.1). Lineage (NCBI taxonomy): Eukaryota > Metazoa > Chordata > Actinopteri > Characiformes > Alestidae > Ladigesia > Ladigesia roloffi. The sequence continues at coordinate 10,059,407 of JBBKCR010000122.1, read as the reverse complement.
TGTTCTTTTTTTGTTTGATATTGGCCACATTATTTTAATTTGTGTTATATTTTCGGCAGATCATAGTAAAGCCCTGTAGCTATGTTATGTTGTGAGACAGAGGGGAAAACCTATGCTTTTTAGAAGTTTCACCTTCTGACTCGGCTCTGACTTTGGTGGAGGGGAATTTATTGTTTACTGACAATTTCCTTGTCTCTCTCTTTGTTTTGCTTTCTTTTTATCTTCTCCTTCTTTATGTCTGCTCTTTAGTATTTAATGATGCTGTGCTGTGGTAACAGTATCAGATTGCAGTGTGTGTGTAAGGGGGGGGGGGGTGGTTGGGAAAGGGAAGGGACTGGTTTGATGGCACTGACTACACAAAAGAGAACAGATGCCACAAATGGCATTTTCAAATGAGGGTGGGGGTTGGCTTTTTGGAGCCTTTCACACTTAAATGGATTCAGTCAATTGGTAAACAGTCACGCACAGAGACCATTGAAATGTTTACATATAATCTTAGCAAAGAAGGGAATTAATTGGCAGCGTCGAGATAAAAAAACAAGTCGAAGCTTGCTTTGTTTTTAGTCTCCATGGGGAATGACCTACTGGTTTACTGAAGTCATGTGCGTACTGGCTCAAGGAGTAACCTTTTAGTCTTCATGAGATTGGGAGTTTCATTAGTGCAAAGCTGTAGTGCATAGAGGTATTTTAGGGAAGAATTTAAGTGCTTTTTCACGCACAGACCACGTCAAAGAGGGCTGTGTGAATAGTTCTCAGAGAAGCTGTCCGGTTGCTGTCGCCACACTTGTAATGTTGACTGATGTTTTCAGAGACTACCTGAACAACTCCAGTGGCATAGTGCCTTTTTTGGTCATATATACTGGTTGCAAGCTTTTTTTTTTTTTTTTTTTGCACTGACTGCCACAATGCCTCTTTTGTGGTCCTCGGCATGCTAATCTAGTATGATTAATGGAGGTTTAATCAGGTTCAGTGGACACTGGACCACGCGTGTGTTGAATTATGGCCAGGCTAGGCTGAGGTTTTTGCTGTTTTGTTTTTGGATTGTGCAAAATCCAGTTTGAGACCTTTTTATGGATTATTTTACACGTTTATTCAAGCTACATTCTTTCCCAGGTCATTTTACACAAACACTTCACATTCCCGCTACAATAAGCTTGTGTGGTGGGAGAAGGCCTGTGCTTCTACTGTGTTTTTTAGAGGCTTTTACTGAGATAGTGTTACTAAGAATTGTGTACTGATAGACAAAAGGTCTTTTCATACCAAGGTGTCAACGAGATGTTTCTATGGTCCCTCATCAATCTCATAAGGTCCCATAACATTTTTTTGCACTGTTAAAGACTGTCTAGATGTCGAGTTTCAGCACTCCTTCCTCTGGTTGGAGGACGACCTTGTTTGTCCAACACTGTTGCATTATTCAACCGTCACCTTGGCAACACATCAAGCTTTTACTGGCAGGGTGGCCAGCTGGTAGCAATCAGTTTCTATTCACCTATATCAGGGTTTTCTGTTTCTGTGGGAAGATTTGCCACATAAATTATGAATTAGTCCTGGCACCAAATAAGCTCCTGGCATTTATTCCGTTCTAATAGGTTTATCCAACATGATTTTTTAAATGGTATAATTAGGGATGATCAGAGTTCCAGTTCCTTTTCAGCCTAGCTGGCCAATAGAGAAATTGTCTTAATTAAGCTAAATACATTAAACACACAAGCACCTTTCTAGCTTGTTGCTATGGGACATTTAATTGTTTAGAACATCAGTACCTAAGCTGAGACTTTATTCAACATGAACTGAATAAAATGCTGTATTGGAAATCAAGCCTGTATTGGAGGTCCATCTTGATGGAGAGGTAGCATTGGGCGATATTGCAAGACAACTCTCCTGGGTCCTATGATGTGATCACTGTTGTCAATGTAAAGTGCAGCCATCTGTGAGATAGATCAGAGCCTAATTCTCTTAGTCTGTGCAGTTCCTGTCTTTAAGACGGGCACTTCTGGACGCTATGCTTTGTTGGGGCAGATATTTTGTTGGCAGCGTACAGCAGTTAGTGGCTTCAGATGGTGTAACAGTGTCACACTGTGGGGTAATTCGAATCAGTCATTGTCTTGCGCTTTTTCAGTTGGGTGATGAAAGTAGCAGGAACTGTGTGGTTGGCCAGGTACTTTAAAGCTGGGATTGGAGGAATTTGATAGTAAAACCCTTTTAAAGGCTTGAAGTCAGTATGTGAGGTACAGGAGGGGTTTGGTGTGTATCTAGATTGTCCAGCCCCACCCAAAGGAAACATTCCAAGTGGAATTAAGAGTTCCTTCACTTGAAATGGCGAGAATTCCCACCGGGGGCCTGTGCATGAGCAAAGAATAGAGGGAGTGGCCCGGCTACAGTCGTTCTGTGATTTGTGACCTTTTCTAGTCAATTTCACTGAATGTAACAGAGGTTGTAATGGACGGGATTGGTAATCGAGCAGAAAGATGGGAAGGGGGGGGGTACTTTTTATTTCCCTGTCCATTTCCTTTACCTTTCAGCAAGTCTAGGATTCCTCCCCCCACCCAAAGCTTTTACCTTCAGTGCCTGTCCTGACCTGCCTGAGGTTGTTTTCTTTTGAAAGGATTTTAGATCTTTTAGCTTCTACTGAAAAAGAAAATAAATCCAATTTGCTCTCAATTTACGGTGTTGCAGTAAATTAGCCGCAATGTGTGTGGACGTGTGTTGTGCTGGAAAAATTTCATGATTCCAGTTAAACATCAACCCCTAAGATGGGAGGCGATATCACTGTCCTCAGTAAAATACAGAGGACATTCAAACATGACTATGGATTCTTGATCTTCTGAATGTGTCTGACTAAACACACGCATCTAAACCAATAGCAATGTCTATCAATAATGTGAGGTGAATGTATGTCAGTTGAGTGTCTTGAGAAAATGTTTTACATTACTAATTATTAGTAATAATAGTACTTTATTACATTATACTAAGTGTAGAGCTTGGATTTTAATGATAGTGCTGGTCAGAGATGGACCTGTGTGGCTTAAAATGTTCACACCTGTGGCCGTTCCTTTGAAAGACAATCTGGTTTCTGGTTTAGAGCCCAGTCTGTAGTCAGCCAGTGGATATGACCCTTGCCTCGGGCCCTGTTAAAGCTGCTTGGCCCTGGACAAGCAGCTACAGGCTCCTTGGTGGCCTTTTGTCTCTGCAGTGGCTGTTTCTCTCTTTTATGTAGCCACTAGCCAGGGTGATTGGGTTATTGGTTTTCATGTGAATTTTTACCATTAATGCTTCTTTTAATTGGTAAGATTTTCAAATGCACGGTATACTTTTTGTTGTTCTGAATGTTTTTGCTTTTAAACATTTGGTTCATTCGCTTAATTGTTCTGTGTTTGTTACATAAATCTTTAATTGACTGTATCGGCCACAATAACTGCTTTCCCATTGCGTGTGATGGCTTACAGCCAGCTAGGCAGGCAGCCGTCTATAAAGAGAAGATCCTTTACAACACACCCCACCCCTCCCAGCCCCTCGGCTCCTCAGCACAGCAAGGAACTGAATAAATTATTCTCTGACTTTCAGCAGGGAGCCGTAGGACCAATTATTTGATTTGGATTAAAAATTACACAGACCCCCTGCCAAGCTTTTAGGTTGATTTCAGGGAGATGGCTCATGGACCAGCTGCACCACTGCAAGAACTCTCATCACCGTCTGGACACAAATTTTCTAATCCGAAAAAAAGGAAGATTCCTGCAGTGATTTTCCTCAGTATTAAAGTACTTTGAAAGGGAAAATAACACAAGCCATTTCGCCATATATAATATTTCATATAATTTTGTACCAAATAGAACATCTGGTGAAGGATGAGGAGATTTGTTTTATAGTGTAGCTACTCTATGGGCTATATCACCTAGGAGGATTTCATTTGTTCGTTTGTTTGTTTGTTTATTTGTTTATTTTTCTAAAATGGTTTTGGCCTCAAACAGTAATCAGTACATAAGTATGTGTATGTTTGTTGGTTGTAAATATATCTAGAGATGGAATAGAGATCTACAGCCATTCTGTGTTGTTTTTATCCAGATCAAAGATATCAAAAAACATTATATGGGATTATAGTCTGAGCTTTTGTTCTGCAGCTTTTAGATTTTTATTTTGTTGGATTATTCAACTCTCCTCAACCTGAGGTGTTTGAGCGCTTCCCATTAAAATGTTCCTGACACAGAAGTTGGTTTTGTTTTGCATGCTGTATGAACCCTCCAGGCTTTAGCATTGTGTGTCCTCCAGACCGTCGGTTCTTCATTTCCTCTAAATGCAAATACTTACCCTGCTTTTCAGCCCACTGTAAAGTTTGCACTGACTGCCAAACAAATCTGTTTGATTTCCAGAGTTAGTGTGTTCTTTGTTGAGGAAGAATCCAAAGTATGTGTTGGTTTTTCAGTGGATCCGCTCAAATCTTTCAAGTGTTTGTTCTTATTGTCCTGGGATCTTTCCCACCAGAACACGATGTGGTAATTATTATTATTTTTCCTTCTCCCATGAAATTCGATATGTTACATCCTATGCATATAGCTGGGTGGTGCATTGAATGCTCTCAAGCACACAGGAACAAAGCATTTACACTTGAAACATAAGGTGTTTGTCCCGTCTTCTAGAGTAATTATTTGGCATGGTCATTTAGGCTATGCGAGTTTCTATTGAACTGTTATGGGGGAGGGGACCTCATTTCCTCCTGCTAACCCAGATGGTCATCTGGTTCCTACTTGGCTAATTTGCTCACTCATCAATCAGTCGTCTATAATATGATTAGTAAGGCCAAAGCCTGAGCAGTAAGCCTGATAACAGCTTGCTGAGTTTATAAATGTCTTGACTGTCAGATAGTGTTATACAGTCTGTGAATGTGATTGTGTGCAAATGCCATTTTACCTCAAAGAATGGTTTGGTTGTTTCGCAAGCGCAGAGGCCAAAACTGTATTTGTAAACAAAGCCGAGGGAACTGTTTATTGTAGGTGCAGCAATATCATGTTTTAGATACTCAAGGCTCTTCGAGGGATGATAATCATTTTGTATACATGGAGACAGACATCACTCTTGCTCTCATGCACACACTTCACAGTACCACACAGTGTGTCTGCCCTCCACAGTTGCTCCCCTGCCGAGTGTGCTGTCCTCTGGGTCCAGCTGGTGTGTGTTAGCTTTAAACTCCGAAGCTCTCGCTCTCTCCCCAGCTGTGATTCACTTAGCATATTAAAGAGGGGGATGGAGAGAACTCCTGTAAAAGTGCTTTATTACCTTTCTGCCTTATCCTTTCTAACTCTCCTTAGATGAGCTCTGGGGTACAGGCAGGATAGCCTGTTATCAGGCATATGCACCAAGGGACAATTAGACTTTATAAGTGCTTTATGAGCCCAGCCAAGCACAGCTGTGGTGTAGAGCAATTAAAGACAGTGGTCTCAAACATGCTAATTATCAGAGTGCCTGAAAACTCAGAGCAAAATGCTCTGTTTTCATTAGTGGTGTGTCCCAAAATATATCAGTATATTGGAGGATTTTTTTTGTGTGTGTGACTCATTGACGGACTCCTCTTCCCCTGAACTAATCTTGGCTTCCTCTGAGACCTGTTCAGGTTTAGTGGTCTCCAACAATTCTGGGAATTCTACACCGTTCTCTTATAATAAATTACATTTTATTTCTAATGCACTTTTGACTAAAAACAATCTGTTTTTGTCTAAAGTTTGTCCCTTTGTCTCAAGTTCTTGTTGTGCCCTAGTCTTTCTTTTTGTCATGCTGAGGCTTGTTTTCTGTCACCTACACCTTTGAAGTCAAGTGTCATTTTCCCCCCCTTCAGAATGGCAATGCAAGTTGGAATGAAGAAAGCGAAGGAGGGAGAGCAAGAGGAGAGGCATCCAGAGACTTTGCCAAGGTAAATCCCCAAGATCCAAATATACTGACAGTTTGAGGGCGATGCTTGAAACACCTGCTGCTCAGACGTTCACATGATGAAATCTATAAATGTGTTATCATTGCTTCTATAAATATTTTTATATAACATACACTTACAATGAATATTGTGCTTGTTTGTATTTGCAGCTTTATGAATTGGACAGTGACCCAAACCGGAAGGAGTTTTTAGATGACCTTTTCACTTACATGCAGAAAAGAGGTCAGTCAAGAGATATTTCTGTATTGTGAACCACAGTTCAAACGTTTCTGCCATTTTTGCAGCTAAAATTCGTCTCTTACACGCTTAAGTCAGTTTAGCATGATATTCATGAGAATAAGACACTTGCCGCGTTTTTTGTGCATTTTTGGGTGATCTAGTCATATGTGAACAGGATACAATGCATCTTAGATATGAATCACTTAACCCACATTGGAACCCATATGATTGAACCCATGTATTGTGTGGACCAGAATAACCAAAAACATTTTGTGGTGTGAGCTTTAAAGTGCCTTACGGGTGAACAGGGCCTCAAGTTTTATTCACAAGACAGAGCAAATCTCATTTTTTTTGTATGTCAATGTCTTCTAGAATAAAGTGACCAGTTTTTACGTTAAAACTATCCTAATATGTGTTTGCTCCAATTTTGCTCTCATTGGTTGCCATGGTAAATACTTTGTTAACCGACCTCATATATGAGCCTAGATCCTGTTTCTTTACTGAGAGTCATTGTGAAATTTAAACTGACAGAAGCAACTTCGTACTCGGGCTTCTTTGAAAAGCTTGAGCTTTCAGTGTTTTTAAGCTATTATGTGTGATATGCATCACTGACTTTTTTGTCTCAAGTTCTTACATCGAGCTACCACCGTCATATAAAAGAAATCTGATCTGACTGGTAAAACTGCCCCGAGATCCCCTTTGATCGAGATTTAAAACCGCCTCCAAATTTCACTTGAATCCTTTTTCTTTCTTGTGTCTTTTGCCTTTTAGACCATTATGCCATTTTAAATGAGAAATACAAAAAAAAAACGTTTTCGAAGTATTCTGTTTGAATGTGATCTCTCATTGGACTCTGAAACAGCCCTTTGCCCCTTGAAATGTAATCTGGTATACCTGTTATTATTCAGAAGCTGGATAACAAACAAAAAGATTAGCAGTAGGTGCATATGTCATCATTTATTTACCTACATTACTGTACAAATTTGCCCTAGAAGATGGAGCCATAATACAAAGCCAGCATATGTGGTTTAGTGTTTAGATATGTGGCTGTAGAAACAATTATACTCCAGCTTACTTTCACACCCAAGACACTCTCAGACTTAAACTAAGTATAATATAATGTTAACTTCTGAGAGCGTGTTGCCCTTTGAGTTAGTTAAGTGAAGTCATATGTCCTGAGTCTATGTGATTGTCATATTGTGACACTGAGATGAGTCTGCCAGCGTCATCAGACAGGCTAAGCTTTCAGTGACACAGCTTGACGGGGCTATTAACCTCTACCGTAGGATTTAAACTCAGCCAGATGGGGAGCTGTTTGTAGTGATCTGCCAACCCCCATCGTGTGTGTGTGTGTGTGTGTGTGTGTGTTAGTGTGAGAGAGAGACAGAATGGGGGTGTCAAGAAGTGAGACTTGATAATGGAGGGTGGACGGCAAAAGTGTGATCATGCCAAATGTCTGTCGGCAGGCTCCACTCCTGGTGATTAATGATTGTTTGTTTGGCTGCTTTAGTGTGAAAGACACGATATTCAAAGCAGACACTGTTATGATTCCAACAAGCCTCTATTCATAAGTTTTGTTGTTCTGAAATCTGTCAGGTAGTTCAGTTGTGGCCTACCGAGGACAAAAAGGCAAGGGTGGTATATTATCTCAACTCGTCCTGTGTGTGTATGTGTGTGTATATATGTATGTGTGTGTATATGTGTATGTGTGTGTGTGTAATTATTTAAATTGACTTGACTACATGTTGTAATATTTTCTATCGCTCCGAGAGATTGGGCTTGACAGACAGAGAGAGAGACACATACTAACAGACATGCTGAGGAAGAGATTGTGCAGTGTCATTAGTTTTACTTGCTTGTAGAAATTCAGCTTTTTACCCACTTTGTTCATCATTGACTTTTTCAGGAATTTGAATCACTGTCTCCTATTGAAATGCACACACTTCTTTCTCATGCACATGGGCCTCTATGCATTGTCGTACTTGTCAAAGTCTATGAAACCTGATAAGACTAGAGGAGCACAGAAGCAAGGGCTGCAGGCGAGTCGGGTGAGTGATGTTTGGAGAGTGTGTGTGGGTGGGTGGGTGTGTGTATTTGGGGGGGTGCAGGTGGGGTTGCCACTTGCTTGGGGCCTGGGCTGGATCAGATAGAAGTGGGGGAGAGGTGGATTAAGAGGCCCCCTATCCTTCTGCAGAAGATTAATGAGTCTCTAAAATGTAGGGCCCCACCTTTGATATGAGGAGAATGACAGACAGTGGAAGAGAAGAGACAATGGAGAGGCTGGGGAGCATCAGTGGGGCATAAAAAAGGGGAAAAGAGGAGAAGGGATGTGGAGAGAGTGGTGACTAGGTGGAGGAAGTGCATGGGGGATGGTAAAAAAAAAAAAGTTCGGGTCAGCCTGAAAATGTTATTAACATTTACTATGAAAGGTTAATTAAAGGAGATTCCAAATGCAGAATAAGGAAAGCATGACGACAGGCAGCAAACTGATAATTGCCATGTTATCAAAGTCCCTGAACAGACAGATATATTTACTTTGTCCCTTGCCCATCGTGATACTATCACGGCCCTGGCCCGCGTTACTGAGTCAAGTCTGTATGACTCACGAAAAGAAGGCCTTGCTTCTTTTCATCAGACAAACACATTACCATGTTGCTTCAGTTGGTTTTCATTAGTTTAACAGTGCAGTATTTTGGCAGACGCTGAATAATTCACTGGGAACTATTGGGGCTTCTTTTTAAAGTTGAGGACCGTTTCAAAAACCATTTGTGTTTCACCAATCAGTGTAGATTCTTTCTGTGTGGAGGTTTGGTATAGAGCTTTTTCAGTGACTTCCCTGCTGCACAGAAAGAATAGGAGCATGTTTTGTGCTGAGTTAATGGCAAGTGTGGCATGTCCTGTTTGTGGACGTTTTGTCTTTTGGCTCCCCTGAGGCTTGTTATTCTCCTTATGTGTGTTTATGACATCCTGCTGAATGCACTTCCTCTGTGTTTTTATGTGTTCTGCTGCTCCCCTGCCCAAGCTCTCTGCACTTTTATGGTGATTGACCAGAGACTTATATTAGAAAGGCAAGAAGATCCCTCTACCATTCTTCTCTGCCATGCACACGTCTTATAAGTACCATCAGTATTGTTTCATTTCTGCTCTGAGAGACTCTGATCCTTCATGTACTTCGTACTACTTTTTCTTCAGGTATGTTTGTATTTGATTACAATGTCTCAAAAAGCCCAACTTGCAGTGCTACACAAACACTGCATGAATGTTACAGTCACACATACTTTGGATTAACAATTATCTTTATGTGAACTTTCAACCACACGCAGTACTTAGGTCAAACTAGATCCAAGATTTACAAACTAGCAATAACTGTTTTTCCTTTGTGTGGGTGTGGGCCATGTAACAATTTGATCATTAAATTTAGCTTTTGGTTTGAAAGCGGATGTAAATAACTGGAAGAGTAAATGCGTAGTGACAGTTCTCCTGGCCAAAGCCTGCTTTAAACGTGGGTGTTACTTTTTCTGCCAGCAGCAGACTGCAATCTAATTAATGTCTTTGTGTGAGCTAACTCATTCATCCTAAAGCAGTTAATAATGTTTTTTTTTTTTTGCAAGTCAAGCAAATAGCTTTGCCTCAGTAATCCTATCTTAACCTCTTGATATTAGCCTACCTGGCACAGGAACTGCTACAAGTGCAGGTTGGTTTTACTGAGCAGGTGGCTAGAGAGTGGCAAGAAAATAGTTTCTGCAGTATAGAAAGTGTAGATCATTTGAAAAAGGCATTGGTTCAAAAAGCAACGTATATGATCTACCAACGCCATATCGTTTTGTTATAATCATTTACAAATACTTGATTACATTAGGGAAAATTACAGGATATATTTTTAATCGTTAAGGCAAAATCAGTGATTATCTGAAATTTGACCATGATTTATGAATGAGAATGGGATTTAGAATGGGATTTAGAATGGGATTTAGTTAGTGTGTGCATGTTTGAGAATTAATCGTTTGGAGGATTGGCCTGTGTGTCTGTGTGTGTGTGTGTGTGTGTATGTGTGTGTGTGTATGCACGTGTGTGTGGGTGTATGCGCGTGTGTGTGCGTG